>JAEMWC010000401.1:10000-90000 GCA_016490735.1 Pachyseris speciosa
TTATAGAGTTAGCTATTTTTATACAACAAAGATTGCGGAACAAGGAGAGCATTCTTAACCTTGTTTTCGCAGGAAAGATAAAAACAAACATAAGAATCTTTCCATAAATAATTCCTTTTCAGTTGCTAAGTCGGAAAAGATACTTCTCTTACAAGAGAGAAGTTTGAACAACTTTAAAAGTATGATACGAAAATTTGATGTAAGTTCTCCAGTCTGCTGGAAGACGGATATACATGTTGTTCTTGCTGATCAACTATGTAGTTATTAATCAACTAGTGGGTAATATTATTGTAATAGCACTAATTAACGAATTTGTTCTTAGATTTAATCTTATATTTTACTAGATTTTAGTTGAATGGATTTTACCTCATATTTTAGTCTCCTCAATTAGTAGAGCACTTCTGTTCGGCTATAAAGATTTTAGACTTAAATAAAGTTATCATCATCATCATCATCATCATCATCATCATCAAGTCAAAAGTCAGTGCAGCTCGATGTTAGTAGAAACTGGTTGCCCTGATAGAGAGGCCTTTCAAGGGATAGAAGCGACAAGCGACATGGCTCTGAAAACAGGCAACAATCTTCTCCCAAAACATCGACAACCGGCAGAAATTGGCAGAAAACATGCGGCAGTTTGCGACAGCGACAATTCACTTGCCATTTCTCTTTGTTTTCTTTGCGACAGTTACATTTCTCCCTAACGAACCAAGCGAGAGACGGAGTCGTAAACCTCTTGGATGGCCTCAATAGATAATTTTCAATCGCGCCCGGACAGGGCAAACTTGTCTCAATAAAATGCTTGTTTCAAAGATCGTGTCACGAAATTCGCATGAATTAGCTGGTAGTATTTTCGACTATAACGGTACGAATTATCTTGCAACGCACCCGGAAAGGGCAAACATTTTTCACTAAAACGTATTCTTGCAATTATTCGGCTACCAATGAAGCTGACTTCTGGCTTTTATTGCCGGGTTTTGATGGAATACCACGGCGATTTGAATATCAAGTGCTTACTGCACTTTTTGCTCGGCTATTCGAATTGTTTATCAAAATTTGTCGATTATCGCATTAAGTATTTGCTATGATTTCCGTAAATAACGAATCGCTTCTTTAAGAACTGGCTGATCATGAGCTGTCCAAACGGGTTTGTAGTCGGCAAAATAAGTTTTCAGGATTCTTGTTAAAGAACAAACTTACCAGACGAACTACCCCGACGCTCCTTATGGCTGGTTGCTTATGAAGTGTGTTCTGGTAGGTTGCGCAGTGCCTTTTATAAGCGTGCGCAGTGCATTCTGGTAAGCCTTTCAAACGCGCCCGGACAGGGCAAACCTGTCTTACTTTCAAGAACGCTTCTTTACAAGATTGTATAAATTATCTTGCAAGACACCTGGAAAGGACAAACTTTTTTCACTAAATCGTTTTCTGGCAAATATTCGGATACAACTGACACTGTCTGCTAGCTTTTATTGCCAGCTTTTGACGGAATACCGCGGCGACGGAATAGCAGATGCTTACTGCATCATTAAGAAAAATCTTGAACTATGCAAAGTATTATAATAGCGTTAGCTTTTTTCATTGACGCATTTTATACATCAAATAATGTGGAAAAAGGACTGTTGTTGACGACTGCTAAACTGACTTGATGACGTTTCCTGCAGTTGTTATTCTGAGGAGGTGCGCAAGATCCATGTAGAAAAATATCAACCCAAACTGTGTTACAGAGTTTGCAGAATTATGATGAAAACGTTGTCTTTTCCCATTCATTATTAATATTTCATAGCGTTTTGTTTCATGTAGGGTGGTAGCAAAAAGTGTTGGGTTTCCTCCCTTCGAGTCGTTATTAAAGGTTTTTGAAACGATAAAGGACTGTTACAGTATGAATGAAACGTGTCCTGGATTAGGCCGTTAAGTTTTGGCCTAAAATGTCACAGTATGTATGAAAAGAAGGAAATCTACAAAACGAAAACCGAAGACTTGCATCTCAAAATACTACGCTTGAAATCAAGTGCACTTGAAAACTATAACAAAACAAAAACAAACTGACAATTCCTTCCCGCCATTTGGATATTTTTGGATAGAAATGATTGACACTTTCGTAATTAATTACTGGCCCTCTGAATGGATAAATTCGTTCTCAAGGATGATTCCAGACTTCCTTGAAACCGGACTTTGGCACTCAATTGAAGTCTCGACGTTTTCCAAGTCGAGTAAGTACGACCAGCCAAGCGTAACAGCACTGGTTCACACACAAGTACGTTTCAAGGGCACTTCAAATGTCTAATGTGAAACACATAGATGAAGAAATTAAGTTTTTAACGCGTTGGGCACCACTTAATAGAAACAAAGTAATATCCTCTCACTCCTCAGTCGCTTGGTTTCACCAAAATAATATTCATTCACTCTTCAGTTATTATAAAACCGGAAAAACCATTATTGCATGACTAAATATAGAAGTGAATATTAGGGGGTTTCCCGCTGAAGATCTAAACTATTTTATTCAAGGTCTTATGACTATCGTATATCGTTAATCAGTAAGTAAGTTCATATAAGTATATCTCGTATATCGTTAATCAGTAAGTAAGTTCACATAAGTATATCTTTCTGATGTTTGTTTTTTATTTATAAGGAATAACCATTATTGCGTGACTCTATACACAGAAGTAAAAATTAGGGGGTTTCCCGCGGCAGATCTAAACTATAATAATAATAATAATAATAATAATAATAATAATAATAATAATAATAATAATAAATAATGATAATTATAATATATCGCATTTATATTGCGCATTTTCTATGCAATATTCAAATGTGCATAACAACACTGGCCGGGGGACTTTGCCAGACTGCTTATAAATGAACGCAGTTTACAATTAATGAAGTTGAGTTATGAGTGCCCCCTAAGACAGACACTAGTTGTGGTCACTACCAGAGTTTTGTTACTTCCCTAGTGGTTCTTTTACGTCCCACAGAATCAGCGAATTATGAAGAGTTTATCGTCCTTATCCGAGAAGACTAGAAAGTTTAGATCTTCTTTTTATATTAAAAGTTTAGCTTTTTACCAAATTATTACCCAGTTTGTTTCAAACATTCTAATTGCATTTAAAAAATCATACGATAGTCATACGACCTTCAATAAAATAGTTTAGATCTTCCGTGGGAAACCCCCTAATTACGTATTACATTACAATTGACACGAAAAGGGAAATTTCAGGCCTCAATCGATCTCAGTTCTGTGGAGAACGCTGTGAAGCGTTAGATCAATGTTTTACAAGAGTATAAAAAAGATGTTGATGTATGAAAAATCACGGCGGAGATTGCAAGATGAGATCCGGAAAACTGGTAAAGATAAACAAAAACAAAAAAAAGAGGGATAATCGGAAATTTGTACAAGAGGTATTGTTGACCGACATATCGATAGTCGGTCGATATATCGGTCTATCGATAGTTGGTCGATTGTCGGCTCTTCACTGATGCGTTACCGATACTTTACCAGGTATCAGTCGACTAGTGTCGGTAGTCTATCGGTCAAGTGTCGGTAGACCATCGGTCAGGCATCGGGAGCATCGGTCGTGTTCAATTCTCGGCAGTGCGTAAAGCACTTGACAACACTGATGAGACCTTGGCCTCAATATTCTCTCAGTCCCTACCATACTCTTGAACATTCCTTTCCACAACACCGCGACGGATCTGCAACTGAACAGGCGCACGACAATATGGAATCTATTCGACATAAACTACACATCCGGACCCCGATTATCCGGACTTGCTTAGCTGGTCCCAGTTTTCATGAATATTAATTAGCCATATTTAAGATCCGCAGCAAAACTTTTTCCCTTCAATTAAATAATGAAACTCTGGTTCAAACTTCATTTGTTTCAGTTCAAAACACAAATCTGAACCCGTTTTGAGCTCAAGCGCGCCGTACTCTTGCATTGCATTTCACTGAGCTCTGATTTGCTCAGGTGTTCTTTGTTTCTAAGTAAAATTTCACGCTCCACTTGTTCAGTCATTCAGTTTTAGTTTGGGCTCATTAATATTCATATTTTCGACTCTCCATTATTCGGACTGTTCAGCTCAGTGTCCACGAGTCCGGATAATCGAGGTTCGACTGTACTATTTATGTGGTGGGTGCAAAGAAACTATCCATGGTGTACTGCTTCCAACAAGTTATCGGATACTTTTCTCTACGATAAGAGACAGTTCAAAATAATCTGGTTGAAATTTCACAAAGAGAAACAAACGTACTTAGAGGCAGGGATGCATAATATACTAGTCACGGCATCCAAGAGCCACTGATCACGGTCGGGACCTCGTATGGCAAGATGTTCCACAATTTTGAAGGTTAGAGATTCCCCAATTCGGATATTCCGACTTCAACTGCATGCACTAATGATCTTGACCGTCCGTGGGGCATATATTAGGAGGATTTGCTAGAGAACGCATTATCGAATTCCTCGAATTCCCTGGACTCCGAACACTTTGGTCAATCGCGACATGAGAAAATTAGCACCAAAAAGAATCGTAGGGGTACAGGCACCTTGATCTCGATAACAAGTCAAGATATATCACGTGAGAATGAACATTAAAAAAATCATATATTTGAACCGTCGATTAATTAAAGAATGAATATGTGAATGATCATCGCAATTATGAACACTACTTAATAATATAGCGAAAATAAAGCCTGAAAAAATAAATCAGACTTGTACGGGATTCGAACCCACGACCTCTACGATACCGGTGCAGTGTTCTACTAATTGAGTTAACAAGCCAACTGGGTGCTGGCCATTTTGTTGGTTGGTTGGTTGGTAATATAACCGTGAGTGATGAATTTAATCCGCAGTTCAAATATATGATTTTCATATATTCATTCTCATTTATTCACGGGTATATCACGAACCAGCTCCCAGATGCTTGATTTTTTTCACAGGCATTAATTTTACTACTGCTTAAGTAGTGTTCATAACTGCGATGATCATTCACATATTCATTCTTTAAACCGCAGTTCAAATATATCACTTTCATATATTCAGTGTCACATATTCGTCACTCACGGGTATATAACGAACCCTCAACAAAATGACCAGCTCCCATTCATGTCGAAGTTAAAATAACCAGTCAATAAGATATGTAATAGGTGGTTTGCTCGTTGAAAGATGTGATTTATTCAACACTGCCACATTCAAACTCGGTAAAAAGAATCCCGAGCTCTCCCAGTCGGAAGTCGAACCTATGGATGCTGTACCACTGGGCTGCAGGAGACTCGTGGAAGCTTAACTCGACTACTGTTGGGATAACTCGGGATTCTTTTTTCCGAGTTTGCGTGACAGTGTTGCAATAAATCATCTTTCGGGTCACTCATCTCACTTGATTGGAGACCACCCTTCAGGTGAGACAAAAGAACAACACAAACAATGGACCCTGGCCCTAAAACAACAGGGCTGTGACACTATCCCCGCCACTGAAATTTAGAGCTTATAGGAGCTGCGAGGCTACCGCATCTTTCATTCATTTACCACGCTAGGAACTAACCAACTCACTCTCTTCGCAAAAAATATTGTTGCAAAGTTTAAAAGTATGGTTAACGTATTTCAGCATTCAATAATAATAATAATAATAATAATAATAATAATAATAATAATAATAATAATAATAATAATAATAATAAATAAACATTCATCTCCAGGCAAGGTATTTTCATGGATCGAGAAACAAAGTGCAGGAGCGCAGATGATGATTGATACATGTACCAGGAGATTCATGAGCGTTGCCTTTGTGGATCTGTGTGGACCACTTGGCATATGACATTTTCCGGTTTGAGATGCCCACCAACTTCATGGGCCACGATTTTAACGATGCCCCTAGCTGTATCATAAGGAAGACTAAAAAAACAAACTTGGCCAGGTAAGATTTAGGTTAAATGGGCAGTGTGCAGTCGTTGTTGCATAAACTATGTAACTTTCCTGGTGAAATTTGAGTAAAATTCGCTCTTTCAAATACATGATTGTCATCTGAATTGAAAGTTGAGACTGGTGAAATACTGCCGATTCTACGGAAGGTTTGAAGGAACATCTGTAAAAGTCTTGAGTTCGGGTTCAGTAAGAGGATAGACGCATGAAAAGCTGCCGTCAATTTGTTAAATAGACAAGTAAGAGGATCGAAGATAAAAACTGAATACCGTGGCGTCTTGCTACATCCCAGTGCTCCAACTAAGACTCGAACTGGAATTCGAACTCACTCACGCTCAAGTCCAACTCGAAATCAAACTCCAAATCGAAATCAAACTCAAACGAACCCGAACTCGAACTCGAACTCGAACTAAAAATCAAAGTCCAACTCGAAGTCGAATTCAATTTTAAATCGAAACTGGTACTCGATCTCGAACTCGAACTCGAACTCGAACTCAAGATTTTTAAAGATGTCCCCTTAAAGCTTCCATTCAGTTGTATTATTGTTGTTTCTAGTATAGTATCCCAAGTGCTTTATTAACTTGGTGCAAACACAACTGCTCAGCTGATAGATGACATTTCTAACATTGCTTAACCTTTCGCTAATCGCAGACACGCTAACAATTCCCACTTTCCTTAGGGCTATAGAACGGCCTTTGGATAGTAAACTTTGGAGTCTGTAGTGTACAATTTTAAACGAACAGCAACAGCCTTACTAAACTGCTTAGCATTGACTGGTATTCGCCTAACCTGGCAAAGAGAAATTCCAAATACGATAAGTGAGATTAAACACTCTTTCAAAAGGACACACACAGTTAACTAGATACCACTGTCACACATCAACGAGGTAGTTTCCAACTGCCCAAGAGAAATCGATCCCTCCAGTTGCTATTTTCACCGTTTTATATGCAAACGTTTGGAGGTCATTGCATCGGAATCGCTCTTGGAAAGGTGTCTGGGTCTTGTCATGGTAGACAAAGAAGAAGACGTTATCTTGCGTTCCATACTGAAGCTTGGAATCTATAGTAAGCTTCTCTCTTATGTCCCATCCCGCCTGAATGTAAACTGGGACACTGTTGCCTTTGCTGGTGGTGTAGTGACATAGGATATAGTTTTGACTTCTGTCGCCACCAATTCCAAAAAATGATCCCTGCCTCCAATTAATAGTAATGGTGTCTCCCTTGCTCTTGAGTGTCAAAACTTCACCTCTCAAAGAGCCAATTGTTGCTGGTTTCTGAAGTGAAGAGAATGGACATTCTATACTTTTTAATGATATCATTCTGTGATTTTATATATATCTAACTCTTTCAACATCGATTCAACTTCCATTCAACATGTTTCAACACGGTTTCGACATGGCTGTTCAACAAAATTGAACGGATGTTGAAGCCATCTGCTCGGGCCTGTACAAAATTCTCAGCAATTCCGCATTTCATGCTCTAATGACTGATTTAGTATCTTAGATCACGCTTCCACCTCCTTCCAACTTGAGATCATAGACGCTATCCATATTCAAAGGAAAAACCTTTTAAATTAAATCATCAACTTTATCATGCTAATTTAAAACTTTCTTTGTAAAATGGTATACATTATCATGTTTTCTTTTGTTGTTATAGCTATTTAGCATTCTGCGTACAGTATAAATTCAACTTTGTACTTTGTGTGAATTTAAATTGAAGATGACAGAAGATCTGTTGAAACATGTTTTTAAAAATCAAAATGTTGTGAATGTTTTCAAAATGGTGACATGTTTGCAGGGCCCAGTTACTCGAAGCATGGTTAGCGCTAACCAAGGTTAAATACCATGGCAACCTATAGGTTTTAATACATATTAACCCATGGGTAGCGCTAACCATGCTTCGAGCAACTTAGCCCAGACCCTTTGGCATCTATAAGGCTAAGTCTACACTATACCGAACCGCTTTTCGTTTCGAAATGAAAAACACTCCGGCCTCAGTAGTGGAAATGTCTCACGCTTCGTACAGAAAATTTTCTTCCATTCTTCAGTTGTCCCACCATTTATTACATCTCCCAGGCCTGACTCAAAATAATCTTGCCTGAAGAAACCTCCTTCTGTTAATTCTCTTTTTTGCAGTCCTTGAGTATCAGCAAAAGTTGTAGTTGTTGCGGTGTTTTTTTTCAATGATGCAAAGCTGTTAATTCATGATACAGAACTGTGAATTGAGAATAGCGCGTGAGATAGCAGAAATCAACAAAGCAAAGCCGAGCAGTACAAGAACCTATCCGATGCATGACGATTCACTGTCAAGATCGAAGCGGCGCAGCTTCACTCCGTTGCAAAACCCGCGCCAAAATCAGCGCAACCTTTGGAACAGAAGCCCTATCATCTGATATGGTTTTTGTGCCGGCGCAAGAGACATAGCCTAAAACTATCCTGACATGTTCCGGCCCAGGTTAAACAATGGCTTTACTGTGAGGTGATGCAAGCTCTTGTATATGAAATTATATCCGGAATCATTATAACGGTCAAAGGCACTGTTACACCAGGCAACTTTCCGTGCAACTTGTCTTGCAATTTAGTTGCAACTCAAGTTGCACAAAAAGTTGTAACATAGCCTGAAATCATTGTGAACATGTCTTGAATTTTTGTTGTTGCAGTAATCGTTTCGAGAAGAAGTCGGTTCTACTTTTCTTGGCGCTTCTTTTATGGCTACAACGAATTTTTCAAACGTTTTGTAGGGATCTTGTTACACTAAACAACGTTTCGCGCAACTTGCCTCGCAACCGCGCAACAACATTGTGATACACGTTGCACAAAAAATTGCCAAGTTTAACAACACCTTAAACACCGTGGACTCAATCGATAATAAATATCTTGTACCACGCTGCGTGGAACACTTTGTATTGCCGTAGTTTCAGTCTCGCATAAAGCTACCAAACTAACCTCTTACGGGTTAGATAATCTTAATTTCTTCGGACAAAATTTGCCTGATTATACGCTACTAGATATATTTCTAGCGTGCAAAATGATTCATAGTCATGAGGCAAAATACATTGACAAGCCTGCAATCTGCAAACAAAGTCTGCTTACAGCTGCGAATGAGACACTTGTCATTCTCCCCAGTCTTCGGCCTAATTAGCATAATGCGAGTGTAAACTGTGACTTGAGCCAATTTCGTTTTTAATTGTAACATGAATGTTGTTACCTCTACAGTAAATCACAGAAAGAATGAACTTTCCAGTTTCATCATCCTCATTGATTCTTACTAATAGTTCTTGTAAATTTTGAATGGTTAACGGCAAAGCAAAAAAAATAAGTGTTATCAAATTATATTGTCTCACAAGTTAATAGTAATCGGCAGTTATACAAACACAGACTGCAGTGAAAACAAATTTTAATATCCATATTCGTGTTAGCAGTAAAAAATGAACTCAACTTCAAAGTGCATATTTACTTAACTTTTATGGCTTGTCAAATTTTCAATGTAAAACATAAAGATAAAATAAAATGTAAAAATAAAATGTAAAACATAAAACTGAATTCTTACCTCAAATTGCGGTTTACTTTAGTTACAAAATAAATAAGTATAGAAAATCAAGAATGGTACTTACATCTTAGGTAAATCCAGTTGAAGAGGAACCTGGAAGTGCTTCGGGGAAAAAAAAAGAAACATCTCAGAAACAAATGACACTGTAGGCTAAGATCTAGCTCTTGACTAACTAACGCGTATGCCGTCTTCTCGTAATTATGATTTTCACACAATCGTTTTTGCCCCTTTCTTGTGCACAAGAATCCCTATCTGTGAGTTTTGATGTTTCCAGTGAGGAATGCGAAAACAGACCGGCCGACGGGCTAGCTCAGTGGTAGAGCACCTGACTACCGTGCGAGAGGTCGCGGGTTCAAACCCCGGCCGGACCAACCCTCAGGGTCCTTAAATAATTGAGGAGAAAGTGCTGCCTTTGTAACAAACGGTTAGACTTTCTAGTCTTCTCGGATAAGGACGATAAACCGTAGGTCCCTTCTCACAATACTTTCACTTAAAAATCTGATTCTTTGGGACGTAAAAGAACCACTAGGGAAGTAACGAAACTCTGGCTGTGACCACCCCTAGTGTCTGTCCTAATTCGATATTCACATTACTGGGGCACTCATTAGTTACCTTATTAATTGTAACTGCACAGGCAGTCTCGCAAAGTCCCCCGGCCAGTGTTGTAAATTATCCCTGAAAAGCCCCGATGGGAGAGGATAATGTAATGTAATGTTTAAAAAATAGATTTCATGTTGCCGTGCGTCTGTTCAGTAATAGATCACAGATGACGTCAAAATGTGGTAAAAACAAAGAAGTGGCACTCGAGCCGCAGGCGAGTGTGTCACTGATGTTTTTACCATATTTTGACGTCTTCTGTGATCTATTACTGAACAGACGCACGGCAACATGGAATCTATTTGTTTTATATAATAAAGAAACAAAATGCAAGCGAAAAACTTGTTTATTTTCACATTTCTGGAAAAAAAGTTGCAGTGATGACGTAATCTGTGCATCTGTCCTCTAATAGATCATAGCTAAGAACCAATCACAACGCGCGAACTATTCACCTTATTATATAAAATGTAATGCAATGTAATGTAATGGAATGGAATGGAATGTTTTTAAATTCAATGGATTCCACTCATGTTACTTGTTAGTTCTCTTATGATTTTCTATTTGATTTGAGGGTTTCAAAGAACTGTGTTTGTTTAGCTTAAGATTTCCTTGAAATTAATTAAGCTAGAGTTTCATGCTTATTGACAGCAGACATGGGTATTGATTTTCATATAACAGCAGTTGCTGAAATTGTTTTAGTTATATTCTTAGCCACGCTAATCGTTTTCCACTTTTTTGGAACAGATAATAATGGAAACAGACACATAATGGAACAGACTTGCTTAAATTTTAATTGCAACTGTTTAGCTGTTCTTCTTATTTTACTCCTTTTCAAGCATAGGATAAGGTTATCATTTAATTAAGTTTATTTAATTTCGCTGCATCATAAACTTTCCTGCAGGACTATTACTTCTTCTTTTGTCAAACTGTTGTGAATAGACTCGATGCTTATAAATACTGTTCGCTTGCAATTGTTCAACTTTGAGTCTTGTGATTAAAACTGAAGTGAGTCGCTATTAGTTAAATTCTCCCCTTTTGCTGTTGTTATGATTTGTCAGGTTCGCCGCTGTTTTCCCGTTGAATTTTGCGAGAAGGAAACCTCACCCAAGACTGGGGCAAAGCCGGAAGAAAATCCGTGGAACAAAAATCCATGAAAAGCAAAGGCTTATTGTCTCGAAAATGGGGTACAGATATAATTCAATGACTATAAAAGTTCTGACTGATTCAATGAAAAATTTTGTACTTCACTAAGGTATAGGATTAGGGTTAGGCTTTTAATTCGTGCTATTCTTTTTGCTTATCTGCAGTTGCCTGCATGTTTTCTCTGATTAGCAAAGGTCGGTTAACCCTGCCTGGGAGACGCTAGTTTACCCAAATGTACATAATATGCGTCCTCTAAAATGTCTAACATTTTTCTTCAATTCCAATGTACGAAGACGAACAGTTATGAAACACTTCATGCTGTGGGCTTGCAGGTAATACACACGAATATTTCGTCCCGATCTTGGTAACAGCAGTGCAATAAGTAAAAAGTACGGGATCAGGATCGGTCACACCATGAAACTAAGGGTTTGTTATTCGACTACACGTTACACCACTGGATACGTCACTGAATCCCTCGCGATCGTCTCTGATGGGATGGCCGGGCGATGAAAGACAAATCGCTCTGTTAGGATCGCATTACCAATAAAAGCCGGGATTTTCGAAGGCACACAAAGGTATATTCCGTTTAAATTTGTCTCAAGAAAGAAACTGACTACGCAGAGAAATCTGCATGGGTTCCCCGACTGCAAGAAGTCCAGCCTGTCAGAGGAAAGTGACAGATTTAAGAACAAGACCATGGTTGATACTAATCAAACCAAAGTTAAAAGTGCTAAAAAAATATATTTTCCCATCAATAAGCGATGCGATATCTATACCTGAGGAGCTCGAAATGTTTCATTTTTAAATTTTACCTGGATGACTAACAGACATATCTCCAGTCTGCTGAGAAGCCTGGGTAGCACAAGGAAATATTCCGCCTGTGCTTTGAGCTGAGCTGTGACAACTGGAGGAAAGATCTATTGAAATAGAACATGAATATGAGTTAGATTGTTAATACGGGCACTTGTGAATCTAAATTCTAACAATTTATTTATCTAATAATGCCGATAAACGATGACAATGAAAACACACTGCTATTCAAACTTAGTCATTGTTAGACTCCAACGCAGACATTTTCATACAAATTCGAATTTAAAATTCGTTTTTTCTTAAGCAATTTAATGAATAAGCTATTTTAAATTTGGAACCCGACCCCAAGAAAGGTCTTTGAATTTTTTCAGTACATGTTTGCTGAAAAGGTAAATTGCATTTTCTGGTGATCGGGTCGGACATTTCCAGTATCTGGGAAATACTCAGCGTAAACTGTTATGTTTACCCATCAAACGTTTTATGATAATGTGAACAATTTCTTTTTACCATTGGATCTTTGGTGTGTACTAATTTAACAGTGTGTCTAAGTTAATGCTAAGGCTGTCCAATTTCCAAACTGAACAGCATTTTAACGAAGATTCGATTGAACATTGAAATCCACAAGTGAGAAGGTGACCACATGATCACGAGTCAACTAATTGAAGCCTCCATTCTGTTCGATTGTAAGGTTTTAAAAGAAATAAAAAAACTTTTAGAAAAGCTGAAATTGTCGGAAAGGCCTTTCTCTTAGCGTGGCCATTTTCAACAATAACCCGGAAATCGCTGTTACTTTCTTTCCTTTCTGTCCTTACATGCTATACACCTACACATATTGACCATGCTTTAAGTGAGCTTTATTTCATTATAAGGGAACGTTTGACGCACAGAATTGCAACACCCGTACCATGAGTCAAGTCGATTATCTTCTGGAGAAGATCCTTGCTTTGTTTAGCCCAGCTGTATTTCTTGCCATAAGAAGTGCGCAAAGTGTCAGCCTCCTCAAGCCGCTCCTCCCTGTCTTTGTCCCAGATTGCCTTGATGGCAGCAGCCCACACCTCGGGTTCTTCTGAATCAATTACGAATGACGATCCAAATGGTACTTTGCATAGGGCTTGGCCAAACCCTGAGTTGCGACTGACTATTACAGGCAGACCAGCTGATAGGGCCTCAAGACCTGCCAACCCAAAACCCTCTGTTCTTGAAGGCATCAGTACTAGATCTACTTCACAGAAGAGGTGTTTTAAGCTCTCTCGGCTGCTGATGTAACCTCGTACCTTGAGGTGGTTGCGAGGAATACCGCATTCAAGTAAACGTGCTGCTATTTCCTCGTGCTTTCCATCGGGCGCTCCAACAAACACAAGGTGAGTGTTTGGTAGCGAAGCAACAGCTCGTCCCGCGATATCAAACCCCTTTAATATAAAGTCTTCAGCATCTCCGCGGCCAAAGACCAGGACTCCACAATTTTTTCTCTCACCAGAGACCTGTTGAATACTCTGAAATTCATCAAAAATACCCGGAGTAAGGTCATGAATACTTTGATCTTTTCCACACCAGCGGAGATACGTGCGAAAGGCCTCGGTCAACTTCGGTCCAATTCCTACAACAAAATCGGCCATCTGGCACAGCTCTACTTCAACATTGTGCTTTTCTTCGCCCTTTGAAATTGGATTTGGGTATGATTTAAACATTCCTAGTTCCTCGGGATCAGTATGCACAATCTGGATCCACTTACATTTGTGAGAGTCTCTTATAATTTGTGCCTGCCGTCCGAGTTTCACCCCATGACCGAATATTACGTCTATATGCAGATGGTCTGGTGGAAAGCTAAGCCAGTCCAATTCTTCAAAACCAGGCCGGCGTGTTGCTTCTACGATGTTTACGTTGTAGCTGTGGGCTACGTTCTTGTCTTCTACACTGCATTGTGGTAAAAAGAAAGTTATTTCCACTTCAGGACATTTGGCCAACTGAATTGCCAACTCTCTGTTTATGGTGGAAAGTCCTCCCTTGCTTGATCCCCATTCAGAGGCCAAAACGGTGACTTTTACGTTGCTTGACCCACAAGCTGGGTCTTCATGAGGTTGCTGTGATGAAGCTGCCATGATCAAGCATGTTCTGTGGATTCACTGAGGGTTTTGTGGATAGAGTGATCAAGTGAAGCACCTAGAAATTAGGTTAATAAGAGGTTCAATAAAAAACAAGTAACATGATGAAGTTGGTACAGTACTCAGTTAGTAAGAAAACAGCTTTTATCACTGATTTTTCGATAAGTCGAAAATCCTGGAACATTCCACAACAGCAGCATAAAAATTGAAATGGCAGAAAAATTAATAATGTCCATATGCATTGGGCCACAATTTAGCAAAATGTAATCAAAACGAATAAACAATAAGTATGACAGAAAAACATGAATGTTACTGAGGTTAAAAAAGCTAATTCTTGTTCATTAAAAACTGCAGACTGTGCCTGTCATAATTTGGTTGTCACAGTAACACATAACCTAAGATAAATTATTTGAAAAGTTGTAAGGTTTTTCTGGCTTTTCGTAAAAGTCGGGGGACGCTTAAACCAACACCCCCTACCCTACGCCCGGTCTGGACAGGGTTAGGAGGACTTCTGCATGACAAACAACCGAAGAAACAAATGATAAGCTCAATGTATAATAAAAATCGTCACTAATCAATTATATTATTCAGAGTATCATTAACTGCTCTCATCTGGTGATGATGATGATGATGATGATGATGATGACGATGATGATTTGAATGTAAGAATAATGATCAAATAGGTTTCCATATGTTGGATTTTGTCAACCATAGAAAATTTTGGGGCGTATTTTTCTTTTTTCGCATCAGTGCATTGAACGTATTTGAGAGATGAAAGTAGCAATATACAAAATGTCTAAACCCAGAAAATTGGAATTCATTAGTATTGTTTCTCATAATGTAATTTATTGTTTTTTCTGGCATTCATCAGCTGACCACGAGGAATAAAGGCTCAGGAACGATGAATGACCAGTTGTCGTTTTACGGTAAAATCCTATATGAGGTAAACATGCCGGGAAGGAAAATGTTTTTCTCCGGTACAACTTTGAGGGATGTAACTGGCTGGAAGGAGTTAGGAGTTGCGTTTCAAGTTGTCTATTTAAAATATTATTTAAGTTTTGGGCAGATGACATATCATGCATTTACAGAAGAGGTTAACCCCACCGAAAAGGGGCTTTTTGCGGGCTGCTTTCCTGGCCAACCTTGTTCCTAGGGCTATTCTCTTAAAAATTGGAACCAGGTTGGTTCCGGGGAGGATGGAACGTTAGAAACCTATTCCTTCTACCTTGTAACTCTATTATGAACTCATTTGACGTCATTATTATGATTTGATCTACCATGTTGAATTTTAAAATGTACAAAGGAAATTGATCTGAAAGACAAATTTCCTTTTGTACCGAAAACGGAATGACTTAATTGATAAATGGGGCAAACCTTTGATGTCAATTACGTATATAGGCAGACGAGAAACATGAAATGAACGTAGTAGAAATTTCTGTCCGAAAGAGGAAGATTTAATGAGATACAAGTAAACGAAAAGACAGGCAACGAACAAGAAAATTACATGTATAATGTATACATATTTAACTAAAAAATTACAAACAACGAGGTTGCTTGACGAGTGATAATAAATTATGAAAGTCGTCTCTCTTTTCAAGCGCTCAACTGCCTTCAGAGAAATTCTTATACTTCCGAGAAGTCGTCTGAAATTACATTTGCCATCATATACAGTAAAAACCCACATATAGGAACCTAATTTTTAAAAACCCGTTACACTTTTTTTTTTTATTTAAAAGAATGTTGTTTTTTCCGGCCCAGGCTGAATATTCTTATTTTTCTGCCGATTTTAGGCTGAAAATATTCTTGTATTATTCTGAAATTATAGCTTATGACATTTCCGTTTTAGAATTAATTGGGGATCAGTTACAAGTGTTTGGTATCCAGATCTGTATCGCGTTACATTGTGTACGTGCTCCATCGCTTTTCGTTGCAATCAGCGAGGTCAAGATGTCACGTCAAACGACACTTGGCCGTTTTGGCATTAAAAAAAGCATTTCGCACAGAAATAGCGTGATGGAAACGAAAGTACCCGTACAACACACAAAATTATATCTATCCTTTTCAAAATCTCAGCCTCGGCTTTATTCTTAAAATATTCTTAAAATTTCGCAAATTTCAGCCTCGATATTCTTATTAAATATATTCTTATAAAAAAAAAAAAAAGAGAGAGAGAGAGAGAGATAGTTTAAGATTTCTATTTAGATCCCCCTTTACACAAGAGCCTGTTTTAGCCTAATGCATAATTGTGCAGCTCGTATGAGAGGTAGAACGAAAACTGAAGACACCAAAGGAAGTAAAGGTCAAACAAGATGATATGAAAATTAATAATGTGCAAATTTTTCGAGCATGAAAAAGCGTTCTTTGACACAAGAGTCAAGCTGGAAGAATGTAAAATTGCATTTCATTAATTATTCCCTAATTACCGCTGCTTCATACCTTTCGTTTGGTGAATGGTGAATGACTCAAAGGTTAAACCATCTTATTGCCTTATTCTCAATTTTTTGCTGAAACTGTAGTAAGACAACGGCTAGAACAAACTGATTTAAACTGAAGCTAAACCAGTTGGATGACAAACTGCATTAATGAATCCCTTTCAAAGGTAACTTCTCTGCTTTAAAGAGGAAGATTTAACATTACTGCTTAGAATAAGACAAAAATGAGAAAAAACGAACTAATAATTACATGCATACACATTTAACTCTGGAATGACAGAAAACGATGTTGAGTTTTAATAAATTGTGCAGTAATCGTCCTTTTAAAGTACCCGACTGCTTGCAATAAAAATTAAGAATGTGTAACTGAATTGTTAATACATTATAACCATTCTTTGAAGATCATTAAATCAGAGCCAGACTAGAGGAACATACAAATGCATTTCATTGGCTTATGCTTTCGCGATTGCATCTATCATCAAACATTTCATTTCTGATCTAATCCCCAGCGTAAACAAGAATGAAAAATAAACAAACTCTATAGTTCGTCGCTGTCCTGAAATACCTTAACTTCTAGACTTCCGCAACATGCCGTTCAAAAAATATTCATAACCTATTAAAGTTAGACGATTTTAAGCTGTGCGCATGCTTTGATCGTCATTTTCCAGACTTACTTTTTCCTTGTTAGTAATTGAAAAGTTAAGTCCAAATCAAATCTGTACATTGTCTTTCGTTTCCACCGTAGTTTCTATTCGTAGTATGGACCGCTGCTTTGCTGGCATTTCCATACCATTACAGTCATTACAACTTCAAGCTCAAAGAACGCTTGTTTTTAGATTATTTTTTTACTCGCAGAGCAACTGTTGCACTTATACTCACTGGTCACTACAGACTGTTCGTTTTCTTAGCCGACGATTACATCATAAGCTGTCGTCAAACAGCTGTAAACTTGCATTATTTAACCAACTTTTATTGTATGCGAGAAAAGACGGAAATCAAAGGCCCAAAGCCGTTGATATGCAGCCTAAAAATCGCACTATAGTATTCAAGACGGTTGGTGTGATTGAGCGCATAAAAAAACTGAACATTGAACTTAAAACACTTGATTTACAGGCATTTGCATGCAAAGCAGAGCAAAGATAATCGCTTGAGTGACCAGTATTCTTTTAAAGAATAAAGCAGTCTAATGTAATCTATAACGGAAAAAGTATCTCTGCGTACGGCAAGCCTCGTCAACCCATCGCTCTTAACCACAAGCATTCTTTTGAAATGAAAAAATAGACCAGTTTGGATACCATAAGATAATGATTAAATCGGTTACAGCTAAGACACACCACGAACAACGTACTGAATAGTAATATAAGTTATGCTGTATGGTTTAGAAATCTGCAAGATGGATAATGCGCTGTGGACTTAAAGCTGCTGTTACTGTATTAACGTCGTAGGAACACCACACTGCTGCTGCGTGTTTGTCAGTCCTTACCGTACATTCTGAAATCAGCGATTCAACATACCCGATTTGATGGTCAAAAATCTGAGGATGAAAGGATCCACAACGATTAGAAAAGCGGAAGTTGGAAGGTTTCTGACAAAATCAGACAAGATAAAAGGATGACTTAAGTGGTCTGGGAAAGAGTCACGCGATGGTTTTCGTTCTCAGGCCTCTTTGCTCTTTTCTTGAGCTAGACAGAGTCTCGGCCCTGGCGTGCGTTTCTCAAAACTCCGGAAAAGATTTCAGACCCGAGAAGTGTTTTTCAAGTCGGTTTTCTATAGATTTTTACGAGCGTTTCGAACAAACTAGCCCAATGTATTTCTCAATTTTATAGCGTGCTTTCTTAAAAGATAATTAAAAATGTTAGAAATCGAATTTCTGGTAACGAACCCAGTGCATGCAAAATAGTTTTTCGGGCCCGAAACGTTTTCGGGGGTTTTGAGAAACAGGTGCCTGGAGTCTGCGAACAAGGTTATTGGAGACCCTTTCTCTCATTATGTATGTACAGTAATAGTATAAACGAAGTAGTCTTGAGAAGATTGTTATTGAGCTCTCTGTGATAAGTTCACTTAATACGTTTTCGGCGTATCTGAGTAATTACACGTAACTGAAATTTTGAGGGTCTTCTTGCTTATTGCGGATACTCATAAATTTACGTTTGGGGGCTGACTGCTTCAAAGTAACTTTCAGCCAGAAATGTAAATTATAACCCGGGACTATATAGGAGGAGGTAGTAACTTATCATAATTAGGGCACAGGGAGCAGAGGAGTCCTATTTGACCGTTAATCCAGCTAAATTAACCGTACAATTGCAGCGCGAATCGATCTTTGCGATTTGAATCACCGGACGTGATCAAACCACATCCAAACGATCGTGTTACGCTGCTGTCACGCTGCTGTTGAAAGCCTATTCGTGACAATCGTCGAGCGATGATTCCGGAAAACGAAGCTTTCCTTACGAGGCATGAAGTGCCCAGAGTAAAAAAAAGAGACAAGGGATGAAACTGAGTACCACATGACTAGTTCGATGTGGACTGGAGGATACCGGTGACGGAAACGGCAGTCAAGCATGCCGCATGCCGAGAGGGTGTGAAATCAACCGTTACCACTTCAAATCTAAAAACAACTGACCGTCCGTAGCCATTCAAATATGTTTCGAGAACGCATCAACAACAAAATAACAGACCCAACTGTAAAAAATTGAAATTGGAAAACTTTTCGCTCGCTCGGCAGAAAATGGTGAGAATTTATAGAATTTGTTTGCGTGCATTCTCGATTCCGGAATCAACTTAGTGCAACCTTATGGAGATTCCAATAAGTCCTGACCTTTGCACCGAGTAGTCAAGTGGTACAATAAGCGGCGATAACATCGAATCGCTCAACCTGCTGAACGAAATCACTCATTATTCAAATGACAGTTATGGACTCTGCAAAAATTACTTGTTAAAATTACTTGCGATGTTGCGCATAATGCATCTCCTAACAACTGATGACGCATTTCCGTCACCGGTATCCTCCGGTCCACATTGTACGATAGCGAACCTAAAACGCGTACAAAATCGTTCCCCGAAAGTTGAATTTCACGAGTTTTTTGATTAATTTCTTTTTAAGGCCGAGGAGAGAATATTATTTCCACACCACTTGCTGAAAATAAGGCATTCTCGTTCAACTGTTAGCGATTTATGGGCGATTCAAAATTTGACCGAAATCGCTTTCAACCCTTGTCTCTTTCTTTCCTGTTAGTCACCACCAGTGATAAGCCCACAGTCATTACTGTATGCGGATAGGATTTCAATAGCAGCGTTAACAACTAGGCAGCGTAACACGATCGTTTGTTGTCTGATCACGTACTTACGGTGAGTCTAACCAAGAAGATCAATTCAGGCTGCAACTGTACGGCGAATTTAACTGGAAATACGGTCAAATAGGACTCCTCTGCTCCCTGTGATTAGGGCTGTAGCTTTGAAAACGTAGTAAATTATTGACTAGCGTCATTTCCGGAGACGGAAAAACTGCAATTTGTTTGCAGGTCATTGGGCCGCGGATATCGAATTTCACTAGCAATTGGTATTCCAGAGGCAATCTCGTTCCCAGAGAGACCCTGGGAACGAGGTTGCTCCAGAGGATTTCCGTTTTCATTCGTGCACACGATTACGGGAAAACGGCGTTTTCAAAAAGTTGCGTTTTCGGTGAATTTTTTTTCATCGGATACTTGTGGACGGAAGGCAAAGCCACAAAAAATGTTTTGGAAGCCTTACAATGAAAACTGTTTGTTCCATATTCTTTTAGAAAGTTGTTTATGCAATTCGGCTTCTGTCACATCACAGTACAGAAGAAAAGTTTAATTAATTTATTTTCGAAAACGATATCGTCACAGAATATGATCTCGCGCGGGATAAGAATGTTTCACTGACACCTTGCCTTTTCAAAAGTCTTAAGTCTTTCAGGTAAAATGTTCAAGCTTTTTATTTGAGAATAGGGCTACTTTTACCGCCGGTTTCGTAAATCGAAGTATTAAACGACTCAACAAAGGTCCACAAGTAAGCCCTCGGAGGTTCTGAGTTAGACATGTAGGTAAAAGTGCTATGTGAGACAATTTTGCCGAACAAAAATTGATCTCAGAGGAAGCTAAAGAGAGCGGAATTTTCGGATGTTTTTTCGGCCAATCCGTTTAGAAAGTATCCGTTTTCAAACAAAACCGGATGCGCTTCGATGGTCGAAACGATTCGAAAACGATAAATATGGAGGCCAATTTTTTTGAACGCGAAAAAAAAATCCGATTTCAAGTGAAAACGCATACATGTGAACGGGGCCTTAGTCCCTTTCTACAAGACCTAGAAGCTATTAAGGCTTTGGATTCTACCGGGCCGAACGAGCGCATGTTGAGTCAATTTTGTTACCGAAAGCAATTGTCCGTGAAGAATGGAATGAACATTTCCGAATGTCAGAGGAAGGGGAAAACTCTAAAAATGATGCGCGTTGTCTTACATACACCAGGCGTATTTGTTCAATATACCCGAACAGTGCGAAGGTAACAGAGGTAAAATGCAACGATTTCAAGCGCTTATAGTTCAGAGAGTGACAGAAAATAATTACAAGAGCATGTTGTTTACTATCATGAACTCGAATATTATGATTGCTTTTTATCTTAACAAACACTTGAAAACGGGAAAGGAGCATTAAAGAAGTCTAGGAAAGGAAGAGACGATGTCTTGTACTGATCCAGCTTGCAAGAAGCACGTCTGAAATCACAGGGCAAATATCAGGTTTAGTATTTGTTATCTACCCTACGCTTTTTTTCTCCTACTGTTTCCACCAAATACGTTTCATGAATTCTCTGTTTTCGTATTTTCAAATCGGCTGAAAATGTAATGCTCTACTGTGTTTTGGCCGACAACATAACATTGTTAGCCTCAAAATATTAACAAGCAAACTCTTAGCTGTCAAGACCGTAGCCAGAAGAAAATTGTTACCTAGGCAATATCAAAGAAAATTCTTTCATATTTATTTTCTGTCATTCGTTAATGTATACCCTCTCACAGGAACCTGAATAAATATGCTCACGTCTATAAGTGAAAAATCAAATTACACAACTCGACGCAAACTTTTACGGAGGCAAGTTTCTCGGTTCGCTTCTCACTAGCTACGGCCCTGGCCGTGTTTTTTTCTTTGTTTGCTTTTATAGGTAAAAAACTGGGATAGTTGTTTTGGAGACAAACGAACCTCTCAGCTAGGAAAGAGCCAACATCTGTAAAACATTTTTTCCCTGCCTTGTTTTTTTTGTTTTGTTTTGTTTTTTTAAGGATAAACCAAAAGGACCAAGAAACTGAAAACCTGCAACGTGCGGAAAGCAAATTAATCTTTGAGCTTTTCTAATCAGCCGCAAAGGTTAGTGAGCTCAACTATCAAAGACAACTGGCAGCAAACCGACTTAAACCCGTTTATTGATTTACACGATCAACGAAATTTATCCTCAATGCGTCAATACAAGTCTCACTGTTGTTTCGAGGTGACAGTGGTTGGGTTAACTGCACGGACACATCTGGTTTAAGCAAATGTATAGTGTGCTCTTGAAGTTCACTTTCCGAATGCCACATCCATGAACTAAAATTATCCTGGCAAGGAACTCACCAGTGCACACGTCCGTCCATGGACCTGAATTCAGGGCATGTATACACATTCAAGGGGAGCAGGGTTGGCGCAGTGGTGAGAGCGCTCGCCTTCCACCAATGTGTCCTGGGTTCGATTCCCGGACTCGGTGTCATAAGTGGGCTGAGTTTGTTAGTTCTCTACTCTGCTCCGAGAGGTTTTTCTCCGGGTACTCCGGTTTTCCCCTCTCCCCAAAAACCAACATTTGATTTGATTTCATTTGATTTCAGTTCAGTTGATTTAATTTGACTTTATTTGTTTCTGTATTTGCTCGGCCCCACTAGCCTTTGTGCTATAAATACTACCGAGGGTAAATAAAGGTTGTTATTATTATTATTATTATTATTATTATTATTACTATCGTATCTATAACAAAATTCTCGATCGTGATTGGTTCTCCGCGCGCCTATTTGTCACGTAATCGACGCGCGATCACTTGAACTTTTTGTAATTGGATACCTGTAATTGGATACCCACGTGATTTTCACGTCAATTACGCGCGCTTTAATGGCTTCCTTTGTAAACGTTTCCTGCAGTTTTCAAAACATGTGGAAAGCGCTACAGACGTTTTCGCTCAAAAGACCTTCCCAAAAGAAATTTTTAATTCCGAAATTTGTTATAGATACGATTAATTACTAATTGGACCTCGAAATTTGTTATAGATACGATTAATTAGTAATTGGACCTCGTGTCGTACAATTCAGGGAGTAATCGCGCTCGTATTTTCAAATCAGCCTCGCGCTTCGCGCTCGTCTGATTTTGAAATTACTCGCGCGATTACTCCCTGAATTGTACTCCACTCGGTCCAATTACTATTACTAATCGACGCGCGATCACGTGGGTGTCCAATTACAGGTATCCAATTTGAACTTTTTGTAATTGGATACCTGTAATTGGATACCCACGTGATTTTCACGTCTAATAATAATAATAATAATAATAATAATAATAATAATAATTGATAATTGATAATCCAACATTTCGGCTATATGTTGGCTAAAGAGCTAGTTTACTGCGTACATCTTTCATTTTGGACATCCATGTTATGGTCAATTGACACCCGTCAAAACAACGTATCCGCCGACCAGTATCACGTGACCATATCGCGGGCTAAGGTTTAAAGCTCATCGAGGGCAGCTGTTTTTTTGAAGTTTACCGCTGACCAAGTACTTGTTTTCGATTGGATCGCAGGCTCAAGTCAAGTTAACGGAACCAAAACGAGACACCCAAGCCAAAACGAGGCTTAATTTTCCGTGCGCTTTCTGTGTTTCGAGATTCCACATTCAGTTGGTTTCTTCATTGTGACCAAAACAACTTCATCTTCTTCGACGTTTTTCTCTTAATTCGCGTAAAAGGCATAAAAATCAAGAACTAGTTAACAGATACTCCGGAAGGAGAATTTCAAGTGATAAAAACTTCAAAAGGAAGGGCAGAAGATTCGTCTCAGGAAACGCTTAAAACTTGGATCGACTTGCAAGACGCCCGGCTTATGTTGTTGAAAAACAAAATGATTCAACGCTTCAAGGGCTTTCACGTTACCGCGGCATCTTGCAGCTCACCAAGAAAGGTCACTTAAAGTTCACCGGCATTAATGGAAGGAACGAAAAGCTCATAGTTAGTGGAAGAAGTTCTTTCTTTGGACAAACCGTTTGTTATTTTTCCCGATGCGTGTTTCAAGGTACTAACCTCTACAACACAGGTGACTGAATAAAATTAATTGAAGCTTTACATGTCGCTTAATAGTTGTTACTTTTGTTCAGGAATGAAATTTGTATTTTAATTTTCTCTCGACTGGATATAAATAATAATCATCTCGTTTCTTAAGCCGCTCGTTTCAAGCCGCGGCTACACGAGCGATTTTTTGCTTTCGATGGTGATGCGATTTTTTGTAAAATTGTCGCGTCGCCGGCGCGCGATGAAAATCACCCGTGTAGCCACCCTCGCACAGGTGATGCGACAGCTCAAAAAATCGCAGAAAAAGAATCGCGAAAACTTAAACTCATTCAACTTCTCGCGATTTTTTTCTTGCGACTTTTTACCTGTTGCGTTGCCAGTTCAAGGGTGGCTACACTTGCGATTTTCATCGCGCGCTGGTGACGCGACAAAATTGAAAAAATCGCTTCACCGGCGCTCGTGTAGCCGCGGCTTTACGCAAAGAAGTAGTTGAATTGTTTGTTTGATTTGTTGTTTTCCTTGCAAGCGAACGAGTGTTTTTACCGCATGGCTGCCTGTTTTCAATGGTTTTCGACGTCGGTGCCTCATCAGCATTAAAAAACTTTTGCCCTTATCTTAATAAGATGTAATCGCAATGAGTTCTAGTAAAATTAAGCATTAAGCCCGGGGCAAACGATCAAACACTTCATCCAACATCGTCTTGAAAGAGCATGTTTGACCGTTTAGCCGCCTCTCTCAACTTAACATTCAAATGGCTTTCATTTTCATCCGACATTTCGATCTACGAACAAATGTTTGATCTTTCAACCCAGCCAAGAAAGTGCACAGTCAGTAAAAAGCAAACCAAAGGAAGCACATAAGGTCAAAATTTCAGCGATATCACGCAAAAATCTTCCTGTCTACTTGCTTTGTCTTTTGTTTGGTCAAACATTGTTTATTTCCCTGCTAGCAGAGGTTTCTTGCCGGTAGAGACCTCTGCTAACAAGGAAATTGTTTGTCGGCTAGTCACACAACGTTATGTTTGTCAAACACATTGTTCAGGAAAATGTTTCATCGTTTTTTTAGTTGGGACTTTAGTATTACTTGTGTTTTGCACGAAAAGGACAATTTCAGCAACTTCTGAAAACACAAGTGATATTAATCCTTAATTTTTCTTGGCCCCATGCGATTACCTATCCAAACCATCGGTTTCTTTTCCTTTTTCTGTTTTCTCCGACATTTAAGCTTATCTCAAAATTGCTTAGCAATTTGTATTAACTTACTACGAGTCTAATTTCCCCACCTTCCCCAAAGAAACCTACGAACCCACGCATCGCAATTTGTTTTCTACAGTGTAATGTTTTGTTATTCTGTGGTTTGTGAATTGCGGTCAATTCCTTTTGACTGCTTCAAACAAATTATTGGGGCAAGGAAAGCCATGCGAAGTTGCTCAATACCAGTAAATAAAATAGTATTAAACCATGGAGCTCGGCTTTTAGGCTTGGCTAAATCTATATATTAGGCTGTTACAATAATATACCCTACTGGTTATAAAAGCATGAACTAATGAATTCGGTGACTGGACGACTTAAATATTTCCTAATTCTACGTATGTTATAAAGATACTAGAAAGCGAATGAGCAAGTTCTGTTAATATGACTAGCATACTCATTTTCGAATCAAACCAGGTTCCCAAGTTTCGAACTTCACATGATAGAGCAATTTGGGAGTCGCCAACCGATAAGATACTGATGTTACTGACTTTCTGAAGTTTCTGAAAGTTACTGACTGTCACTGACTTTCTGACTTCCTGGCGCAGACTAAAGCAAGATTTGAGTATGTCTGTCGGATGCTTACCAAAGTATGCAAATGCTTAAAACAGCTCAATCCTTGAGCAAATGTACGACCTTTTAAACTTAAGGTGGGGGTAAACGTGAATTTGGGTGTAAAGAAGGAATTGAAATGCTGGAGGGGAGAATGTTTTGAAGCAATACCAGTTAGTTGACACCCCACAAAAGCACTGCAAGGTTGCTAGGGAACTGTTTGGTATCCGTCTACTAAAGTCTAACTTCAAATTCAAATTTTAAAGTGCTACTACGATCACAAAATCACTCGTCTTTTTTCTTCAAATTTCGAAACTGTGTTTGCTTAACACTCGACTCGCGAAATTTCGAGCTTTAATTTCAAGCAGATGACTGTTTATTTTGAGTACAACTTTTTAATTTAACGGTCCGCCATTTAACGCACGTTCATAACTGACAGATTAGGCCTCGGGGAGCTGGATCCAGGATAAAAGGACGTCATTTACTCACTGGTTTAAAATTGCAGTATGTGAATGCAGCTTATTAAGTATGCAAAACACGAGTTTGAGAGTCTGAAAGCTCAAAATTCCTGTGCTGCATACCAAATCAGCCGGGTTTACACACATGCATTCTTACGCTTGTGAGCTTTCTACGTCATTATGTCCTCGATCCAGTTCTCTCAAGATTTTGAAGTTATTAGTGGCGTACACTAAATAGAAATATTTCAGTCAAAACAGAAAACTGACTTCTCCAAATTAAAGTTGAAATTTTGCGAGTCGGTTGTTAAGCAAATACACTTTAGAAAAAAAAACCAATGATTTTTTTATAGTAGTAGCACTTTAAACATTTCTTTAATCTTCCCAATTCCCTACTTCCCTCCATTTAACTAATCCTTTGAGAAAAATAATATCTGGCCAAAATATACCCAAAAATCAACAAAACGTTCACAAAATATCCCACAACATAGCTTTGTAAAATAAGCCGAGGGATTTTTGATTGCTTGAAACGCGAACGACATGTCAATGTGAAATCCATGTTAAGCAGCTAAAAAACGATGTTTAGGCTAAATACCGCCTTAACTTAACGGCACCCTTCTCCCAGCCTACTCAACTCCCCACCCCTACTCCAACCCCCCCCCCCCCCCCACCACCACCATCTTACTACCTCTTTCTAAAAAAATAAAACAAAACAAAACAAAACAAAACAAGGAAAACCAAAAAAAATGCAACAACAAACTGAAAATAAATGATATGATTTATTAAAAACCACGGATATCAGATTTCCAGCCTTTTCATTAGCTATAGAGAAACACAGGTTATCAGCTCATCTACCTGCTGCCATAAAATATGGTCAAGGAATTAACGCATCAACAACTAAAAAACAGATTTATAGAATTTTCCCTTGAAACCTAGCCTGAGTACCAGGCTTTAACCCCCCCCCCCCCCCCCCCCCCCACCCCCAATCAGGGCGGGCTGCTATTTATAATCCGCAGTTCAAATACATGGTTTCCATATATTCGTTCTCACATATTCATCACTCACGGATATATTACGAACCAACAAAATGACCAGCTCTCGTTTGGCTTCTTAGCTCAGGTTGTAGAGCGCTGCACCGGTATCACAGATCGAGGCCGTGAGATCGATACCGATACAAGCCTGGATTTTTTTTTTTTCAGGCTTTATTTTCACTACTGCGTAAAGTGTCTATATCGTCCATATGTACACAAAAGAGTGTACACATATATATATATAATAATATATAGTATATAGTATATTATATAATATATAATATGTACACAAAGAGTAGATAGCTGTTCAAAAAGGTTTTTTCGAATTCCGCCGTGTTTTTGCCCTAAAATCTTCTTTCAATGTTCCCGCTTGAGCCACGCCCATCAAACTTGACCGAGCTAGTAAGGGACATGCGTCTTGTCCTGGTTTGACGACGCAAACTGATTTGCATGCACGTTTACAAAGACTTAATGCGAGGCAAATAAGTAAAAAAATCGATAAAGAGGAATCGAGCCATCGTAGTGGAGATGGAGGAAGCGAGTCAGGGGAAGAATTGAGCGAATCAAATGAGACAAGAGCACGATTTTCTGCCTTTCAGACATCAATTCAATATAAAACACCTTGTAGGATCAGTTGTAATAAATGAACTGTGTACTTTCAAGGTTATCGAGTCGCGGAGGACGTAATAACTGTCAGGAAAAGGTAAGCTTATGAATACAGTCGGCATTCCAGGATAACTTTAAACGACAATCAACTAAGAGCAAATTCCTTTCCTGTTCCCCTGATCGTCTGTTCGGTTGGACGGTCGTGTCTTAATTCGGGCGGTTGTTTGGCTATCGGTTCATTATGCTTTTCGGTCATTTCATTTGTTCGGCCCTTTAACGGCTCGGTCGTTCGGTCGTTCATTGTTTTGGTCGTCTGGTTCTCTGGCTCTTTGGTTGTTCAGTCGTTTCGTTCTGTTTACGGCCGTATTCCGGTTCGTTCATTCGTGTGGGTTTGGTTGGGGATTATTCACTGTATAAACACGTAATATTTATTAGATAGTTACTGAGGCCGGCAGCAATATGTGATATATTGCAGTCAGCTGAGGGCGCAGCCCAAAGCTGACTGTAATATATTACATATTGCTGTCGGCCGAAGTAACTATCTAACATATTTGCTATTCAATACCTAGTGCCATTGTTCTCTCTCTGCACTAAATCACTGATTACAGGCGCCTCTTCCACTTTGTTCCTGAACGCACAAAAGAATATAATTAGCACTTGTTGATTAGCTCAACTGGGAGGTGGCGACTGAGACGCCTTGTATCCCAATAAAAGCGGTAGCGTTTGAACATCTGATTGCGTTTCGTGTATGGGTTGTTCTTTTCAACATTTTTCAACAAGCAGGTCTCTGAACTACTGCAAAACAACTTGCAGTGTGAGAAATGCGGTCCGTTTCGCACTTATCATAGTTTTTTTTTACTGTAGATGCCTTAGTTTTAATAGTTGATTTATGCTTTGTGTTCTTTGTTTTTGAGCATGTGATGTTTTCCAACTAGCGGGTTTGCTGAACAATTGCTACTAATGATAATTTAAATAGATCTCTTTGTTCTTCTTTGTTTTCCCGCGAACCATGCGGAAACAATAGACAATGAGATATACCGTGGTATTTACACATGCAGAGTAACTTTTTCCTTCAGTTGTGACCAGACATGACAGAAGTGTACGACAAAGGCTTCACATCAGACGAGGATAAAGAGGCGATTTTTAGAACACAACAAAACCGAACTCGAAATACTGTCGAAGATTCACCCGAAGCTGGTGGTTTGGAGAACAAGGGTAAGTTTTATTATCCCGATTAATTTTCCTTCTTTTAATACATGATTTAATTGAATCGCGCCATGGCATTTTTATTAGTGAGTAATGTGTGGTGTTCAATCTTGCTTCAGATGAGCGCTTTGTGGGAAGCCTATTATGACAACAGAGTTGGAAGAATTTGGAAGAAGTTGGGCCGCTGAAAACAGTCGGAGGAAATGGCGCTGGGTCCTTGGAGTATTTAATGATTGGCGTTTTTTTTTTTGGCGTAAAACAAGGTCGTTTTAAAAGAGCCATATATACTAACCGCCATAAAACAAACAGGCTGCGATATTAAAAATATTGCAACCTGTACACTGCAATATTTTTAATATTGCAGCTTGTTTTTAATATTGCAGCATGTTTGTTTTAGCACGTTTAGTATATATTACCCCTGAGAATTTCCCTGCTGACAAAAAGGACCGCCCCCGTTTTCCTAACACAGTTATGAGCATCTTTAAAGACTGCAATCAGTGATTTAGTGCAGAGAGAGAAAAATGGCACTGGGTATTGAATAGTAAATATAATATATTAAAACACATAAGGGACACCCTCTTTTTTGTCATTTAAAACTCGGAGCGGTTTACTTCCCTTGTGTTTTAAAATAAAGATGACACCTCCACACAGTAGTACCTAATCCTACTATAATACAACGGTGTATTTTATACACTTTGAAAAGGAAGGATGGATATGAAGTCGGAATCACTAGCTTAACTATTAAGATGTTTTTCAATGAAAGTGGAAAAATCAAAAAATCCAAGCAGTCCTGAGCAAGAACGGTTTTAAACTTTCTTGTCACTGCTTTTTTTTTTTTTTTTACAAAAACCCACCGTCGCTTTGGAAACAGTGTTCTAAGCGTCTTAATGAGGGCTTTAATTGGATGCCAGAGTCACTTTAATTAAGCATATCACACTCGGAAACAGGCAATGGAAAAATATTGAATCGGCCTGCCGATTGGAAACAAAACCGCTCTGTTGATGTCGTTACAGAAGGAAAAGTTTTATATCAAACATCGATCAAACTGACAAACACTAAATATGAATGGTAATGTCCACTGATACGGATATTCCACTTGCTTACTCAAGACGTTTGTCATGCTCACTCAGTCGGCATAATTTCCAGTTTAGAGCTGACTTACATCACGAGCCATTTATAGCACTAAAATCCAACCTCGTAACGCTCTGCAACGCTGGTTTTCAACATTGCTTGATTATTTGGCCCAGAGCACAATAAGCTAGTTTCGAATTGTGGGAGAACACAAGAACCAAGTCGAGTTTCAGGGGAATATTTGCATTTGTCAAAAACAAAGGAAAATGCAAATTGTTCCGCTGAACCTCGACTTGGTTCTTTTGTTCTCCCGCAATTCGGAACCAGCTTATTTGCTCCGGTGAGAAATCCGCACTCTCCTTTTTTCTAACAACTCATCGTATCTGCTGGCGACATCTTTGTACGAATGCGCTTGACTTTTTAGACGGATGAAGTGAAGAAACCCTATTCATGAGGATGATAGCCTGGGACCAGGCTCCGCAGTGGGGTTAAGGAGCGAAAGGAAGGAACAAAATCATATATTTAAACTGATGATTCAATAAAGAATGAATATGTGAATAATCATCGCAGTTACGAACACTACTTAAGCAGTAGCGAAAATAAAGCCTGAAAAAAATTCAGGCTTGTACGGGAATCGAACCCATGATCTCTGCGATACCGGTGCAGTGCTCCACCAACTGAGCTAACAAACCAACTGGGACCTATTGGTCGGTATTTAATAAACCAACATATAAGTGATGAAATAAATGAACATTAATATATGAGAATTAATTAAGCTGCGGATTAAAGACAGAAGAGCTCAAGGATTCGAATCTCATACACGCCTGATATTTTTCCAGGCTTTCTTTCGGATATTGATCATTTAGAATTCACAGCTGTGACGAGATTTCACATCTCCATTCTTTAATCAACAGTTCAATATATAATCCTCATATATTCATATTCATTTATAACTGCAATTATCGTCCATGTATCTAAATCGATACTCTCCAGTTATGATGTATATTTTTTCTTTATTCACGCTCACACTGGCTTGCATTCAACGAGATGATTTGTTCTTTGATGAGTTCTTTCATTTGCTGGCGCATAGCTCTACGGCTTTTTAAAACGCATTTTTCTGTGAGCTTGGGAACACGATTTCAACTGTTTGGATTCTTCAGCGGGAAGTTTAAGTCATGAAAATTGTAGGGGACAGGATCCAGAGTTTCCAAGCTGGTCCTCGCTTTTCGCGAAATACTTGCTGGGGTGTTTTCTCACTATTACGAGCCCATATTCTGCGGAATTAACGACTTTAGAATAAGTTTTCTATCGAAACAAACTGAAATGTGCCCCTCATTAAGGGGGCAATATACCTGGATGTTAATGAAATAGGAAGTGATTTGATGAAGAAATTATAAAGGGAAAATAAGGCACACACAAACACTCAGACAGTCCACTACAACACGGGTGGATGTCAGGTTGAGGGCGGACTGTTTGGTGTTTGTCCATTAATTTTTAACCTCCAAATTTAATTTCTAATCACATTAAGATCTTAATTTTTCTCATCTTCCCTTAAAATTACTCTCCCCTCTCCTCCTCCTCCTCCTCCTCCTCTTCTTCTTCTTCTTCTTCTCCTCCTCTCTTCTTCTTCTTCTTCTTCTTCTTCTTCTTCTTCTTCTTCTTCTTCTTCTTCTTCTTCTTCTTCTTCTTCTTCTTCTTCTTCTTCTTCTTCCTCTTCCTCTTCCTCTTCTTTCTTCTTCTTCTTCTCACTCTAAAAATCACCCAAAAATTCTGAGATATTTATGGGGTTATGTGCTAACTATGATGGCTTTTTTTGCATTGCAAGAAATCTCGAGAAGATAACAAGGATAAAAGATTAAAAAAGCATTCAGGTATATTGCCCCCTTAATAATAATATAATAATAATTATAATAATTATGATAATTATATATAATAATAACAATATAATATTTATTATATTGCGCATTTTCTATCAATATTCAAATGCGCATTACAACACTGGCCGGGGGACTTTACCAGACTGCTTATAACACAGTTTACAATTAATGAAGTTGAGTTATGAGTGCCCCAGTAATGTCAATATCAAATTAAGACAGACACTAGGGGTGGTCACTACCAGAGTTTTGTTACGTCCCTAATGGTTCTTTTACGTCCCACAGAATCAGAGAATTATGAAGAGTTGTGAGACGGGGCCTACGGTTTATCGTCCTTATCCGAGAAGACTAGAAAGCCTAACCGTTTGCAGATGTCATTACAAAGGCAGCACTTTCTCCTCAATTATTTAAAGACCCTGAGTGTTGGTCCTGCCGGGATTTGAATCTGCGACCTCCCGCACGGTAGTCCGGTGCTCTACCACTGAATAGTTAAATTCCTGTTGAAAGTATTTATTATAATTGCCACGATGGCTAAACAAATACTGTGAAAATCTCCTCACACCTCACACTCACGTCAATCAATGTTAACCCTTTGCGGACGGACGTGTTGTACGTCTTTTTTGCAATTTCCGGAGTGTAGGAGGTCAAATCGATCTAGTTACTCCATATAAGGGACCGTTCATTTTTTATGGGGTAGGGGGGGCTGGTGGGATTTGGAGGAGTGTAATTTGAAAATTGTATGACCCCCCCCAATTTCCGATTTTTTTTGCATGCCCCCCCCCTCATCAGAGTATTTTTTTGGAAGCCCCCCCCCCCCCCCATGAATAAAAAAATACATATTATGTATTTTTTTATGTAACTTTTTTAATACCCTAAAGGTATAAAAAAGTTACTGCATTAGTGAAAGAAAGCTGAAAGCTAGAAAGCTGGTTTTAACAAATCCTCACTCAAAAGAATGAAAAGTCAATTTCAGCTCTTCTTGTTACTGCTCGTCCTGAGCGTGTTGTAGCTGGCTGCTCGAGGCAAAGCAGCTCAAGGTTTCAGGGGAATTAGAAAACCTCGAAAAAAAGAAGGAGACCTTTGACCAGGTCTTCAAGGGCTTAACAGGACACTATGTGTCAAAAAAAAGAAAATTAAGACAAAACCGTAAATCAAAGGGCAGAAAACGCAAACGGTTTGAAAACAACGTCCTACGTGTGTATCATATCTGCGTTGCAAATCCCCTTGCAAAAGAGCTTCCCAATTGTCTTCTTTATCCTCCCTCCATGACAATTCCGGAAGCGTGCATAAACGTTGAAGATGTAGCAGCATTGTTGCTAACACGGGATGCAGCATTCATCGCTCACCTACTGCAATCAAGCTACTTCAGCAACGCGGCACAAAGCAGGCTTATTACCAACCTTAAGCCAGAAGTAAGAAACAGGATGTATTGCTTCCTGCATCCTGAAGATTATAGCTCAAACGTCGGAGACATGAACAAAGAGGAAGAAGAAAACGACGAAGAAGAGGAAGAAGAGGAAGACAACGAAGAAGAATAGGAGGAAGAAGAAAAGGAACACAGCGACGACGAGATCGAAGAGAACGTCAAAAATGAGGAAGGGGACACCTCGTAGTAGTTTCATGCCCATCCCATTAAATTTCTCAGAGAAAAGCTCTGGTAACAAGGTCAGTTCCAATTCAGGACTCAAATTATTGGTTTTAATTATATGAGCTTGACAACATTTTTATGAATGAAAAGAAAGTTGTTGCTATTCAAGACTGTTATATTGGTATGTTCACTGTCCTTATAAAATATAAAAGCTGTTGAGAAGTTTTCTTGTTACCCTGGAACTGTTTTAGCATATTTGTTATAAATAAAAGAGCACAATTTTTCTTCCATTTGTAAACATCTCTTATCCTATTTTTAATCTAATTTTTTCGTCCGACCCTCCCTCTTTCCTTCATTTTTTTTCGGCTGGCCCCCCCTTTCAAGCCAATTTTTTCGAGTGGCCCCCCCCCCCCCAAATCCCACCAGCCCCCCCGCTCTCATAAAAAATGAACGGTCCCTAAGGGGTTACCACGGAGATTTTGGTGGTCTAGAAGACCGAAGACTCTTATCTTTCCTATCACGCATGTCACGCCAGCCGTCGCTTGTTTAAGCGATCAACAGCAGCTGGCAATTCGGTAAGTATTTGATTTATAAGTGTGTTCTTCGAGCCATTTTCCACCTCAGAAGCCCCCTGCCTAGCACCACAAAGCTGGGTTGGTGGGTAGAGGCAATCCTCTGAAAACAGAAGTGAGAAGCAATTTGACACGAAGTAAGCCACCGAAATGGTTCGATCGAGTAATGGCGATTCACGAAGAGAAGTTGTGTTCCCAGCCATTTTATGAGTGGATTCCGGGACCTCGCATGGCATTTTGGCTAGTTTTCACTTGTAAATAATGTAATCGGTGCAATATTTTGTCAGCAGGACCGGGTGGCTTGACACGGAATTGGAAATTGGCGGACTACCGTGGTGTCGTTAAGCAAGAATATCCCAGAATTCCTTTGGGTCATAAACGTGAAAATTACAGACAGTGAGAACAACGGATATCAAATAGCGTTAACCACGTCGTGCTAAAAGAAGTGAGCTGGAAAAAGTGGAACAAATTGCAAGAAGTCGAAGTTTGCTGCAAATGTAGACTTTTCGCTTCAAGAGGAATTTTTGTATTAAAAACTTCAAGACAAAGTTGCATATGTTTTGTGCTGTCGGAGGGCGTATTTTAGTTTTGCAACAGAATAAAACGCTCCTATTCAATGAAAATTGGTATGTTTGGTCAGTTTACCGGGTGATAAAGTCTAAAAAACTGATCATTTGGCAAAAAAATGGTTTATTTCAACCATAGTCCGGGATATGAGAAAGATGTAGATTTTCAAAGCATTGGTTTATTTAGAACGATATTTGGCAAACCCGTCAGTAAAGTCTAAGGAATAAGAAATGGTAGGACTAGGACATTCACGCTGCATATACTGGAAAAACGATATCAACAATTTCTTTACCCTTAAAAATGACATTCGAATGCAATCTTTTTATTTGAAAAATCATCAGTTTATTATTAATTCCTGCCCAAAAATATCCAGTCATTTGTATATTACAATTCCAAATACTATAAACATTAAAGAGCCGTAGCCAGAGAAAGCCAACAAAGTTAAACAACTAGCGTCTCAATTCAGTCAAAATGTATTCAATTTATGGGCCTCATGCAGACAAACAAGCAGAACCAGAATCACCAATCTCGTTCTGATACAACTCCAATTCAATCAAACATGTATTGACTTTAAGGGCCTCAAACAAACAAGCAGCACCGGAAGCACCAATTTCGTTCTCACTCAAATCCAATTTAGTCAAACATGTATTGACTTTAAGAGCCTCGGACAAACAAGCAGCACCAGAAGCACCAATCTCGTTCAAACTCAAACCCAATTTAGTCAAACATGTATTGACTTTAAGGGTCTCAGACAAACAAGCAGCACCACAATCACCAATCCCGTTCCAACTCAAATCCAATTTAGTCAAACATGTATTTACTTTAAGGGCCTCAGACAAACAAGCAGCACCAGAATCACCCATCTCGTTCGAACTCAAACCCAATTTAGTTAAACATGTATTGACTTTGAGGGCCTCAGACAAACAAGCAGCACCAGAAGCACCAATCTCGTTCGACCTCAAAATCAATTCGGCCAAACTTGTATTGACTTTAAGGGCCTCCGACAAAAAAGCAGCACCAGAAGCACCAATCTCGTTCGAGCTCAAAACCAATTCAGCCAAACATGTATTGACTTTAAGGGCCTCCGACAAAGAAGCAGTACCAGAAGCACCAATCTCGTTCGAACTCAAAACCAATTCAGCCAAACATGTATTGACTTTAAGGGCCTCGGACAAAGAAGCAGCACCAGAAGCACCAATCTCGTTCCAACTCAAAACCAAGTCAGCCAAACATGTATTGACTTTAAGGGCCTCACAGAAAAGGTCAAAATAATAAATTTTCCCATATGCATCATAAAGATCCAAAGTTTCAAGATTAAGGTTCTGTCCAAAGGTGTGTACTAACTGAGGATGGAGGTTCTCTTTAAAGGATTTCCATTCCAATATACGCTCAAAGGCAAATTCGAGATTCGTTAGGATGTCCTCGTCACTAGGGTAATTTATATGCTTTGCGATACTTGCTACAAGAGACACCGCAATCTCCTCAGATCGTGACGCTACAATACTACCCATGCACAAAAACACTTGGTTTAGTTCACTCCTATATCTTTGATCAGTCACCACCGAGTCACAGTCAAGTTCTCTGTTTAGAATCTGGAAAGCAAGATATAGGCCAGCAAAAAATTCTTGAAAGCTCTTGTGAAGAAATCCATAACGGGAACAAGGTTTCCTTTTGGTACCTCCACACTGAATCGAAAGAAAACCAAACTTGGTTAAAACAGTGGAGTTGAAATCAAATTTGTGTCCTTCAATATACAACTCTCCTTCAAGAAGACATTGTAACGCCATACTCCCCAGATGTATCAGTTCTTTCTTGTAAACTGTAATTGGGTCTTTATTGTTGCTGGAAATTCCATTCTTTTTCTCGTACCTCCTCAAAACGCAGCTTACTATCTCGATATACAAGGTTGCTCTGTTCTGTGGTAAAACGCCCTTGAAATCCTCACAAAGAACGCATAGTAACGCTGTGTTCAGAGGATTTATTGTCAATTCCCTTAAGTATTTATCAGTTCCCATGCTTGCGTCTTCATGAAATTTCAGGTGTAAGCATAAGCCTTTAACGGATTCCAGATGTTTTTCCCAATTACCGCAAAACCTTTCTTCATCAGATTCCAGGACAAAGCTTACGCCTTTAACGGTTTCAAGACGTTTTACCCGAGCACCCCAAAGCCTTCTAAGAAGCTTTGCAGCCAAATGTTCCTTCGTTCTGAAATACTTGCGGATAAAATCATTTGCATCGCTCTTAGTAAATCCTACGATCTCCCACAGAGTGTCCATGTACTGCCTTACTTGTTTTCCGGTCTCATGTCGAGATGTTACAACAATGTGGCAATCAGGTAGCACCTTACTTTCCAAGAGCTTAATGTACATCTTTAGTTTACCCGGGTCCGCTTCATCTAATCCATCAAGCACCAACAAAACCTTGGATTGATTTTCACGGATGAATTTGAAGAAACTCTTCTTCGCTTCTTCGTCAACGTCGTCAGGAAGAATTTGTTCATCGATGGCTTCCCAGATATCGGATTTGATGTCATGGCACCTTAGAAGCAACAAAACCTCGATTTCAGGGAAAGAGTAGTCCCATTCTTGTTGTTTGGTTGCCCAGTCATATGCCAGCTTTTGACAGTAGGTTGTCTTTCCCATGCCAGGATCTCCCTCAATCAAAACCGTTCGCGGGCTTTTACACTCTTCATGCGTCTTAAAGATGGCTGTCATGTCAGTGATTTCATCTGTCAATGTTCCTCGTGTCTTTTCTTTGCTGACTAACTTTAACTTGGTAAAAATGTCATTCAGATGAAAGCTGAAATCGTCGCACCAAGGAACAGGCAAAAGACGTTCTTCACGGATTTTGTAGAGCTGACGGATCCTTTCTATGATATGGACTGGGTACGACGTAGCTGCGAAAAGACGAAAGTACCGCAAAGTGGGTTTAGATTCAGTTTCGCTTGAATTGTGTTCCTAATGACTGTTATCTTTTGCGCAATGTTTTAGATCGCACCTTACTTCACTAAATCGACTGACCCGGATTTCGAAAACAAAAGGTTCAATTTGCCATAAAATTTCTTGGAAATGAACAGCTATTTTTTAAATTATTGCTATGTTGAGAAAACCAGTAAAAACTATTAAAAATTGAGGTTTACAAGGTAATATTTCACAGATCCTTAAATTACTTAACTTAGCATTATGCGATTAAAAGGCGAAAGAACCTCAAGCTAAGAAAATTTATTAGTACAACTTAGAGGTTTTATCTCGCTTGAGCAGGAAAAGAAAATGTTAAAATTTCCAGCAAGACAGTTAAGGTTACCTTCATGCTGCACAGCCAGGCCATCCGACGGCTGAGAGGCTTGAGAACAAGAGGGAAACTTGCTACCTCTGCTGTTCTTTGAGGTCCCATTGTTGGAAGAATCATCTATCGGAGAAAACACGGACAAAACATATGATGCATTGGTGGTACTATCTCAATTTGGATTGGTTACAAGCAAGCGGCTAGTTCCTCGTGCACTGTTTTCGTTATGTCATAATTAAAGACAATAGCTTTTATGCATCAAGAATTGACATCACTTTGTAGACAATAGTTTTATGCACGCGAAATGCACGTTTTTTTAGCCGGAGTTTTTCAAAAACTCTTTTACAGCAGGTCAAAAACTCTTTTACAGCAGGTTATAACAGAAGATTGCGGAGTCCGCCAATAAAAAACATATGTTTTAGAGTGGGCTTTCCACAAATTTTGCTGGAAACTTTAAGACTACATGGCAACTCTTTTATTGAAGGTTACAACAGAATAGTGCTGATTTCAGTTTAAAAAATGGTTTAGCATGTTTGTTTGAAAAAACCTTGCTGGAAACTTTTAGGCTGCACTGGAACTTCTAGGTTGTAAATTTACAAATGAAGTTGTTTACAAGTTGATGTTCATGTTTAGTTTCTCGTATATAATGAAACAATTACTGAATTCGGTTTTCGCATGACAAGCGAAAATTATCAAGGCCTCAATTTGTGTTATCCACCTTAGGCTTTGGCTTCGGCAGATTGATTGATTGATTGATTGATTGAGATAACCATGACAAACCTCCGGTAGCCTCGCAGCTCCTATAAGCTCTAAATGTCAGTGGCGGGGATAGTGTCACAGCCCTATTGCTTTAGGGCTAGGGTCCATCGTTTGTGTTGTTTGTTCTTTTGCCTCACCTGAAGGGCGGTCTCCAATCAGGTGAGACCTTGTAAGAGCTGCGAGGTGACCCATACCTCGATATGATAATTGTCGGTAACACACCCAGCCTCATCCAATAATTGTTAACTTGAAGAACCAGCTGTCGGGTTATTATTATGCATTACTGTCAATATCTCAATTTTGGTTGGCTGCAAACACGCAGCTAATTCGTGACGGTATTGTTTTCGCTACGTCGATCACACCGAAAGACAATAATTTTAATGCATTTAGAAGTGACGTTATTTTGCAAAGTGAAACACTAGTTTTACACAAGCGAGAAACACGTTTGATTTGCTGAAGCTATTCGAGAATCCTTTTACATAAGGTTTTATCAAAACGGTTCTGAGTTAAGACAAACGTTTCATTTCAAGTTTAAAAACATATGTTTTAGAATGGGATATTGTAAAATCTTGCAGGAAACGTTGGCTCGAAAAGGAGACGCGCTTAGCACTACACAAGGTTGCCAGCCCACGCAAATTTTACCCTTCGAACTGTCTTAAACTTGAGTCTTTCTTCCTTGACACATGTACAGTACAGATTAATACAATTAGGAATAACGTATTACCTGCAGAAACAGATTCCTCTTTCCCCGTTGCTTCCAATTGTTCCGTTTTCTCACCCCTTCTCTTGTTTCTTAGTGCTGACTTTTGCCTTTTAGCTGAAGCATCTGTTAAAAGAATGCACAGTTGTATACCGTGGAAAAGATGCCACTACCTATTAGCCAACACACAAACGAAACCAAAATATGCCATAAATAACCACCGGTCAAAATGAATTGTCAAAAATCAAAATGTAATGTGCCCCTCAGGTAACTAAGCAGACTGATGCTTGACTTGGGAAAACATTTTGTTTTTGTTTATGTGGAAAACGATTTGGCAATGCAAGCTTGTGTTTTCTTTTTCCTTTTTCTCCTCTTCCTCTCCTCCGTTTTCTTTTCCCTTATTGGAAATGGACCATAGATTTTAAAGGTTTGAGTTGTTCTCTTCCGTGGAAACATTTTAGGACGAACAATGCTGTGACGAAGATGCGGGAAAATTAATGGCTAAGCATAAAGGGGAAACAAAAAGAAAGCCTTACTTTGTCTGGGGTGAAGGCTGACGTAGTGTTCTTCATAAATGTGCCCTAACACAAGTGGGTCGGGGTTTACAACAGGATGTTCTGGATTGATAACTATCTCTTTGCCAAGACTACTGATAACATGGATAGCAGTTTGATAGCAGTTGGCCGCAGCAGTTAGAACAAGATGATCGCCCAATGTGCCATCTTTACTCATGCTTTGTAAGTAGTCACGCCATGACGAGTATCCAGAAACAAAGTTGAACAGCGGTGTTCCATCAGGCTTTGGGAGGGAAAAAAAAGGTTAAGATAAATTTCATGATCATAGAAAACTAGAAATAGCTTTTGTGATAAAATATATAAGTTGAACTTTTATTGCACAATGTCAATTGAAAGCAAAACGCTCTGTATGTTCGATGAAATAACGACAACCAAGAATATTTTGTACATTAAATCTTAGCGTCCTGTGACCCTGTGAGTTACTGATTATGTGTGTTTTAATTTGCCATGATTGTCTTCCTTGGATCAATCGCATCTGTTTAAAGAAATTACTCTCTGTCTCACGTGTACTTTTTATTATTAAAACTGAGCCCTCTATAAAGCCTGTGAAGGAAAGTGTTTAAAATTCTGGACGAAGAGCGCGTAGGAAGATATGTGCTACGATAATCTAGATTAGAAAAGATATTCCCGTTCTTGCCTCACTATTCTAGGGCGTCCAAACTCTATTCAGTGCCACGGAGATGTCACTTTGAAAAGAGGAAAATGTTACTAGGCTGAGGAGGAAAAGATGAACTTACCAGATTAGGGTTCTCCCTGAGAAATCGAACCAAAGTTTTCCGCAGTTCTCTTTGTGACATTTTGCTTCCTTTTACACAGCGTAGTTGATCGGACAACGCAAAAAACATGCAATCGCCAGACGCTGGGCTGCTGGAAATTATGAATCCTTTGTCGGAAGAAATCTTATCAAGATCCATCGATAACTCTTTTTCCGTTTTCACCTCGTTTGCCTCACAATGCATTTGCTGTATTTCATGAATTACGTGTTTAGCTGGAAGAAAATATCGGAAAACTGGCTGTTATTACAGATTACGGTGTGTTGTTTTAATCACAGTGTGCACACGGTAACAAATGGTTTACTTTCGTGTAGCTTTTGAACAATACACTCTCCACGTAAACCATTTTTAAATGATGAAGATAAATGATGAACTTGCATCAGCTCCAAACAAGTTTTGCAATAAGAAAGGGTATGTTATTATAATTTGGGAGGGGGGGGGGGGGGTTGTTGTCCTCACTTATACTCAGTTTAGTCTATCGCCAATAAATTGTTTTCTGAAATCGCCACTGTCGATCCTATCATCGAGGCCTTCCAAAGGGTGGTCTGGTGTCGCTTTGTCGCTCGTTTACGACTCTATCTGTCGCTTGTTTCGTTAGGGACAAATGTCGCTGTCGCACTGTCGCGCGTTTTCTGCCAATTTCTGTCAGTTGTCGGCGTTTTGGGAGAAGATTGTCGCCTGTTTTCGGAGCCATGTCGCTTGTCGCTTCTACCCCTTGGAAGGCCTCATCATCTCCATGAGTTCTTATGTACAAACTGTACGTTTCTAAGTTCCACTGCATATTGAAAGATGTATCATTTGTTTCGGCGCTTGTTGTCAATTGGAAATAAAAAGAACAACTTGCTTCTCAGTTGAAGATAAGGTTGCTCAGAAATGTTGATCAATGTATCGAAATTTCGGGTGACATAACTCAGTATTTATTAACATAAACCTTATTTCGGGCGAGATGACGTTCGGGCGACTTGACCGGTTACCATCTTGACGAGTGGAAGGTGTTGTCTCAGCTGAGTATTTAAGACTTTTGACTTTGTATCAAATTAAACAAATGAAAGTAGAAGGGTCGCATTAGCAAGGAATTCCGGATTTTTCGAAGGAAAGCAAAAAGAGAACGCCTTATCACAGGTTAACCAGTAAGAAGAAATGTATACCGTTTGTCTTATGGACGGAACTACAGCACGGAGAAAAAATTAAGTTTCCTGTCTACGGAGAGTCCAACCCGGCCAATCAGGGAAAAGTGATTCATATGAGAACGAAACCAAGGTTGCTGTTAGTCAAACCAAAGTTAAATTGGTAAAGAAAGATTGTTGTGCAAATTACACACCTGCATCGACAAGTGCATATGATATGGATGGCAGTGGGCTTTAACTGTTACAAAATTCAGTAGTTTTTAATTTTAAAGGTATACCTGGGTAACAAACAGACATATTTCCAGTCCGCTCAGAAGCCTGGGTAGCACAAGGAAACATTCTGCCCGTGCTTTGAGCTGAGCTGTGAAAACTGGAGGAAAGATCTATTGAAATAGAACATGAATATGAGTTAGATACTTACGGACACTTTGAAACACGGTCAAGTGCATTGTGTATCTGCCATTCTACTGTGAATGAATTGTTAATTCATATACAGTATAATGATGTAAAGAAACGATGGCGCTGCTAATTAAACTTCAAATGTGGGAGACTACATTTTCATGCATTCAGGGGTAAGAAGGTGACCACATGATCACGAGTGAAATAATGTGACCTGCTCGATTTTAAGGTGTTAAAAGAACTGCAAAAAATTCAGAAAATCCAAAAATGCCAGGAAAGGCCTTTACGAAGAAGTTGTTTCTGTCATATGTTTAGTTTACAGTTTATACACCCACTGACCGACTTCAATCGAATTTGAAAAGTAAGCTTTCCCTAACTGCAATGCAAATGAAATCCCATACCCTGAGTCAAGTTGATCATCCCTTGGAGAAGACTCTTGCTCTGTTTAGCCCAGCTGTATGTCTTGTCATAACAGGTACGCAAAGTGTCAGCCTCCCCAAGCCGCTCCTCCCTGTCTTTGTCCCAGATTTCCTTGATGGCAGCAGCCCACACATCGGGTTCTTCTGAATCAATTACGAAAGACGATCCGAATGGCACTTTGCATAGGGCTTGGCCAAACCTTGAGTTGCGAGTGACTACCACAGGCAGCCCAGCTGATAAGGCCTCAAGGCCTGCCAACCCAAAACCTTCTGTTCTTGAAGGCATCAGTACAACATCTACTTCACAGAACGTGTGTTTTAAAATCTTCCGGCTGCTGATGTAACTTCGTACCTTGAGGCGGTTGCGAGGAATACCACATTCAAGTAAACGTGCTGCTATTTCCTCGTGCTTTCCATCGGGCGCTCCAACAAACACAAGGTAAGTGTTTGGCAGGGAAGCAACAGCTCGTCCCGCAATGTCAAACCCCTTTAATGCAAAATCTTCAGCGTCTCCGCGGCCAAACACCAGAATTCGGCAATTTTCTCTCTCGCCAGAGACCTGCTGAACACTGCGAAATTCATCAAAAATACCCGGAGTAAGGTCATGAATACTTTCATCTTTTCCACACCAGCGGAGATACGAGCGAAAGGCCTCGGTCAACTTCGGTCCAATTCCTACAACAAAATCGGCCATCTGACACAGCTCTACTTCAACATTGTGCTTTTCTTCGCCCTTTGAAATTGGATTTGGGTACGATTTAAACATACCTAGTTCCTCGGGGTCCGTATGCACAACTTGGATCCACCTGCATTTGTGAGAGTCTCTTATAATTTGTGCCTGCCGACCGAGTTTCACCCCATGACCGACTACTACGTCTACTTGCAGATGCTCGGGTGGAAAGCTAAGCCAGTCCAGTTCTTCAAAACCAGGCCGACGTGTTGCTTCTACGATGTTTACGTTGTGGTTGAGAGCTACGATCTTGTCTCCCACACTGCATTGTGGCAAAAGGTAAGTTATTTCCGCTTCAGGACATTTGGCCAACTGAATTGCCAACTCTCTGTTTATGGTGGAAAGTCCTCCCTTGCTTGATCCCCATTCAGAGGCCAAAATGGTGACTTTTACTCTGCTAGACCAATATGCTGGGTCTTCTTGCCGAAGTTGCTGTGATGAGGATGTCATGATCAAGCATGTTCGCAAGATTCGCTGAACGTGTTTGTAAACAGAGTGGTTAAGTCAAACACCTAGAAATAAGATAAGTCATAAGGGTATTTTGAAACAAGCTACATGATTAAATAATAAATTAATAAATTAATAAATTAAACATGATTAAATTGGTACGATACTCAGTAAGAAAGCAGCTGTTGTGACACAAGTATAAGATTTTTAGGACTGGTCGGGCAAATAAAAGACACACTAAACTCTAAACGCTTTTAGTAAATCTCGATTGAAGAAATGGTAATTAAAATGGCAATGGTTATATACCGCACATAGTTTCATGGCGGTTTACAATTCTTCTCTAGGGTTAGATCGGAAGTCAGCCCGTAAAGGTGCCACTGTCAGCCGCTATCAGTCCATATTTGATCTCACCCACCCACCCAACCCACACATTAATGTCAAAGACAAATAGACTACCACACCAGAAACTACGTCCCCTACTCTTTTCGAACAGTGCGGGTTATTTAACGTCCCACAGATTATAAGGTACAAGTGTTGTGAGACGGGACCTACGGTTTATCGTCCTTATCCCAGAAGACTAGAAAGTCTAACCGTTTACAGATATAATTATAAAGGCAGCACTTTCTCCTCAACTATTTAAAGACCTTGAGTGTTGGTCCGGCCGGAGTTTGAACCCACGACCTCCAGCACGGTAGTCCGGTGCTCTACCAACTGAGCTAACCGGTCTCTTGAAACTGAAGCACTTTAGGGCTGAAACGGCCAGCAATTGTTGTAAGAACAACTGAGAAATTGCAACGAATGAAATGACATTGAAAAATCTTTAACAGAAAGAAATGGGGTCCAGGCATGACGGGAAAGCGAGTACAAAGTGCAACGAAAGAGTGATAAATGTATAAGGACAATGGCGTCCTACCACTCAAGAGGCATGGAGGAAGAACAAAGGAGGACAGATTCTTCTCAGACTTTATGTTCTTGGATCGTTTGTTGCTTTCTCTTCACATCCTACATTTGATTAACATTTTCCATCTCTCTTTTTTGCGCAAGAAATTTAATTGACCTGACATTTATTATGACTGTTAATGTATTCCAAAAGCTAATTTAGGGATAAAGGTTTGACACAGACCAGCTCTTTCTCTACATGTATCTACTGTAACTAGGTATAGTACAAATGTATCTAAATGTATTATCTCGGATTTCAAGGTTTCCAAAAATCTCGGATTTATAAACCCCATCCCAAAACACAATATTAATGATTAACAGTAGAAGTACTAAGCTGTTTGTTCTAGACTGCTTAGCTGTCTTAATCTTTTTATATTTTTAGAAATCTGCGTGGTAAAATGCTATGAAAATAAATCAAATAAACTGCTGCTAGGGGGTTTCATGTATTGTAATCCATGAAATGAGATTCAACATTATTCCTGTGGTTTTAAAGGAATTTCTTGGAAGCCCTCAAAATTTTACAACTTCATAAGGTTGACTTGGAATTCCTCTATTGTTTTATCTGAACCTGTGAAATTTTGTAAATCTCAATTAATTCTAAACCAGAGCTACTTAAACTAGCAATAACTCGTAGGAACAGGGTGAAAAGGAGCCAGAAAAATCCAATACCAACTGGAAACTTTATGCTCTCGATATAAACATTATGCTAAATTTTATATTTATTGTTCTGGCCCCGGTTGTTCAAAAAGTGGATAACTCTTATCCAGTGGATAAAGTTATCCACTCTTTGAACAACCGGGGCCTGATTTGCTTTTGTTTGAGTTTACTTAAAGCAATAAAATAAAAACACTAAGTTTTTGTGTGGCTTACACGAAGTATATCTGTCATCGTGAATCGATATTTGTCACGGTGAACAGAGCGCTTATCACGTGGTTTTCGAACGAGGTCGAGGATAGGTTCCAGATCATGCTTGGCTAAGCTACATAAGCTTCAGAAAGCGGCCATTTTGTATTTGTGTAAATTAGTTATTCGTTCATCTTTGTTGCTTAGATTTCACACGCCGGCTTTCCTACAGTCGGCTTGTCTTCTTAGTGCGGATAAAAGCGAGGATTTGTACTCCCACAGGCCAACATTCTGGACCTTTGGGCCACACTGAATCATTTATTGACTCTTGCAAGCCAACATTGAATCTGCTCAGTAGACCTGCTTGAAAGTGTCTGAAAGTATTTGGAAGCCTCTGAAATTACTTGAAAGCAAAAGAGATTCTTCTGTGCTTGTGATGTCCTTGCGATGCTGTTGCTGTTGAATTGTACGAACCATGCACACACAGTTGACAAGAGTCTGCTAGCTTACGATTTCATCAGAAGTGAAATTGGAATCTCTGTTTAACAATACATTATACCAATTAAGAATCGGCTCTCATGACAATTTCCTTATAAGAAAAGATGCTTTGTCGCGTTTCAAAGATCGTTTTTGGAATATTCTGCTTATGATGTTTTATATGGAGTGTTTTATTTAAGCTAACCAACATTGAAACAAGTTGTTGGACAATACAAAATGTCAATAGAAGTAGTGTTTTGGTTTACCGAATTTTTAACATGGTGTAGACATAGTGTTACAACTGCTGAAAAGTTAAGACTTTCAAACCCGATTGCAGGGTAATATTTGCTTATTATAAATAAAAGAAGCATTGATAACCTGGAATGGATCTGTTCCTGTTGCTATGAACATTTAAATATACCACCATGTCCAGCTAAAAATGGAATTCTGTTTCCAGTGCAGCCAGAATTTTTCTATTTGAATGAGTTAGAGTGCAGGCTTTTTGTTTTGTTTACTGTTTCTGGAATCTGTTATGGTGACAGGCTATCTCTATTGAATTAACTTTCTGTTAGGTAAAACACTCCAAGTCAAATTGTAAATCTTGTTGGCTTAAAAATTATTAGCAATGTTAATGTAATGTTAGTTCAGAATACTACTCAACATATGATTCATTAAAAAATATTGCTTGTGTTCTTATCTTGTTATGCACCTATCTTTTTTCCTAAATTTTCCCATTTGCAAACTCATATCCACCTACCTCAACTAATTTTTTCTGTGTTCTTTATTTAAAATACAGTCCCACAAAACCCAAACACAACTGTGAACGATTTGGTCTCAAGCAACTGAAAATAGAACTTTTGTGGCTTTGGACAACAAATCCTAGGCTCAGCACTATGTTACCTTACATGTATGTATTGTCCAAAATAAGTCATACATTTAAACCAAATCAAGCTCCCAATGGCTTCTAGTGTAGGTTAATTAATTTGCTGAAAGTCCCGGCCCTTCTTTTAAGTTTTGTGTTTATGTACTGGTACACAAAATGCAAAAAAAAGAATATTCATATGAAATGCCTCTAGGAAAAGATGATCAACCTACAAACTTCAGAAATCAATTCCACTTGGTTACATACATGTAAACAAAATCATGACTGAATCTATGAGGCCTCTATGGGAGATGACACTGAGTTTTTTAGTCCATAAAACCCCCACTTTCAAAGCGACGCTACATGTGCAACTTTCGTTGTGAAATGAGACTTTTCCATAACAAAGATTGACCAATAAACCTCATCTTGAAATGAGGATTTCAGGAACAAAGAACTCAGAAATGTTCTATTGTATGCTACAGCATGTAGTTACATGTATCTTGTTTTATTGATTGACAGGAACTATATGAAAAACTATCTAACTGTAATAACAACTAGCTCTACTAATAGAAATTTGATAAGAGAACAGATACATACTAATAGTTTTTCAGCTTCATGTCAAAGCAGCTGAATTTCATAAGCCACACATGAATGCATTGCGGATCTATTTTTTTGGTGAAGGAAATATCACCTACACTGTAACCCTTGTTGTTCAGAAGTTGTTCAATAGTTCAAGTGTTTATTTTTAGTATAAATAATGCTAACACTAACATTGGCAAAGTTGATCAGGAAATTAATTAACATTTTGTCTATGATATAGTAACGAAATTGAGGATACAAGAACAATTTTTAAAAAAATTCCACTTAACATGCATCAGCTGACCAATGCACAATAACTCAGTTTAAGTTTCAGTTCAGTATCATTTATGCATCTACTTCATTGTTTTGTAATCATAGGGCTCCATACTCATGCCAGTTACCACAGTTCTGACCATATCTGGCTGCTGGCTGAGTTCATTTGCTTTTTTTCTTAGGAATTCCACGCAGGTGTGATTACACTTGAATAATACTGTACGTGTAATTATACTGAATACCACACTGATGTTACAGTGCAACCACTTCAACCGGGGCCACCTGAGGTTTTTTAACCAATCAGTGACAGATTTGTTAACAAAGAATTTCGACTTTGTGGTTTTGAAAGCCAATGAAATTCAATCTTAAATTTAACTTGGCGGTGGGAACAGACGCAGCAAAAGATCCAAAATGTCACCCCCAAAAAATATTCTGAAGCGGCTGCAAATAAACTATGGCATTTACTGACCTGTCAAAAGTTAAAAACAATTTGAAAGCAAGAAATGCCCTTTATTCCAACCAACAAACCTCCTTAAAAAAGTGGAAGGCGGCAAATGTGAATCATGTGAAATCCGCAACGAATATATACAAAACATACCAACAGTCATTTTGTAATTACTGGCTTACCCCTACACAAGCCACAAAGGCTTTGAAAAAATATTGGGCCGATTTTTGTTTTGGATTTCAATCGCTCAGACATCTTTCACTATCGATTCAAATTCTTTCAACAAAGGCCGCTGTGGTAATCAGAATCCATTTATTAACTAAAACTGTGCACACAGGCGAAAAATCAAATGCAGCCGCTTCGATGTATCTAGGGATGAAATTTTGAATCTGTTGTGTCGGTTCTCACGGTTGAAAAATACATGTACAAGTTAAATTTAGGATTGCATTTGATTGGCTCTGAAAACCGCAAGTCGAAATTCTTTGTTAAAGAATCACTTTTACATTGGTTAAAAATCCTCAGGTGGCCCCGGTTGAAGTCATTGCACTGTAAGATCTGCTATACATCTGCTATATAAAGATAATGTGGCTAGCCAATTCCAAAGTCTACAATTATTGTAGACTTTGGAATTGGCTAGCCACATTATCTTCATTGGCTGGCCTTATTGTAGCAGATGTCAATGAAACCATGGTAACTCAGGGTAATAGGGTGCATTGGGATACTTCACAAATTAATGTGATCAAGTAAGCTGAAGCCACTAGCCACTTTGGTAGATTTAAGGGGTAATGCCTGCTACCTTGTGGCCTTAGTGCCTTTTGAGTGGCTTCAGCTTACTTGATCACATTAATTTGTGAAGTATCCTTGTCACTCCAGCCACATCCCACAAGCTTTACATTTTCATTGCTTAATAGGGTGCATTAGCTTTCATTTGGATTGTCAAACTTAGGATTCGCTTCTTAACTCACAAGTAAAACTTACAGCACCACAGGAAAAGTACTGCTCAATTGCTGGTTTGCATTGATGTCACCAAAATTCTAAAACAAAACCTAAGGGCAACACAAAGCTCCTCTTTTAATATTTTCAACACCAGTGGAAAAAATCTTCATGAAAATTTCATGCCAATTTCAAAAATATGTTGCTTTGCATTACAAGTACAACACTATGACATTCAATCAAATTCAATTCTTAGTGGCTTGAAGAACAGGAATTCTCAAAACATTACTAAACCAGTGTTTTCACATTACTTTTCAATTTTCAAGTATGATATTAATGAAAAAATGGCATCTTAACAATTCTGAAGAGAAATTTGGAATACTACTGAAAGTCTTTTGGCCTGATCTAGTTCAGGGCTCAAAATAATTTTCGTACAGTGGCCGGTCATGTTGTGCAGCCAAAGAAATTTTAGCTCGGTCATATCTCGTTTTTTACCAGTCAAAATAATTATTGACACCTCACATAAGCTTACATACATTCAGAGAGGCGTCACTAAGGCGCTAGAGAGTGTAACAGACTTAATCGCTAAACATATCAGTAGTTCTTTTTCTACATGAAACTTAAAATGCAGGGAGGGCAATCAAAACTCAATAGATTGTAATTAAAAATTGCTCAATAAATGAAAATAAATAAATGAAATAAATGAGCTATTTTTTCAGAGGCTGTCAAAGATCCGAAATGTTTTGACCCTGAAAATCGTCGGAGACACATTTCATAGGAGATGATTACCACTCTTCTCGCCGCTTTATACCCTTGATCAAAATGTATTAAATACACCACAATAACTTGCAATTTGTCACCTTAACCATTCGGATGAGTCAAAACTTAGTGTTCATGAATGAAAGCGAAAAATTTTACACAGCAACAATAATACCAATAGAAATATCGTCCAATGAAACTGTAAAGCGATGAAAAGAATTAATTAGCAACATTTCATGCAAAATTTCGCACCACCAAAATAATGAAATGTTGACAGAAATTTCACTCCACCAAACGAAATTTCATTTCTCCAAATGAAATTTTGTTTTCCCTGCAATGATATGCCTAATGAAATTTCGCATGTCTGCACAAAATTTCAGTCGATAATTTCAGAACAATAGTTTTCTACTAAATATTGCACAATTTCAGCAAATTTCGTCAAATATTCGTGAAATTCGTCCAAATTCACTCTCATTACTTTTGCACAGTACTGTACAACATGTGGACGTGATTAAGGTTGTAAGTATTGATGAAAAAAAGTACTACATGCACCAAACACTTACAGAGCAACAGCTGCAAGTGGGGAAACTGCCTGTCCTTGGCATGTACGAAAACACTGAAACTGCTTTTAGAGCTTCATATGGCAAGTGCACGGAATGTCCATACAAAGTTTTCAACCTCTTTGTCAACGTGCATATATCTTGTGATATCTTTTTTTCAAGCTAACGGAACAACCTTTGTAACTATTAAGGTACAGTGTACAAGTATTCATAATGCAATCTTGTTTGTTTTATTTCTGGACTGCAAAGCTTAGCAGCTGGGCCTTTGAATGAGGGTGTGTCAGATTGCAAAATGAAAGCAAATCTTATCAAATGAGGATACCCAAACTTAGAAAACTTGCCCTTCAACAGAAATGCAAGGAAACTGAACAAATTTTGCACTTTGTCATGATTGTTGTGAGATTCATTGTAATCTATTTTGTGGGATTTTAGCAAGCCACTGACTTAACATATAATTGATGACCACAAAGCCACAGAACGTTGTAGTCAATTAAATTGACTGCACGCTATTAATATTTTCCATTTTATTTGTGTTATTAACATGACAAATGATATATGTCATCATATCAGTGTTTATCTAAGCAGTATAAAAAATGCAACTTAACTGAAAGCCTGGTCAAAATGACCAGCAAACCGAAAGTTTGTTCGGACAAATCGTCATCTTGACCGGACATTGTCCATTGACCGGCCGTTACCTTGAGCCCTGTAGTTTATTTCTTCTACCAAGTAATTTATGATGGCCATGCTAGCGTCCTTCATCGGGACACCAATATAGCCAACCCATAAGCCTGCCACACACATGAGGAAATACATGTAGCTAAGCACATTGCAGGCTATGCTATGGCTCGTAATTTGCAGACAATTATTTTCACTGAGTGCAATAATTATATTAGAGCCAGCAATCGTTCTAAGTTTATTCTCAATCTACCAAAATTAATGCTTTGTTTTTTAATGTTATTCAGCATGGAAACGAAAAAATTAAAATTTAATTGCTATTTTTACCTATACAATAACATGTACATGTACTTCAAATTGCCTCTTTGACAGAACATACAAAACAGCTTGTTATATAAAATGTACACTGTAACTTCTACAATAAATTTGTGTCACAAGTTTAGGAAAATGAAGTATCTTAAGCACATCTGCTGTGGTTCAATTAATTTTTATCCTTGGTTTCAATATTTTCTCCCTTTGTTTTGGGGTATGGTAATGTTTCCCTGCTAGCAGAAGGCTCTCACAACAAGGCAAAAATGAAACGAAGGAGAGAGTCTCTCTCCTTTGTTTCATTTTTGCCTTGTCGTGAGAGACCTCTGCTAGCAGGGAAACTGACTGAACGAGTGTTCCTTGTTAAATCATTGCTGTTGTGGAATATGTTAGCTTGCAGAATTCTGCATCAAAAGGCTATCTGAACAGCACACTTTTATTAATGTTTCCTAGACATGTGAGAGATCAAAGCAGTTGGGTTTTCAATGTGGCAAGCTAAAGGTGCACAGTTCCTGTAATCCAACCTAAAAATTGCATTATTTTAGGACAATTGATGCTTGAATGAGCACTACAAATGCACTTGATACACTGTATGTAAACACAGACAACCCAGATAGAATACATCTTTGACAAAAGAAAAATCAATGTAATGACTGACAACATCAGTTATCGCATGGTTTAGACATCTGCTAGATGGAAAATGCATTGTACACGACTGTGGACTCTACACGTCACAGGTCTCATCAACTCATCTTCTATTAAGTAGTGATGGATGATAAAGCAGTCAGTCACTCACTGAAGTATTATGGGCAAGATTTCTGCACAGCCCCATACATTAATTATGTAGACATGTTGTGGCTTAAACTCTGTTCATGCTTGCCACTTTTGGAACAGGATTACTATGCACAATGATGCATGTATAATTGATGGTCATGATGGGACTGTGCGGAAGTCTTCATGATTGTGTTCTGGGAACACCTTTCTGTCTCAACCACACTGAGAAGCATTCTTTGAGAAGAAAACTCGAGCAGTTAATTTGGACCCGCAAGATAGTAACTGATTGATTTACAACGGATATACAACATCACGAACAGTGTAATGAGCAACAGCTTTGACATGGTCTAGATATACATGTATCTGCTGACTCTGTCACGTTGATCGAGTAACATTACCCACTCCCGTGTGTTTGTCAGTCCTTACTATACGTTTTAATCTACGATTTAACATACCTGAGTTCACAGTCAAAGAATAGGAGAGGACGCACACCGATTGGAACAGCGAAGAATGGAAGATCTCTGAGAAAAGAGACCATACAAGATGGCCGCACGACGTCAGTGGTCAAATGTCATGGTCTGGCTACGTAAGAGTCACGTGATTATCTTCGTTCCCAGGTTTTTTTTCTTTTTCTTTTCTTCATCAAAGCCCACATTGACTAAAACTGCAATTTTCAGTAGGGGGTGTGCACAGGCAGTTTTACCCTGCGAGCTAATCTCCTTTGATCTCCCCGATATTTCTAGGAAAATCGAAGGAGACTCTGCTCGCAGGGTAAGGCCGTTTCGTCGCGGGTGGAGAATTTTAGGAGTCAATACTTGATGGAGATAAACTTTGTTGAAATCAATCCTCATTATAAGACCCCCTTCCCCCCCTTCCCCCCCCCCCCCCCTCCGACACCAACACAACATATTGCTGGTAAATCATCGTGTAGTCAAATTGTGCCAGCATGCTTCATATTCCTATTGTGCACGCTGATAACGCAGCAGAGGGAAGTTTTCTTTATACAATTTTTTAACTATCGCCTTAAAAAATGTTATAAAACAATTGGTTCATGCTTGAGCTGTCAGTTCGTCGTGAAGCACTTGGGAAGTATGGAAAGCATTCAAGAAGCTAGAGTTACTAATCCTGTTCCAGAGCTGGACAGCATGAACAGGGTTTAACCACAACATGTATTAAAAAAATTGGCGTTCATGGAGATCATAAGCACGCGGGAAGTTTGGAGAGCACAAAAGATGCGCAAGAGTTGCTCGAGGCGTAGCCATCTTTTGTGCTCTCCAAACTTACCGCGTGCTTCATTTAGGCAATAGACCACAAGTGTCTATGGTTTATAGGCTGATAAACCACGCGGGATGTTGGAAGAACACTCGAAGTATTCTTGAATCACGAGCCGCAGGCAACTTTTGGTCTATTGCTTTTATATAATAATTCAGAAGACGCGCAAAATTTCCGTGACTGTTTACTGGTACAATAAACCATAGCTGATTGACCAATCAGAGCGCGCGAATTGACTTTGGTTATTATATAAATCTCGATGAACGCACGCTGATGCATGAATAAATTGACAACCTTCTTCCACAAACGACGGGCATGACTTATGGCATGACTTATGGAACTTTCAGGGACCGTGCAAGGGGAGGGGCGGGGGTGTAAACTCGGCAAGCATGTCTTTAAGCGATTTTCCTTTTCTTTTAGGAAGGTTCCTTGAATATCTTTCTGAGTAATCGTCTTTCTTGTGTTAGATGCTATTCTGTTTTTTCGTTAGTATGTTTTTAAAACATGGTAACGATGGCTGAAATTGCGTCACGAAGGGTAGAAGCTTCTTGCGCGTTCCCTATTAGAGCTACTTTTCGGTCCGCTTAGTTAACTTCTGAGAGTATTTGTTCCACCCGCATTTTCTTAGGGTAACTTCTAGAGATATAAGGCGCGTTTGGCAAATGGCATTTGAATTTGTTGGTCACAATCGAAAAAGGAATTTCGGTACATTCAGAGAATAAATAAATAAATGAGCCAAAGTTATGATTACTCTACCTTCGTTTACAGATAACAGATTAACAGATTATGGGTGCGTTCCTTTCGGAGAATCCAAATCCAGATTTTTGATCTAAAAATGGATTTCGCGTTCCTTTCGGCAAATCCAAATCTGGATTTTGAATCTAATGAATCCTCTCTGGGAAAAGATTCACAGGATTTGAAACCCGCGATTAATATTCTAAATTCAAATTTTCGGATTTGTGATCTGTTCCGTTCCTTTCACCAGTGGATTTGAAATTAATCTCATTAACGATGGCAGTCGGAAACGAGCGAAAAACATATGGAACTTACTTTGGCCATGTCAAAGGCTTTCTTCGCTCTGTTGAGCCTCTGACAAGCTTTTTTGACGGTTCTCTTAATTGGATTTTAAAACCTTGAAAACACACGGTGAATCGATGTTTTCATGTACGTAATATGGCAGACATCTGTTATGTCACACACTTTGAAAAACTATCAAATTCAAACTGCTCTAGTTTAAAAACAAAGCACGCTACCGAGCTGAAAACATGGAAGCAGATACATTTCTAATAAGTCTTTTACGTGATGAAGATAAAAGTGCAAAAGTCTGTTTACTTTTGATGACGTCATGTGAAAACCAAGAATTCAATTAATATGCGAGCTTGCCGTGGTGGCACAATCCTTTTTCGGATTGGTCGTGAAATCTGGTGAATCTCGGATCAAAAATCCGTTTTTGGATTCTCCGAAAGGAACACACCCTAAGTGTGATTATAAAGTTTATTTTCTAACTAACCCTTTCTGTAAATGGTTGACTTGAGTTGAAAAGTATCTCTTGATTTTTTGAGTTAACAAAATATGTTAACTGCTGGACAAAGCACAGGGAACCCAGACAATCTGTTTGTATGACCCTTTGTTATTTTATAGTAAATGTATGGGATTTACCGTATGTTTCATGCTCTAGCGACGAATCGCTAAATATATGTATTGAACAACGCTAAATAAAAGTTAAATTGTCTTACCTGTGGTGTACTGTCGTCCTTTTGCCTTTTTTTAGTGATAGCGGTCCCGAGCTAGCCCTCGAATAAATTCAAAATCAAGTGATCGAAATGCGTACCAAGATCTTCATGTGCCAGCTGGAAACCGTCCTGCTGATTGCTTCTTTTCTGATTGGACGCCGTTAAATAATAACTTGTTAAACTTCCCCATCACCGTACGTATTTTGAAGAGGCACGAGAAGAAGCGTGAATGTTTCGGCCTTTATGTTGCGTGGTTTGGAAGCTGAGCGATGCGATTTTCTGGGGAAAAATGGCCTCAGCGCTGGCTCGGTGTTGGAGTCGTTCAAAGGTCTTTCCTCCCTTTTCGTTTCTTATGAGGCACAATCGGCGGCGAAGACAAAACCCGACAAAATCGCTTAAAATATTACTATCGAGGCAAAAGGACGACAGTGCACCACAGGTAAGACAATTTAACTTCTATTTAGCGTTGTTCAATACATATATTTAGCGATTCGTCGCTAGACCATGAAATACTGATACGGTAAATCCCATACATTTACTATAAAATAACAAAGGGTCACACAAACAGGGTCCCCTGTGACAAAATATGCACGGCTAATGCTATGAGTTTGTGTGTTCAAAAACTGGAGAAAACCGTTCACTACAGTAAAGAAAATAGAAGAGGAAAGCGAGGAACTCCACAGTGAGCACATTTTAAATAAAGGCATTAAACATGAATGAAAACAATTTCACGTACCTGAAGATCTCGCGTGTTGTCCTCTAATGCGAATTGAATTGGTCGGTTCAAGGCGGTAATTTACACCCACGTTTTTATTTTTGCGAGCTAAAATCTTCTCATTCTTTCACACGAAGGTAGTATTTGAAAGGTAGCCCGTCCTTTAGCATTTTTATTTAGTGTTGTTGCAGATAACAGCGAGATATTGAATCAGAATGACTCAATCTTCACAGAAATCCTCTGTTTGCCAAAGATCAGCTTGTCTAATGCTACGTCACAGCCTCGACATTATTTCTCAGTTCCAAGATGGCGGCCCCGTGCTCTCAAAAGGGGCGATTTCAAAGTCATCTGAATAGAATTCAGAAAGGCGCTTAACCAAACGAATACCAGATTTGAAATCGCGTGTACATGGCCTTTCATTTAAGGTATATCAAATGGTTTAGCGAGTGATGAATTTGTTTAGCCTTACTACAAATGGTTTAGCGTGTGATGAATTGGTTTAGCCTTACTACAAATGGTTTAGCATGCGGTAAATTGGTTAAGTGTGCCATAAAATGGTTTAGCGATCTGCGTCACGTCATTCGCGCCGGCACCGCCAAAATACAAACATGAAGTGAAATGGTTATGGTTGCCGGAATGTTGCAATATTCAATAAGAACAATTTTATATTCAATGTTTCGATATTTTGTTCAGTAAACCAAAATTATATTCAATGTTTCGATATTTTATTCAATAAACCAAAACTATATTCAATGGATTGATATTTTGTTCAATAAACCAAAATTATATTCAATGCTTCGCATTTTTATTCAGTAAATCAAATTTATATTCAATAACTCCCAATAAAATATGTATTGGAATAAAGATTTGTTTGCGTTTTATTTGTATTCAATGCGCGCTTGTTCAATTCAATAACTGATTTTTTGTTCAATGCGTAATTTTATGTTCAATAATTTCTGCAGTCCATCCTGGTCAGCGGAAGATGGACGACCCTGTAGTTACCCTATGTATGAGAACACCGAAACATGGCGGCCGATGCTATGTGCCTGGTAGGTGCTACGTGCGTGAAAGTGCTTTCGTCTATTATAAATAACCTGCTAGAGGAGATTGAAATCCAAGATGATAACCCTGACTTAGGCTTCCACGAAGCCACACTTCTCTTTAGTAGACTCGAAATGGCATTATCTGTCCTGTGTTCACTGCTCGATATGGATTTGTTCTTCGATGGCAACACTAACAAAGTTCTAGGTCAGCCGTGTACTTTGCTTGCGGGAATGTATGAATACTGAAACAAGGAAATGTCCGAAAACCAACCTAAATTCTCCAGGTTAAACTCATTTATCCTTCTATACAGTGTACACCGCGAAATTCGTAGCATTTTACCAATATCTGTCCAGGTGTAGAAACCACAACATCCGCAATGGTTTCTCCCCGCTTGATCCAAAGTCTGGCGAGGTTACAGTCTCTTACAGTCTCGTTTCAGTATTGATACATTTCCGCAAGCAAAGTACGCAGCTGACCTAGAACTTGATTGGTGTTTATCGAAGAACAAATCCATATCTCAGTTACATGGAATGACCATGTAACTGAGATAACCACAAAGGCTAGCAAGAGACTCTATTTCCTAACTCAGTTAAAGAGAGCGAGAGTTCCGAAACAAGGTCTAGCACTGTTCTACGTATCGTGCGTGAGATCTGTTATTGATTATGCAGCACCTGTCTTTTTCAACGGTCTCCCCCAGTACTTAAAGAAAGAGCTGGTCCGGCTCGAGAGAAGAGCAATATCAATAATAACGTCAGGAAAGTGCTACTGGGCGATAGAGGTGGGTTTAACACCCATTTTGGAGCATTATTACGTACTATGTAGCAGGCTTTTCGATAACATTCTCAGTGATCCAAACCATAAATTGAAGGCGCTCATTCCACCAGACTATAACAACTCACGCTATAATCTAAGACGACAGCGCCTTTTTAATATGCCGAAGCTTTGCACGAACAGAACAAGTAATACTTTTATATATGCGATGTCAAAACAGTCCTGGCTGTAGTTTTATCCGACTTATATTCATGTTTTATATTCAATCATCATATTTTAATATGAATATGTTATATAGAATTTTTAATATTATTTTAAAAGTTAGTTTTTGACTTATTATCTAGGATTCATTTGTAATTTTTAAGTATTGCAAAGTTTTTGTAAATAATTGCGTTATTCAGCCTTTGGCTGCGATGCAGTTTTTAATAAACTATCTATCTATCTATCTTTTATATCGAGCAGTGAACGCAGGACAGATCATACCATTTCGAGTCTACTAAAGAGAAGTGTGGCTTCGTGGAAGCCTAAGTCAGGGTTATCATCTTGGATTTCAATCTGCTCTAGCAGGTTATATCTAAAAGACGAAGGCACGATCACGCACGTAGCACCTACCAGGCACATAGCATCGGCCGCCATGTTTCGGTGTTCTCATACATAGGGTAACTACAGGGTCGTCCATCTTCCACTGACCAGGATGGACTGCGGAAATTATTGAACATAAAATTACGCATTGGACAAAAAATCAGTTATCGAATTGAACAAGCGCGCATTGAATAGACATACAAAGCACTGAATATAATTTTGGTTTATTGAACAAAATATCGAAACATTGAATATAATTTTGGTTTATTGAACAAAATATCGAAACATGGAATATAAAATTGTTCTTATTGAATATTGCAACATTCCGGCAACCATAAATGGTTCAGTGATCTGCATGACGTCAGTTAAAGAGAAATTTGGCGCGAAAATACACTCACGTGCCTTGTGCAGTCTACACGTGGAACACAAACTTCATCTCGCCTGAAAAACTGGTTTTCTTCGAACTGATCCGGTAAGTTTGCTTTTTCTTATTGCTTTTTCTTATTTCACTCTATTAATGTTTTGCATCTCTACCGAGCCAGTGAGGGTCAATATTTTGTATCTGAAGGTTTATTATTAGTACCGAGATGACAAGTGATGAAGCTGTACTTTATTTGTTGTCTGTATGAAAATTGAGAATCGTTCTATCGCCCTATCGCAGAACCCTAAATTTACTTCTAATTAGCTAAATGACTCACTCTTCTTTTTCTTTACTCTCTTCTGCATAGAAAATCTCATTAAATCGCTGTCGATTACACACGTCTTTAGCCACCTTTATTTTTTTCATTTCTTTATTGTTTCAGGTTTAATTGTTATTCACAGGTTTTGAAGTTCAGTCATGGTAAGATTTGTTATCTTACACACTAGCTAAATTATCGGGAACCGTTTCGTCAATGGAAGTCAGTATTTTATAAATTTCTTTCGATGAAACTTTACTTTAAGATTGTTATCAGGAGTGGCCTGTTAGGCAAGCAGTTGTCTTGAACCAGTACAAACATTCTATTTGATATCAAAGAAGAGCTCTACCATGTACGCGCCTGTTTGACCAAACCAAGTATTTAAAAGTGAGTATTTTCTTTGAATTTCTCTTCTGGCGTTGAACTCTATATATCCGCATACCGTGGAGTGAGCGCATCGAAAGTCTTCAAATGTGCTTCTTGATAAGTGAATAAATGAATCAATAAATGAATCAATAAATTACTCTATTTAATCGGGAATACTTCTTCCCGCCATTTAGGGTTTTATTAGCGTATTTTATTTATGTAAAACGTTTATTTCTTTTCAGTTTTAGTTGTATGCTTGTGAACTAGCACTTAGCTGTAGCTAAGTGCATTTGCCACTCTAAACAACATTTGCATTTTACTTCCAACTCTTCTGTTGCCTTGAGTCTTTCGTTTTCTTGCGGCTAGCATTGTTATCGACACTTTTAAGGCTAGCTCGGCTAAATTTTTACCAGTTTACGGCTAATAGGTACGTCAGTCTGTCAACGATGTTCTTCCCTGGGTATTATTTGAACATCGACCTAGATTGTCTGTTCCAAACTTTCTTCAAGAGTGCCTCAGCGAATCAAGTTACATCAGCGGCTGACCTTTTAAGAAGGGCATGCGAGGCTCTTCGTGTCGCGGCAGGATCTTCAGCTCCGGCTGCCCAACAGACTTCATCCGTCTCTGGGACAAGCTCTCAAACTGTCGTGCAAGAACACAGGCGGCTGTTCAACCGACAAATGGTATGTATGTATGTATGTATGTATGTATGTATGTATGTATGTATGTATGTATGTGTGTGTGTGTGTGTGTGTGTGTGTGTGTGTGTGTGTGTGTGTGTGTGTGTGTGTGTGTGTGTGTGTGTGTGTGTGTGTGTGTGTGTGTGTGTGTGTGTGTATGTATGTATGTAGCTTTCGTTGACCGCCTCGGAATTGTACTGGAAATTTGACGGAAAACTTCTAACCATTCTAAGGAAACACTGTGTGGTGGGAGGATGGGAGGGTTTACTACCGTAAATTTTGCATTAGAGTGTTGCACGTTTTTCCGAGGTTCTCAAACGTTGACTATATAAGGATGGAGGAAAGGAAAATTGACGTTCTTTTTAAAGCACATTCCCGAAAACTTATACTATATGGAAGGGGATTAAAAAAGAAAAGGATAAAATTTAATTTGCATTAATTGTCAGTGTGAGAGATCATTTCTTTTTTGCTAAGGTAAGCGTTCACGAATAACAGTTTTAACTGGTACAATTTATATTGTCCACCTAAGGATCACGCCTAGAACACATTGCCAAAAGAGGGAAAACGTTTTCCAGTTTGAGGGCCGTGTACCTCAAAAGCTTAAAGGTACTCGTATAATCTCTCCCACCAACATCCAACACGCCCTCCTTCCCCCCTTCCCCCTCTCCCCACCCACCCTCCGGCAGGAGAGAATGACCCGAGGCGGAGTTTTTGAACAACGCTCTACAACAATGTAATATATTGCATAGAAGCATTGCTCTGAATACGACAAGTTGTTACCAACATTCTTTTTTGATATCTTGACGTATTTCAGAGAATCCAGCCATATTCTGCAATCCGCGGGAGAGTCCACCAGCGTGCAAGAAGCGCTGCTTCAAAGGGTAAACTGATGAACTCATTTTAAAAATGTGTAAAGTTTCTATAGTTCAAACAAGATTTTTTTTCTTTTGCTTTGAATACTAAGTCGAAGAAGTTGCACACAACTCAGTTTGGTGGCTGCATCTTATTGCGTGTCTGAGTAGTTTATATGTTCATTTGTTTGTTTGTTTGTTTTTTCTCGTTTTTGGCAGAAAAAACGATCACGCGGACCTTCGTTTGACTGCAAATAAGTTACTTTCATTTTTTTAGAATGAAGACCAAGATGATCCTTCACCGATACTGCACTCAATTCAAGAAGAAAACAATAGGTAGGTCTTATATATTTAAAGAGACACAGTCACCTGGCGCTCATGCGCATTATATACCATTTCACAGCTACTTTACATATCACACTTCATCCATCCATACTGTTTTTAACCAAAATATGATAAAATAATATCATAGGACCAGCGAAATCACACTCAAAAAACAGGTTTTTCAGTAAACGATTAAAAATCGAGCAAAACACTGCGAAGATTGAAGCGGATTTCTAGATGTACTCGACGCGTATCTTTGATTTCAGGTTGAGGTGAACTCTTTTCAAAGTGAGCAAACTAGTGCCCAGTCAGCACGGTCCAAAACCTGACTGTGTCCCTTTAATTTACTACATATTCCGCAGTGTTGAAGTGTCTTTCGCACTTACAGAAATTAGCATTACTGGTTTTGCTTCTTGTTTTGTTGTGGAGGTCGAGGGAGGGGGAGGAGGGGGGGGGGGGGGGGGCACTGGAAAATGACCAATGTAAAATCATTTAAGGTCCCCCTTGTCTTATGTCCAGACCACTCTTTATGACCCGTTCCAGGGAGAAAAAAGTGGGCCAGAAATTCATCTGATCGAATCAAATTTATTTTACTTTCGTATCAATAGTAACGTAGCTACCAGCAATAGAAGGAATGAAACTACAACTGAAACGTAAGTTCCTGATATTGCCCTCTGGAGCACACTAAGAGATATGAACGTTATTCATATTTGTCTTAACTTCATTGAAATATCTCTCTACTTAGCATCTTATTGTACTTCAGAAATTTTTAGAAAGTATTGATACAATGGTATTCTGATCTTTAGCAGCCAATGAAGAATTTAGAGAAACATCCTTTGAAAGGTAACTTCCCGCATCACTGATATCGTTTAGAAAATTATAGTGTCTTAAGGACGTCCGTGCCAACTCAATTTTTTTTATAAGGCTTTTACTGCAGTCAGAATGGCAAACAAATCGGGGAGTCACTACGTTCGTTTTGTAGAAAAACCGTGGGAAAGACCAAGCTTTGATAATTGGACGGATTAATTGCTTATCATGCATGGTCGCAGACTGGATGAACTCGAGTCTAAAAGCAGCAAAAAGGAAACGGAAAGAAATTACCTTCTCACGGTCACATATTTTTTTTGTTTTGTTTTTTACTCCTTTGGAAAAAGGAAAACAGGGTATACACCAAGAATCTACGCGAGTTTAATCATCGTGCCAAACTCTATAAGTGTTTATACTTATAGGGGGGGGGGGGGGGGGGGCAAAAAGAAGGATTAGGGCGAACGTTCCTTAAAATACCTTTGGGAGTTTAGCATGCCATTGGTCGTTCGTTTGTTCATTCATTTATTTATTCACCTATTTCTTTATTTATGTACTATTATATTTACTATTATAGCAACGGTTCAAGCAATGAAGAAACTGCCGAAAACCAAGTTGAGGAGTAAGTACGACTTCACACTTTACAGCGTCCCCAATCACAATGAACACCAGTGTGTAAAATGTTTTGACACGTAATTCAAGAAAGTGCTTTATTTATTTTATTTTCTTATGTTGATGGTGTTGAAAACAGCAATATCACCTTATCAGGACTTGATAGTGCGGGGAACTTATTAATAACTCAATTCCTCTTAATATAGACAGGGACTTCCAGTTCACCCTGCAAGACATTCCATATCAACAGCACTTACGCCAGGCTATCGAAGACAGTCTAAAAGCAACGTAAGCCAGAAGTTATTCCTTGTGTGTTGTTATAAGGGACTATAAGGCGAAATCATTAGCATGACTGGTTTGCTTTAGCCAAAGAATTGAGGTTAAAGGAAGCATACATATTTGTTTTTCCAGTTCAGCAGGTATCTGTTCAGTCAGGTTTTCAGGTGAATCACTGATTCAATCAATTCATGACGTCATCTTTTTCAAAGTGCACTTTTAATGTGTAGCTGTTATTTTAAGTCTTCAGCGGAAACCTGAAAAGTAACTAACAAAGCCTGCATCAAACTATTCAGAATGAAACAATGTCATCTCCTGAATGTAATGTCTATGGAATTTTTAAAGAAAAGAAAAAAAACAGAACGGTACATATTTTGTCTGATATATAATTAAAACACAATTCTTACTTCCTAATTTTCCCTTTCTTTCTTTTGTTTTATTCTAACTTCTTTTAAACGTAGGGCCAACTGCGATGATCCAGTCACCGTTCTGAAAATGTTCGTTAGCAAATTCTTACGGGGACGACATGGACCTCCAAAATGAAGATGAGTCTTGTGAGGGAAAAACTGTTGAAATCGTCATTAACAGATACAATATTTTCGACGAGGCAATGGCTGAACTGCTTACAAATCCACCTCTATATGATGTGAGCTATCCGCTTGAAGTAACATTTACTGGGCAGTCGGCTTTGGACTACGGGGGACCCCGAAAAGAGCTCTTGGGTTGTGCCATGAGAGAAATTAGGAATCGACTGTTCGAGGAAACAGCAAACCATGATTATAAGCTTTTCGAAGATCTGAAGTCATTGTATACGAGAATCATTACTACGGAGCAGGGCTTATTTTTGGTAAGCTAAATATATTGTCGATCTTTTCCGACCTTTTTTTCTTATCATCGTAATAAATTATCATGTAGCTATTTTATTCGATAGGAGGGTCATTTTGCCACGGATTTGAGAAAACTATCCTAACTAAGCTCAAAAACGTCCAAACGACCACAAGAAACTTTGTCTTTCCCAAGTCTTATCTTTCTCCCGTATTGAAAAACATCTTTCAATACATTGTAAATTTCAGTGTTAAGTAAGAATGCACCTATAACGTTAACCTTTGACATCAACAGGTTTCAGTATGCTGCAGGGTGGGCCTTTGCCTTGCTTTTTGAAGGAAGAGCAATTGCAGAGGCTAGTGGGTCCACAAACATGCAACCTTAATGAAGCTGAAAAACAATTTCAGACAGGGCTTGCAAAATTTGGCCTTGTTGAGGTAAGTTTATTGCACTGTATGTCTTGAAACGTATGTTCAACCTTACTTATTAAAGTGGCTCTTAATTTCTGTCCTGATATATCTTAGGTTAAATTTAAGCGGCTGCCACATCAAAAATAGCTGTTATGCAAATGTCGAAAGAGGTCAAAGAGACCCATTTTTCTAATAACTTCAAAACGACGCGGCGATTATTTTTCATTTTTGTATAACTGGGTTTAATTAGTAAAAGAATCATTTTTGCCAATTAACGAAAATCGGTAACTGGTATTAGAATTCAGAAATGTGTCGTTTTTTACATAAACTTTATGGTGGCTTTGAACCCTCTTCACAGATTTCATAATCAATTCGTAATCCTCAAATGCCTAAAAATGGGGTATCTATTTTTTACCTCTTTTTGTATTACCATGACAACGAATGTTGACGCCACTTGGATCAAACTTTGTTTACTGATCAAGGTTTACTGGTATACAAGAAAATTTCTTGTTTTTTTAGCCACGCTGTCGGGCTAGCTGTAATGAAATGCAAAAATGGGCGGGTCTAAACTATTGGGAGCCACCTTGATTATACCAGGTGATATCTCTATAAAAAATGTTAAATAATTTGCAAATGGTCTTTAGTCAGTCACATGGTCATATTGAAGACTACTATCAATCTAGTCTTACTACCGACTACTAATCAGAATCACGCACAGTTGGGGTGATAAGGTTGTTCTCATAGAACGTTTTCCGATTTTTTATGAATGGCTGAAACAGTAAGTAATGAGCTAATTGAAAATGTGATGTTCCCATTCAGGCTCCTTACATTATTATTACTATTATTATTATTATTATTATTATTATTATTATTATTATTATTATTATTATTATTATTATTATTGCTATTTTGTAATATTCTTGCTATTATAGTTCATGAGAAAAAAAACATGCCTCATCTATCTTTTGAGGAAAACGGCAGTGGTTCCGTTGACCTACTTAAAGCTAGTAAAGCTGTTACAGCCACGGTTCTCGGAGGAAGGCAGCAACATCCGAGTTGCCGAAAACAGAACCTACAGAACCTTCTTGGATTACCTCAAGGAAGTTGCAGGTGAGTAATCCTTACTGAACAGGGCAAGGAATGAACATAAATGTTTTTCGAATACTGGGGCATCCAGCCTAATTACGCACATATTTTTAATTCATTATGCCCGTAAATGTTTGCACAAAACCTATAGCAAATTTAAATGATACAAATAAAAATTTGGAAACAATGCCAAACACGGTACAAGAGGACAAAACAGTACAATAACGACACGAATCTAAGTAATAAATAATATTTGGAGTCAACTATTAGCCCGTAGTTCCGAGGCAGAAACACACTGGTCTTCTTGTACAGTACGGCTACACAAAAATAGCAAGAATTCACCGAAAAATCTAACACTATCAAGCCTGGTACATCGATCCAGGAGATTTTTTTTACTGAGTCTTATTGCATAAAAAATGATGATGATGATGATGATGATGATGATGATGATGATGAATTTATTTTTCAGCTGGAAGAAGAGGGCCAGTAACTTTGGAAACGGTACTGAGATTTGTCACAGCAACGAAAACAGAGCCTATCTTGGGCTATAGCATACACCCTCACATTTGCTTCGATAAGTACAGCACAACATGTTTTCCCACAAGCAACACGTGCATAAATAAGTTGACTTTGCCAGTGGGCGCATGTGTGCCTGATGACCGTGAAGGGGTGTACAAATTTTTTGACTACGGTTTCACAAGCACGTTTTTGGATATGTTTAATTGCACCTAAATAAGCTTTATCCGCAGTCGTTTATTTACTCTGAATGTAACATTTAATTGTTTTGTATGTGCTACTGGATGGACCCTTATATTGTCCAATCCATTTTCAGAAACCTGTTGGTCACGCGGTCAGTTCTTGACGTTTACGGTTTGCCTCTTACCCTTAAAAGACTTGTTGCAGTCCATTGATGACAGAAGTAGAGAAATCAATAAAAATTACATGAAATGATACAGATAAACCGGCTTTGGGTCCACACGATGAAACGGCATGCTAACGGCTTGCTTAGGTTTTAAGGTTTTAAGCTGATTAATGATTTCTATCGTATGAAGATAAGGTGCAATGTCCCAGTTGTCTTCCCCACAAACGTCCGACATTCTCTCTATAAAAGTTAGTAGGGAATTGGAATCCAGTGGACACACGGTCTGAGGGACAACAACACCTTCCTCTTCACTTTCCTCCGGAAGTGTCCCCAAAGGGTCTACTCCATACGTCGACACATCGCCCTGAAAAAGATTTGCGTCATGGTTCAATTGTTTACTGGGCAACGTTTACCAAGTTAAGTGCGTTTAAAACGTTTTGTAAAATGTTAGGAGAGTTACGCTCGCTATCATTGATCAAATCGAGTGCATTATATCTCCAATACAACACGCGCGCTACGTCAAGCGCATGCATTATTGAGGTAATAAAATACGCGCCGAGTACATTATTGAGGGATGTTTGGAGAAGCACGAGGCACTTCTCGCATGCTTATATAACCCCCCCCCCCCCCCCAAATTATTTTTTTTTTGCGAATTCAATTTAATTCATTTTCACTACATGCACACACATACTCAAAACCAATGCAGGTGGCAAAGACTAGAAAAAAATCTAAGAACCATACGTGCTAATCCACCCAGACGTACTTAATAAGTATTTACGGATTTCAATTTTATTATTATCATTATTTTATTTTAGCTATTTTCTTCTTTATTGCTGGTTTGCAAGTGACGTCACGGCGGCCATGTTGGGGGTCAAGAACAATGGCCTTTCTCTCTGCTGGGAACTAAATTCTATTTTTAGGTAAATTCTTCTAAAAAGTTTCTATTGTTTTGACCCCAACATGGCCGCCCTGTCACGTAGTTGCAAACCAAGAATGCCAATGCTACTCACAAATGAAACTAACTTCTGGCCATGCATACTTTCTCTTAAACTACATTGAGAGTACGACATAGATTTGTTCATTTCTGTCAATGCCAGGTTTCAGATAAAAATTACTGTGTAGTGCTAACGTCATCCAAGATTTCAAAGTATTCCGATGCTACAGTGCCGCCGTCACTACCAATCTGTTGCATTCCCAAAATAAAGTGCTGAAGGGGGCTCTTCTGACCTGCGGTACGTATCTTGTGATTGTTCCAAGAGAGAACGAAATTACTGAGGCAGATATTAATAACTGGATGGTAAACATATTGAAGGCAAAACAAATGCTCTTCATTGTCCGGGTCGAGGTATCCACAGCTTTCAAGAGACACAAAGAGATCGTAAAAGACTGAAAGTACTGTTTGAAACACATCTCTCCAATGTCGTTCGATGCGGGCGTTGTGGACACTTCGTCCCGTTGTATAACTTGCTCTGCCAGGTCCTCTTGCGCTGTGATTCAGCATGTAATGAGCTACATCTCTATTTTCGACACCCATATCGCCTCTCACTGGTGAAGGTACCCCCACTTGGATACTGCTTCTTGAAATAGTTTCAAAACTGTAGCCGACGTGTTGTCTGTGTTACACCTCAAGTATACTATCGTTCGACTGTAGCCATCTATGCAGCCATGAACCACAAATCGCCACCTAGGATACAAATTAATACAGAACAGTAAAGGAAGCCGAGGTGCCCTTTCAGTTGGTAAAATACAAATCATTAAAATGCAGAGGTGGAAAGAGCGGAGCTACACCCTGTCAATATAGCATTGAAATACGGGAAGTTCCGAGCTTTCAATAAGCTTTGAAGTAGGAGGCTGTGAAAGTGAGTATTGACGGCACGAGTCTCTGGGGTGGGGGTTAGACCTTCTGAGACGTGCAACACGTGAGATAATTTTATTTTAAACAACTGTTTAACTGGCAAAGTTAGTACAATGCTTGTTCTCAGAGCAAACTGCAGGAGTCTCGCAGGCCCACACGCACACGCCAATTAAACTTCATCATTGCTTCCCTCCGACTCGCTGCTTTCCGACTGTTTTAGACAAATTGCCGAGTACGTTTTGTCTCTTCGCCATCCCAAATCACGACAAAACATCAAAACGGGTGCTTTGTGGTTACGTAAAATGCCACACTTAACTGTTAGGTAGCCGCCTTCCGTTGAGACCTCTGGAAGTCATCTCGCTGCAAATACTTGTCTTAAGGCAGACTGAGCCACATAAAAAAATCCATTACTTAGATGAAGCAGTACGTACGGTATTAGTTTATTATTCCCGTCCATGTGCCACAGGGCAAGGGGGGAACGGACATTATAAACTCGTCTTCTAATGGGATTAATGGCTCGCAATTGTCGACCAACAGGGTCGACTCTCTTGACAGAGCTTCTTAGCCTCTACCTCTGCACACGTATTCCTTGTGAAAGTAGGTAACCCTCTATAGTTTTGAAACCTGTAGATTCAAAATCCAATCATTCCGTACTTCTTACAATACTCGCAAAATATTTGTCATTCACATTATTGTAAAGTAGAATGCATGCAAGAGAAACTGTAAACAACAAAGGACATGATCCCACTCAAAGAGAGTTTTCAGGAAACAGTATAAAAAAAGTCGGATAACAGTACGATGAAGAGACGTAGGACGACCTTTTGTTACGGCTTGTCAATTTTTTACCCTTTACTTGGGATTTACCCGCCCCTGCACTTGATGGGGAGTACGGTTTTACATGGCCGTATCTAAATGGTGGTATTTAGAGGTTTCAATGAAATATTCATGTATTTAAAGGTGTTGTGCATGGCTAGTAATCTGCCATTCAAATTATATTGCAAATAAGTATGCACAATGTGTTTACAAGACTTACCAGACCTAGGTAAGTTAACCATGATACGTTGAACAAAGGAGTCCAGCATCTCGTTGTCAATGACACTTCAGCGGGACCAGTTGGTAAGTTCATACTCCGCAACTCTGTTTTCAACTGTACGCTTGCTAACACCTAGCATCGCAGCTATCTCTTGATGGCTGAAATGATTTTCTATGGAATATTAAGTTCATGGTCTTTATCAGTGCGTGTAACATAAATGGGGAATAGAAAAAATGACTTTTTTTCTTTTGTTCGTTTTGGATTTACCTTTAAAAAACAGAAGCTGTTGTTCAGGAATCACAAATTTAGGTCTTCCACGCCTCCCTTCTCCACTCTCGATGGGTGCCCGAAACGATGTGAAGGATGGTTCCCTATAAGAGGCCGTCATTAACTGTTGACTAGCCTGATTCATAAAATCCACGGATTCTAACGAAATATCTCCATTGAGAAGCGCAGTTTCAATGAGACCCTCGAGTCTCACAGCAGTTGACTCTGACCCATGGCCCCGATCTCCTTTTTCAAGGTTATCAATAATTGCCTTAATTTTGACGGGAAGCTTTGTTGGAAATCCATCGTATTATTCGGAGTGTTAAATTCGAGTAACGGTCAAACTCCAATGGAGAAAATATAAAGCAAGTACTGGCATTAAAATTCTCTCTCCTCCCCTGCCAAGCGTTATCGTACCGCGTTCTTTTTACCTTTTGGAGCACACAGGTACTATAGGTAAAGAAAAAGAGAACAAAATTTTAACCGCAAAAACGCCAACCGCTGGTGCCAAGTGATACACTGATTTCATTGCGCTTTCTGGCGAATCTTAGGGGAATTTTGGGGTTAATCTTTCTAGCACGATCTGTGGGGTGGTTTATAAATTCGACCGGCAAATCCTACTTAAAATTTGGGAAGTAGTTGGAGGAATGGGGGAGGGGGGGGGGGGAGAGCAAAGGTTCCACCTAAGAAATTTATTGTCGACTTTCACAGATGAAAAAAAAAACTTCATGGAAAGCGAAATAGTGTAGAGAAATATCCTGCAAAATGATAAAAGAAAAAACATGCGTGACCGAACATGGATCGTGAAAAGGATACTTCACAAATTAATGTGATCAAGTAAGCTGAAGCCACTCAAAAGGCACTAAGGCCAACATGGTAGCGGGCATTACCCCTTAAATCTACCAAAGCAAAGATTGAGCCCAAGCATTAGCAACCATGGACAGCTGTTTCGGCCTTGTTAGGCCTCATCAGCATGCCATAGCTAATGCTCAGGCTCAAGTACCCGCATATCAATAAAACAAGCAATGAAAATGTAAAGCTTGTGGGATGTGGCTGGAGTGACAAGGATACTTCACAAATTAATGTGATCAAGTGGCTTCAGCTTACTTGATCACATTAATTTGTGAAGTATCCTTGTCACTCCAGCCACATCCCACAAGCTTTACATTTTTTTCATGGATCGTGAAAAGACTGGAAAAATAGATTTATCACTTTCATCAGGGACATGTTTGAGCCAAACGAAGTCAAGCTAGGGAACAAGTCGGCTCTTTAAGATCCATTTTGACAAGTAGTCATCTACAAAACAAATGCTCACCTCACCCCCTCAAAATTGCATGGTACTTCCCTAAAAAGCCACTGCCCATAAAAAACAAACAAACAAAGGGAAAAAAATTTAGTGTTACAATTCAGTTGTAGCCATTTTTCATTCTGCACTAACTTGAAGAATTATAACAAAAAGACACCACAAATCGTGGAGAATATTGGATTATGGTTTGAGAGTAACGCCATAAACCCGCTTTAATGGGCAACAATACAGCATAACAGCAACTTAAAATAATATACAGTGAGTAAGTTAGCCAGCGTGGCCAGAAAAAACCTGCCCTCAAAAAACCCCGCAAGGAAAAAATGACAGGAAATCTGGGACGGGCCAGCACCACTTACGTTCCCCACCAGGACCATTATACAAGAATTAAAAAATAGACAAACTATGAAATTTACAGCAAAAGGGACTTAGAGACGCTTAAACGATCCTTAACCGTATGCTTAATATACCAGTTCTTTGAGGAAGGGCATCTCCACCCAGCATGCAGGTCAAGCAAATCTCCCGTTATGCGCCTGCAAGCAGGATTAGAAGCGGCGCCGGACTTCATACTATGCGTGCCGTATTTGCAAACGTTATCAACGGAAGGTTCAATGTGCTTCTTGAATTCCGCCCTAAGAGTGGAAATAGATACCCCCCTACTAGCGTGAAAATACTCCTTAGATTTAGACTTAATAATACGACGCAAAAGCGGACAAGAAGACTTAGACTGCGGCAAAACCTTTAACAACCTTTCAGTCGTGGAGACTGGGCAAGTAGACTTCCCAGATCTAGCAAGAAAAGAAGTGTGACCCTCACGATACTGGTCGTTCTTTCGTTTGGCTACATAAATGGACATGTGGTCGCTATAAATAGAGATGTCTCGAAGGCAAAAACTATTGATCTCGTCTATGCGAAAAAACCCAAAGAAACCAACTAGCAAAATAAACAAAAAACGAAGGCAAGCAAGAGAGACACTCGAAACATAACAATCAGCAATGGCTTGCACCATATCAATGGACAAAGGCATTTTCGGCCGAACAGGACGTGCTAATTTCCTCTTGGCGCCCTCTATAGACGATTGAACAAGGGGATGGCTAATGGGGCAGACTTCAAACCTAGCCATCGCGTGGCCCCATTTAATCCCATAAACAACAGATTCGATAGCAGATACACCCGTATTGTTCTCAAGGGAAAAGCCAGTAAGTTCGGTAATAAAAGGCGCAACATGCAACGGCTTAGGCGGAATGACAGGAACGCCGATCTTGGACGACGCCCACTCACGCCGCCTCAACCAGCCCGACTTGTACTTCGCAACGGTGGAAGGGGCCCTGGAGCCAAACTGCAAAGTGATGGCTCCTCCAAAGCCGCAGCGTCACTCCATATCCCGGGAAACAACACATCTGAAAAAGAAAAAGAAGATGAACAAACGAAAACAGAGAGGTAAAAAACATAAGTTGCTACAGAAGTAAACCACGAAAATAATAAGCACGCGGGCTAGCTAGGAAATGCGGAGACTAAACAAAAAGCAAATAACCAAATAGGACAAGAAAGCAACCACAAAGGTATATAGCAAGCCAGACACCAGACCCGATAAGCTAAAAAGCTCGGGCCGCAACCAAAAAGGCGGCGCGTAAGGCCAAAACTCACGCCAAAAATGGAGGCCCAAGAGGTCAAATCACGCCTCCCAAAAAACATGCCAAATCAGGCAAAAAACGTGCCAAAACAGGCCAAAAACATGTCACACAGGGCTGAGGTAACGAACTCACCTAAAATCTAAGCGTAAAGCCAGCATCCTGAATTTCGAGCAACCGCGGAAAACGGACGGGCGGGTCCTATAAATCTGCTTCTGCCCAAGTCCTTCCAGCAGTAGATCATGAATGGCAGGGAGAACAAACACCTCTACAACGAAGGACTTGAAATTAGAAGACTCTGCCCGTAAAAAAGGCCAAAAATAAGACGATGGCCATTCGGAGATAATCAAGGTCCCATGGCCTGAGCAAGACATGAGAAGACGGACAGAATCAACAATGAGGCACACTGGGGGACACAGCCAATTGTTCTCGCCGCTCCAATCCTGTACCAAGGCATCAACCCCGCTGCAACCGGGGAGGCAAACTTAGAGTTAAACCGCGGGAGCTGGGCGTTGTAATAGGCTGCAAAACGGTCGATTGTGTGAGGACCCCATTAAGCATCAAGGAGGCGAAAAACGGATGGGTTGACGCTCCAGTCGTCCTGATCAATAAATCTACTAAGGAGATCAGCTTTCTCGTTCAGAGACTGGGAACCCACTGAGCTTCAAGGGTTATAACTTGCGAAAGACAAAAATCAAAAATGCTTGAAGCAACCGACTGGAGGTGGGCTTTAGAACTACCAACGGAAACGATTCTAGCTGCGCATTGACTGTCGGTAAAAACCTTCACCCTCTTGCGCCTCAGCTGCTCCACAAAGGACAATAACACGTAATAAATGGCTTTTAATTCGCGAAACGTAGAATTCTGACCTAGGTCCTCCGACGAGAACATGCCCCTAGCCGTAACCCCATCTAAGGAGGCTGAAAAACCGCCAAAACCGAAGTCGCTAGCATCAGAAAAAATAACCGTAGACGAAACAGGGGGAGGACGAAGAGAGTAGCCGTTGAATAAGCCAATGTTACTATACCAAAAATTCAACTCCTCCAAAAGAGCCGCAGAGAAACAAAGGGTGTGATCCCACGCCGGACGTGATTCGATTGCCAGATACATTTGCCTGGTCAAAAGACGCGAAATAGGACCCACTGCCAAGGCTACAGAAATAATAGAACCCGCAATCCTGGCTAAATCGCGATAAGAACAAGACTTATCTCGAATGGCAGAGCCTAAAAGACCCTTAAGTTTGGATACCTTCTTTTACGGAATCTGAAAAGACATGGCAATAGAATTGATAACGAAACCCAGCCATTCGCCTATCTACATGGGACACCAGTGGCATTTCTCCTCTATAACAAGGAGACCTGAGGAGTCGAGCTCTTTCCTTTGGATAACAGCAGCAGCCGCGGCGGAACACTTATCCGGCAGGCTCCCAAATCCGTCATCAAGATAAACAAAACTCATATGACCCATCGACCTCCAGTGCTTAACCAACGGGCGCAACAATTTGGTAAAACAAAAACAGGCGCTGCTAAGGCCAAAAGGCAAAACTGTAAAAGTAAAATACTTGGGCAAACCGCTGAATACCCAACAAAAACCGAGATACGCCTGGCGCTCTAAACAAATATCCACGTGGTGGTAGCCAGATTTAATGTCCCAAGTAAAGAACCAGTGCCCCTCTTCGAGAACTCGAGAGAGAGAGAGCGAAGATCTTCGTATTTAAATTTAAACTTTACGAGGAAACCGTTGACGTGCCTAAGGCCGATGACCAGGCGCAACTTCTTTCCTTCAGCCACCGTCAAGGGGCCTTAACGCAGAAAGGGGGATCGCTGTGTTCAACGACGCAACCGTTAGCTAAAAGCTCAGAGGTGGCCTGTGTCACAAATTCCGAATGCCGAAAAGCAGATCTATTATTAGGCAAGAAACATGGGGGCGGGTATTCGGCGAAAGGAAACCTGTTCCCACGCCTGATCGTATCGAGAACAAACTCAGGGGCATTTAAGGAGGTCTCCCAAAAATGGACAGAAGAAATTAAACGGCCCTTGACACCGCAGCTAGTGTTTTTACAACTAAATTCCTCGCGACTACTGAACAAGCAAGAAAAGTCAAACTCAACTTGAGGGTGAAGATCATCCTCCGACACCGGGTCTACGCCTAGTCATTGAAGGTGAGAACCGTTTCTCGAGGAATCTGACTTAGTACAGAAGGCACTCAAATGAACAAGCTCTCCGCTCTATAAGAAAGACAATGCAAAAAATAAAAGTTCTGTGAGCGGTGACGTTGACAGACTCGAAGGACGAATACTAATCATACACAGACCTTTATAACAATATGCAAATAACTTAACACTCACGACAAAACACATCAAAACACTTACTAAATGAGCACCAAATTCCATACAGAACTTGCAGAAAACAAATATCTGCTTAACTTCGTAACGCAAATATTTAGATATTCTGCACTAACTTGAAGAATTATAACAAAAAGACACCACAAATCGTGGAGATTATTGGATTATGGTCTGAGAGTAACGCCATAAACCCGAAGCCCAAAAACAAAGCTGGTAAGTAAGGCGAATGAAGGAACAAACATGATATAATACTTATCTTGAAACAGGGACCCAGACGGCGTGAAGGGTTCAAATCCTTTCGGACTGACCGATCGCCTGCGGAGGATCCTGGAGAGTATGAAAAAACAGCAAAAGCAGTAGGCTGCAGGGAAATTCTACGACCGGACAGGCGCGGCTGGCGACTACGCTTATCCCTGAATTTCTTCTCCGCTCTCCTCTCCGCCCGATACATCTTTTTTCCGTCGTCAGAAACCGACGCTAATTCGTCTGAAAGGTACTCATTCACAGTTAGCCAACCAAACTCGCTCTTATCAGCTAACTTAATGGCCTTCGTTCGCTTGGATATAATACTAGTACCTTCCTCTGGGACAGCTTTCAATTTGTCAAAAGACTTGGTTTGAAGGGCACCCGATGCTTCGTCAAATTTGTCCAGCACTTGAAGGGCGTGATCGAGCTGCTGTTGATTCCCTTTCCCTTTGCACGTGTAATTCTCGCGGCGAGCCTTCTTAACAGCCTTCTCTACGGTAGCACCATTCTCTTCGGAAAAACGCTGAGCAAAACTGCCAAACCTGGACTCGATCACTTGGGTAAGATTCTCAGTTAGACTACTGATCGAGGCAGCGACGGTAGACTTGATCGCTTCGCTGACTGCCGGATCCACGCTGGAAACACCAACGCCCACGGCGTCCGATGAAGGCAAAGAGCCCTCGCCAAGGCTCATGTTAGCGAATGGCTCAGTGAGCGACGGCAAATTAAAGTTCTGTGAGCGGTGGCGTTGACAGACCCGAAGGACGAATACTAATCATACACAGACACATCAAAACACTTACTAAATGAGCACCAAATTCCATACAGAACGTGCAGAAAACAAACATCTGCTTAACTTCGTAACGCAAATATTTAGATATTCAAGGCATTGCCAATGCTACACATTTCAGATGAAGATCTACAAGGAGTCGAGTACGTGGTTCAGTTGTTTGTTACATTATTTCCGATGACAATCTTTCTACTGTAATCGGATTGCATGAGCATGCAGTATATCAATGAAACCGACGTCCTTAATTCAAAATATAGCGTTAAAATACAAAGCAAAATTCGTACCATAACGGAAAATAGTCGAAAGAAATTAAATCTCAAACGAGAATAAAGAAAAAACATGAATAAACTTGAAGTGTTATCAGTTCATTCGGTCTAACAAACTGTCCACTGTTTCATGAAAGGGATGTCCTTGAATAATCCCTCACCAGCTACCGTACTAAGGCCAGAAAATCAACTTAAATTCCTCAGTTTGTAGTAAACAATAATGGGCTTTTCCTCTTTTCTGGATCAAGGTTGCAAGGTATCTCGTATACGTTTTCGCCACTTAACGGCTTTTATGACCTGGACTTCTTGTAGGATCAATTCTTCGTCACAGAAGTGTTCTGGTTCTCTTCTCTCATTAAGACAGAAATCTTCTGGACAGAAATACATTACAAAAAAAGGAAGCAAAGGAAGCAAACTTACCGGAGTTCACCGAAAAGACGAAAGCTCACCGAGTCAGTGAGGCCTGTGTCACCGTCCCTCAATGCACTCCGGTCATTTGGCACCAAATTTGATGGTATTACGTCATATCTTGACGTCAGACCCCACATAGACTAAACCATTTTAGTCTTGACTTGTTCATTTCACTGTTGTATTTTTTGCGGTTCGGCGAGCATGGGAATGACGCTAAACCATTTCACTTCATTTCATTCAATGTAAACATTTGTCTGAGTAAGGATAAACCAATTCACCATACGCTAAACCATTTGATGTAAGGCTAAACCGATACACCATACGCTAAACCATTTGGTGTAAGGCTTAATCGATTCACCATACGCTAAACCATTTGGTGTAAGGCTAAACCAATTCACAATACGCTAAACCATTTGATGTAAGGCTTAACCGATTCACCATACGCTAAACCATTTGGTGTAAGGCTAAACCAATTCACAATACGCTAAACCATTTGGATGTAAGGCTAAACCGATTCACCATACGCTAAACCATTTGGTGTAAGGCTAAACCAATTCACAATACGCTAAACCATTTGATGTAAGGCTTAACCGATTCACCATACGCTAAACCATTTGGTGTAAGGCTAAACCAATTCACAATACGCTAAACCATTTGATGTAAGGCTAAACCGATTCACCATACGCTAAACCATTTGGTGTAAGGCTAAACCAATTCACAATACGCTAAACCATTTGATGTAAGGCTAAACCAATTCACAATACGCTAAACCATTTGATGTAAGGCTTAACCGATTCACCATACGCTAAACCATTTGGTGTAAGGCTAAACCAATTCACAATACGCTAAACCATTTGATGTAAGGCTAAACCGATTCACCATACGCTAAACCATTTGGTGTAAGGCTAAACCAATTCACAATACGCTAAACCATTTGGTGTAAGGCTAAACCAATTCACAATACGCTAAACCATTTGATGTAAGGCTTAACCGATTCACCATACGCTAAACCATTTGGTGTAAGGCTAAACCAATTCACAATACGCTAAACCATTTGATGTAAGGCTAAACCGATTCACCATACGCTAAACCATTCGATGTAAGGCTAAACCGATTCACCATACGCTAAACCATTTGATGTAAGGCTAAACCAATTCACAATACGCTAAACCATTTGATGTAAGGCTAAACCAATCCACCATACGCTAAACCATTTGGTGTAAGGTTAAACCAATTCACAATACGCTAAACCATTTGATGAAAGGCTAAACCGATTCACCATACGCTAAACCATTCGATGTAAGGCTAAACCGATTCACCATACGCTAAACCATTTGATGTAAGGCTAAACCAATTCACAACACGCTAAACCATTTGGTGTAAGGCTAAACCAATTCGCAATACGCTAAACCATTTGATGTAAGGCTAAACCGATTCACCATACGCTAAACCATTTGGTGTAAGGCTAAGCCAATTCACAATACGCTAAACCATTTGATGTAAGGCTAAACCAATTCACCATACGCTAAACCATTTGGTGTAAGGTTAAACCAATTCACCATACGCTAAACCATTTGGTGTATGGCTAAACCAATTCACAATACGCTAAACCATTTGATGTTAGGCTAAACCGATTCACCATACGCTAAACCATTTGATGTAAGGCTAAACCAATTCACAATACGCTAAACCATTTGGTGTAAGGCTTAACCGATTCATCATACGCTAAACCATTTGGTGTAAGGCTAAACCAATTCACAATATGCTAAACCATTTGATGTAAGGCTAAACCAATTCACCATACGCTAAACCATTTGATGTAAGGCTAAACCAATTTACCATACGCTAAACCATTTGGTGTAAGGCTAAACCAATTCACAATACGCTGAACCATTTGATGTAAAGCTTAACCAATTCACCATACGCTAAACCATTTGGTGTAAGGCTAAACCAATTCACAATACGCTAAACCATTTGGTGTAAGGCTAAACCGATTCACCATACGCTAGACCATTTGGTGTAAGGCTAAACCAATTCACCATACGCTAAACCATTTCATGTAAAATTAAACAAATTCACGATTCGCTGAACCACTTGATGTAAGGCTAAACCGTTTCACCATACGCTAAACCACTGATGTAAGGCTAAACAAATTAACAATACGCTAAACCATTTGATGTAAGGCTAAACCGATTCACCATACGCTAAACCATTTGATGTAAGGCTAAACAAATTCACAATACGCTAAACCATTTGATGTAAGGCTTAACCGATTCACCATACGCTAAACCATTTGTAGTAAGGCTAAGCCGATTCACCATACGCTAGACCAATTGTAAGGCTAAATCAATTAAAGATACACTAAGCCATTTCATGTAAAGTTAGACCAATTCACCATACGCTAAACCATTTGATGTAAGGCTAAACCGACTCACCATACGTTAAACCATTTGATGTTAGGTTAAGCCGATTCACCATATGCTAAACCATTTGGTGTAAGGCTAAACCAATTCGCATACGCTAAAACAATTTTTCTCTCCTTTGTCCAATTCAGCTTAGTCTGTGCGCACTAAGATGAAAATTTGAGTTTGGCGTTTGCAAAAAAAGTGAAAATTTTGTAATCACCAATTTTTTGTTTTCGTAATCCTGTTCGCACATGAAGATGCGAAATTTTTTTAGTGACAGATGGCTCTAATGCAAGGCAACCGCAAAACCCACACTGAAGGAGACCGTCATCAATTTGATGACCCAATGACGGATGGATGTCAACGAACAAAGGATTTTCTCGCCTAGTCGACGGAATCTTTGAAGTTTCGTTGCGCTTGGAAAAATTTTGGTGGGTGCAAAAAATCCTTCGCACTAGAAATGGCTTCGCGTTGACAGATTTTTTGGTAAATCAAACAAAACTTCGCGTAGTGCGAACAGGCCCTTATTTATATTTAGGTTAGATCGTTTGTGTCTCTACTATACCGTTTTGTCATCGGGGACAAGGCAGTTTTAACACTGTCTAAACGATTTGTCAGTTGACTATTTCACTGAACTACAGACAGCCTGTCAAGTTTTGTTTTAACTTCACCATTCATAAATTTTCTATACCGTCTTATAAAGGACAATTACACCGTTTCAGTTCTTGCTAAATTGCTTGCAGTTTTTGTATTTTTAGTGGTGACGGCCGCCCATAGTATGCTAAACCAATTCGCATACGCTAAAACAGTTTTTTCTCTTCTTTGTCCAATTCAGCTTAGTCTGTGCCGTTCTACAAAGGAAAGCTGAATTATTTATACTAAGGTTAGATCGTTTGTGTTTCGGCTGTACCGTTTTGTCATCGGGGACAAGGCAGTTTTAACGCTGTCTAAACGATTTGTCAGTTGACTATTCCACTGAACTACAGACAACCTGTCCAGTTTCATTTTAACTTAATCATTTATAAATCTTTTATACTGTCTTAAAAAGGACAATTACACCGTTTTAGTTCTTGTTAAATTGTTTGCAATGTTTGTATTTTTGGTGGTAACGGCCGCCCATATGCTTCTCTTTCAAGCCAGTTGGTTGGTGATGCGTAAGGAACTTTATCAGGGAAGAAAGCTATTTCAAAACTTGTTCGTTTTGCTTCCACTTTTTCGTTTGGGCATATAATTTTTGTTTCTCCTTTGCAACATCTTTGGTGATGTCGTTGGAGACTACATTGTTG
>JAEMWC010000401.1:95000-215000 GCA_016490735.1 Pachyseris speciosa
ATTTGGGGTGTAAATAGTCAGAAAAACAAATTTTTCGCCTTCTACCAATACCTCAGCAAGGATATATCTACCATTTTTGTCCGATACAATTTGCTCGATGTTAACATCAAGTTTTGAATTGAATAAAATCATTACTCCTCGGCTGTGATTAGTGCCATGACTTCCAATCATTTTACCACCCCATTCTGCTTCCCACGATTTTAAATTTTTGCGCAGAAGAATAAGTCTCCTGTAAAAATACCACATCCGATTTTTGCTGATGCAGCCATCGAAATACCTGACGTCGCTTGATCGTATTGTTTAACCCTCGAACATTCAAAGATAAAACACTGAAAGCCATATGAACGTATAAAGTGAAATGAAACGCAATTTCCAGTCAACAGATTTCATAGTAGACAATTAAAGCGATAAGCATTCAAAGTAAGAGCTAGCGAGAGAAAACTTAAAGCAATCGAAAAATTGACAAAAACAAACTAATACAACATGCAACACACAACATAAATACCTGCAGCAATTAGGGCGAATTCTCCTGTCTGAGATTCACGTAAGCCTTCCTACTGCACTACAGAGGCACTAAATAGTAAACAGAATTAAATGTTGTCCGTGATTCGACCGTAGAGTGTAATTTTTTTGTTTCGGGTCCTCGGTAGACAGCTTTGTCAATAATTAGTTTTTCGACGTTGAAGAAAGCCGTTTTGTGATCTCTCTTTCCCTGTTTCAGCACTGGGTAAAGCTCCTTTCTTATTTCATCTACTTCTTTCGGAAAGTCATCAGCCACACCAAACCTTTTCCCCCTTGGCAAGTGCTTGATGTGCGATTTGATTTGTTGCTTATCTTTGAAGAAAGACACCTTGGCAATTATCGGTCTTGGATGCTGATTTATTTTTTCCTCGCATACACGGGTTGGGATTCTGTGAACTCTCTCGAATTCAATATCATCAAGGTGCTTCTTTGAAAGTTTCATTTCTTTATGAAGAAAGTTTCTCAGGACTGCTTCTGTATCTTCTGGGGATTCCTGCTCATTATCGCTAATGCCGAAGAATTTGATGTTATATCTTCTGTTGAAGCATTCTTGTTTCACAACCCTGCGCTCGAGCTCCTCCAGTTTGACTATCTTGCTGGTTGTTATTTTCAGCGTCTCCGCGGTCACGCTGGCTTGCTCCTTCAAACCTTCAACTTCTGCTTGTGTTGACTCCAGACTCGCCCTAAGTTCTTTCTTTTCCTTTTCGAGCTTTGCTACTTGGATCTTCAATTCTTGTATTTCGGGTAGCAAAGATAGTAATTTATCGAGCTTGCCCTGTATATCATTTAGCTTCGTGTTGCACATCGAGCAGCCATGCTCATGTTGCTCGTCATCACTAAGGGCTTCGTCATCAGTCTGAGATCCTTGTGCTCGCATTCGTTTTTTTCTTCGTGATTCTCTTTTCTTTGCAATCTTCTCGTTCGATTGATCAGCCTCTTCATGGTTTGTTGCGTTATCGGCCTCCGTAGGCATCTCGATTTTTATCGAGAACGCGGAGTGTCAGAGAACACGTCCGCCATCCTGCGCGTCCAGGCCTCGAGCACTTGTTCAGTATGGTGTGACACGCTTACACATATGTCACACTTGTTCAATAGGCTGTGACATTTGTCCTCCCATACACAAGGGTTGGGTGACAAGTGGTATTTGATGGGTGACTCCTGAGTAGTATATCCGGTAGTCATCAAATACTACCAAGGAACACTTTTGTCTCGAGGAGCGGAGCGACGAAGAGGCAAAAGTGTGACGAGGTGGTATTTGATGACTACCGGATATACTACTTATTAAAATGCTTTTCGATGGTCAAGGATACATTCAAAAAATCCAAGTAGTCCCAAGCTAACCCGGATTTTAACTTCCTTGAGACTGCTTTTTTGCAAAAACCAACCATCGCTTTGGAAACGGTGTTACAAGACGTCTTTATGAGGGCTTGATTTGGATGCCGGAGTCTGAGACTCACTTTAACTAAGCATATTACACTCGGAAACAGGCAATGAAAACATATTGGATCGGTAGGGCGACTGGAAGCAAAACTGGTATGGGAAATGTCCTCACCGAAGAATGAGTTCAATTTACAATCCAGGAGTATCCAGCCAGTTAATTTGACTAAAATACTGTAAGGGTTCTTCCCTTTGCTAGTACATCGTTCTATGGATTTTTAAAACGCATATTTGTGTGAGCGCGGGAATACGATTTCAACTGTTTGAATTCTTCAGCTGAAAGTTTCAGTCCTGAAAGTTGTGGGACACAGGATCCAGAATTTTCAAGCTGATCTTCGCTTCTCGAAAATAAATGCTGGGGTCTTTTCTCACCGTTATCAGCTTATTATTTGTAGAAATAACGTCTTTTCGGACGAGTGCTCTTCAGAAACAACCTGAAAGGTGTCCTTAATTAATAAGATTAATAGTTCTGTTGGTTGCAGTTATAAGAAAACCTCTGTGAAGGCAAGATGAAACAAACTCCTAGCTAACAGCCGTTGGGTACACCTCATTTAATCAGGGAGCCTTCAAAAGAACAAAATTTTATATTTTGATCCTCAAAGCTTGAAACACCGGGTAAAACTCAACCAAAGCCTTTAATAACAACAACCTATCGCACATGGCTTACAGCACCGTGAACGTATTCGAAGCGTTACGTTTCTGAGCCCGCAATATGGTAAGTCCGTGGAATAACAATAATCAACTGGGTACTTCATTAACATTGTCACATCCTCCCTCTTTAAAATCAGAAACTAAGCCGAGAATACACTAGGAAGGAAAGCAACTGTCGAATGGATCTCTTTGTGAGGAGAAGATATTTGTGTTTCAGCCTCCTTTGGTGGCGATTCCTTAGTCTTCATCAAATGTCTTCTGTTTCTTCTGTGGACACTTCCTTGCAGGTCCAATTCATACGATCTAGGAGCTACTTGTTTGACTACCACTGCTTTCTTCCACTGTTTCTCACAGTCGGTTGGTAATGGCTTCATGCGCACTGTGTCACCAGGTAGTAATTCAGGTAGCTCTCTTGTCCCTTTGTTGTAGTAGCGTTCTTGATTTGCCTTTCTTTCTTTCAATTTTTCTTCAGTACCTTCCAAAATCTTGGGTTAGAGCAATGTTCCAGCTTTGGGTAACAGCGTGTTTGTGCGTCTTCCAAACAACCTTTGAGCTGGTGATGCTCCGATACTGGTTAATGGCGTGTTTCGCCAGTCAAGAATGGCTAGATATGGATCCTGACCACTTGCCTTTGCCTTGATGAGTAATCTCTTGGCTGACTGGACGGCATTTTCTATCCTCCCATTGGACTGGGGATAATACGGGGATAACGTCTGGTGATCAAACAGCCAGGCTGTTGCAAATTCCTTGAACTCTCTGGACGCAAACTGTGGCCCGTTATCACTGTAAAGTGTATCGGGTACGCCATGGCGAGCAAACTAGTTCTTGAGAGACTTGATAACAGTACTTGCTTAGGTATCAGGCAACTGGTTTAGCTCAAAATAATCTGATCAGTAGTCTACAATGATGAACCATTCTTTCTCGTCGAAAGAAAAGACGTCTGTTGCTGCATGAGACCACGGGCGTTTCGGTGAATCGTGAGGTATCAGAGGTTCTGTCTGTTGATTTGTCTGGTACGTGTTGCAAGTGTCACATTTCGATATCGAGTCCTTAATTTCAGCTAACATTCCAGGCCAGTAAAGAACATCACGTGCCCTTCGCATACAACCCTCGACACCAATGTGGCTGGAGTGTACTTTCTTCACCATGTATGGCCTTAAAGCTGCCGGTATGGTCACGCGATTCCCTTTGAAAAGAATGCCATCTTGCATGGTCAGTTCTTCCTTTAAATGGAAACAGTTTCTGATTTCAGGTGGAACTTCTTCTTACGTGACTGGCCAATCGACTCAGTTTCTGGAGAGATTGATCGTGCTCAGTTTTCTCTCTAAGATCTGCAAGACGTTCAGTTGTGATTGGTAGAAACTCAACCATGTCAATTTCTTCTATGGCCTTGATTAAATACTCTTCTTGCTCTACAGCATACATATCACAAGTCTTCGTCTCTGAGGTTTGTTCATTGGGTACGAACGCTCGACTAAGCGTATCTGCGATAAAGAGCTCCTTCCCTGGCTAGTACACGATCTTTAAGTTGTACTCCTGCAAGTGTAACAACATCCTTTGAAGCCTCTTGCGAGCTGACGGTAGGGGTTTTCTGAAAATGCTCTTTAAAGGCTTGTGATCCATCTCAACAGTAACCTCCCTCGCATAAACATACTGATCAAAACGCGTGCAGCCATTAACAATGCTGGGAACCTCTTTTTCTATCTGAGCATAGCTCTTCTCAGTGTTCGATAATGCTCTTGAGCTGAAAGCTACTGACTGGCCTTCCTGCATGACCGTATCACCAAGGCCAGATTCTGAGGCACCGCACTGTGAGGTGACCTCCTTTGTGTCATCAAAATACCTGAGGACAGGTTCCCTTGTAGTCAACTGCTTTACTTGAGTGAACGCGTTTTCATGCACGTGATCCCAATGCTGTTCCACATCACTGTCTAGAAGACGTTTCAACGGTTCAGTCACATCCGAAAGGTTGGGAAGAAACTTGGAAAGATATGTGATTATGCCAAGCAGTCTTTGTAGAGACTGTTTCTCAGTAGGGGTAGGCATTTCCAAAATGGCCTTGACCTTGTTTGGATCTGGTTTTAAACCATCTGGGGTCAGCAAATGCCCAATGTACGGTACTTTTTGCTTTCTCAACTGCAACTTCTCTGGGTTGGGCTTAATATTCTTCTCGCGACATCTCTCGAGGAGTGAAATTAAGTTCTTATCATGATCTTCAACTGCACTTTCAAAGGTATCACCTTCACCTACGCACAAAATGTCATCGACGATGTCTTCAATACCACTGAGATTCTGGAAACTTTCATGAATTCGTCGCTGGTACTCTTCTGGCGCTGTCTCGATACCAAACGGAAGGCGGAGCCAACGGTGACGACCGAATGGCGTATTGAAGGTCGTGTGATACAACGACTCGTTATCTAGCTGTACTTGCCAAAACCCGTTCTTGGCATCCAACACAGAAAATACTTTGGCCTTGCTTAGCCTGGTTGCCACTTTTTCTATGGTTTGGAGTGGATAATGAACTCTCTGGAGTGCCTTGTTTAAATTTTGTAGGTCGATACAAATTTTAAGCTTGTTTGGCTTGTTGACTAGCACTAAACTGGACACCCACTTGGTAGGCTCTGTAACAGGGGTGATTATCTCTTCACCGACTAGCTTGTCCAGTTCTTCTTTCAAACTGTCTCTCAAGGCTACAGGGACCTTTCTAGGAGGGTGAACTACTGGTCGGACGGTTTCATCGACTTCTAAATGACACAGACCTTCCATGCACCCAAGGCCTTCAAATACATCGCTGTATTCCTTTAGAATTCGCTCTTCTGTCAGAACACTCTGTTTGGGCTGGCACTTGGCATTCACAGAGTTCACTGTTTCTGAGTTAGCAATGTCACTAACCATCACCTTGATGAAATTCAGTTCTTGACATGTTTCAGCAGCCAACAGTGGTGGCCATTCCTTAGTCTTCACCAAATGTCTTCTGTTTATTCTGTGGACACTTCCTTGCAGGTCCAATTCATACGATCTAGGAGCTACTTGCTTGACCACCATTGCTTTCTTCCACTGTTTCCCACAGCCGGCTGATAATGGCTTCATGCGCACTGTGTCACCAGGTAGTAATTCAGGTAGCTCTCTTGCCCCTTTGTTGTAGTAGCGTTCTTGATTTGCCTTTCTTTCTTTCTTTTTCCCCACGGCATTGACTTTTTGAAGATTTTGCATCTGCTTCAACTGATTCTAAGTTGCGTCTGCCGCTCTTGTAATTTCTAAGGCTTTGTCCAGTGTCAAATCCGGAACTCTCAACATTCGCTCTCGGACATGATTATCTGTGACTCCAAATACGATGCGGTCACGAATCAAAGAGTTTTTCAATTCTTGAAATTCACAATTGTCGGCCATATTTCTTAGAACTGTAGCATACTTATCGATAGACTCACCGCTCTCCTGGCCTCGTAAGAAAAAGAGGTACCGTTCCTAAATTGTATTCTTTCGGGGTTCACAAAATTTGTCGAATTGCTCCAACACTTTGTCCATTTTGATTTTATCGTCTTCGCTGTCCCACGTGAAGGCATTGTAAACATCTAAAGCTTCGTCGCCGATCACAGTTAGAAAGGCTGCTACACGAACTTGATCGTCCTTTCTGAAAATTCCAGGAGCCAGCTCGTAATTTGTCCACTTTTGCTTAAATCGTTTCCAGTTCTGCGAAGAATTTCCTTTTGAAAGCTGCAAATGATCCGGTGGATTGAACAATTGGCGCCCCGCCGTATCTGACAACGTGGTTTCCATTTACGCGAACAGCAACGAACCGATGAACGGGACAAAATATTCCACACACAAGGCTAAACACGAGCTCTCGATCCCACTTCTGACACAATGTGGTGATCCTTAACGCTTGAAACACCGGGTAAAACTCAACCAACGCCTTTAATAACAACAACCTATCGCACATGGGTTACAACACCGTGAACGAATTCGAAGCGTCACTTTTCCCAGCCAGCAATATGGTAAGTCCGCAGAATAACAGTAATCAACTGGGTACCTCATTAATATTGTCACAAAGACAACAGACCTCAGCTCCAGGCTCCGGGGAATAACAACAGAGTTTGTGGGGCTTATTTCCTGGAGCCTCGTGCTGAGGTCTATTGTTTTCGGCTGAATTTTAATATCTCGAAATTAGGCTGTTCTTCGGCCATTGTGCTGTCACGCTGTCACGCCAACGAGCACTGCATGAACAATTATTTCCTTTCTTTTATAAAAGGTTATGCATTATAGTTTCCGCTTCGGACATCGTTTCAACATTTGAAGTTTCTTAGGGATAGAAAATTCTCGCAAATATTGTACCATTGAACAATTTTTTTTACGTGTTTTCCTCTAGCACGTATAGAAATTATTGTTACAGTTGTTCGCAATTTTAGATCAGTCTTCCATGTAAGTTCCGTTGAGAGAATTAGACTTTGCGGAGGAGCAGGGTTGGCGCAGTGGTGAGAGCGCTCGCCTTCCACCAATGTGTCCCGGGTTCGATTCCCGGACTCGGCGTTATAAGTGGGCTGGGTTTGTTGGTTCTCTACTCTGCTCCGAGAGGTTTTTCTCCGGGTACTTCGGTTTTCCCCTCTCTCCAAAAACCAACATTTGATTTGATTTAATTTGATTAGCGTTAATTGGTAAATGAAGAGCTACTATGTAGAGATGTTGCCAATAAAGCCATCATCATCATCATCATCATTATTATTATTATTATTATTATTATTATTATTATTATTATTATTATTATTATTATTATACTGCCCTATCTCGTCTAAGGTTAACCATCGGTCGAGGTAGCGGAAAAGTCATGCATAACTCTCTGTCGAGATCCATGTTGAACGTTTTTATTATAACTGCCAAACTAAAAACGATGAAGATGGGTTATCATAAGCTATGAAAAAAATCCTTACATTCAAGCCAATCAAGCCAAGGGACACTAGTGCTGTATCTACTGGTGAAACGTGTTTTCGCTCTTTTGTTTTTTCTTTCTCTTTGCACATACTACAAACCACATCAACATTTTCTTTTCCTCCCAAATGATATTTGACTGCGATCTTTTTTTTTAAATTTAAAAGCCTTTATTATCAATTCCTACTTAAAAAATCCAGTCATTTGTATACAGCTTACAATTTGAAATATATATGATTTATTTCATAACATTCAAAATTTGAAATACTATAAAAATTGAAGAGCCGTAGCCAGGATATAACAAAATAACTATAGTATACTTAATTGCAAAACAAAATAAGAACAAATTTAAACATTCCGTACTTCAACTAGTGTTTCAATTTAGTCAGATATATGTTGACTTTAGGGGTCTTGGACAAAGAAGCAGAAACAGAATCATCAATCCAGTTCTCATGCAAATCCAATTCAGTCAAACAGGTATTGATTTTAAAGGCCTCAGAAAAACAAGCAGCGCCAGAAGCACCAATCTCGTTCTGCACCAAACTCAGTTTAGTCAAACACCTATTGACTTTAACCCATTGACTACCGGCTGTTTTTACATTTTCGGAGTGATTTTCCACCTATAAATGATGAATAGCAATTCGTGACTCTTTATTTGAACTACCAGGGAAAAGTGGTGCTGTCCTAAGCCACTGGAGGCTCAAGGTTTCTGAAAACGTCATTTTGACGTAGCTATTTTTTATCCGTGAAGCGACAACAATGGCCCAAGTTCGGTTTGCTTGCGAATTCTGCTAAATTTACAGCCATTTTTCATCTTTAGAGGCTGCCTGATGAGCATCATTAAGCGTGACGATAGCTAAGAGTCTACTTTATCAAAGAATCGAGCAAGGTGATGTACTTTGTTGTTAAATTTGGCTTGTTACCCGACGAACTGGGAATTTGGCCGGTCGAACACTTAGTACCTTTGGGACTCGACTATTGATGAATTTCTCGACCTACCGCCACATATTTTGGAATTTCTGAGTACTAAAGATGACCACAAGCAGGAATTTTTGGCAGTAGGTCGGAGTGGCTGTAGACTGTAGGCTGTATTTGTGAAAGAATTGGGAGAAGGAACGGGTGCTGTCAAAAGTTCTTGTCATTTCCCAGCATGCAATGTGGTCTAGATGTTGAAAATGGCGGAAAGGCCCGAATGCACTGGAACAAAAGGCTGTATCTACGCTCGGGAGAAGAATATGAACAAAACAAGTCATTTCTAAGCTAGAAAAAGGACTGAATTTTGTTATGATGGTTAAAGTTTGGTTTTTCGGCGATGGTTTCCTTAAAAAACATGAAGGCAAAAAGGGGCATTTTTGTCGTTTCTCTTTGACGTTAAAAACGGTCAGTTTTGTTCTTGTCCAAAATCAAAAGGCCATATTTGGTAAAAATCGCCACGTCTCTTGCATTTATTGGATATCCAAATTAAAAGGGCATTCCATTTCGTGCTCACAACTAACAGTTAAGGCAATATTCGTGCGATTAGGAGAGTTGCAATGTTTTGAAGCATGGGAGTTTTTTTCGGCCGGTTTTGGCCGGCACGGGTGCCAATGGGTTAATTTGTGTTCAAAATAATTGAGCAGCAGCGATACCAAACGTTTGCAAAAAAAAAAAAAAAGAAAAACAGACATTCTTGAGTCCTAACTACTTTCAGATGACAGCGTAAGGAATTCAAAAGCGGATAAAGAAAACTCTACAAAAGAACAAAGTACGATGCGAGTGTTTCCTTGACTGAAGAAGGAGAGGGTGGAGAAATTAAACAAGACTAGCTAGTAATGAAAATAGCTTGTACTGATTAAGCTAGAAAAATCGGTATTTCTTTTGACATAAATGCCCCTACAAAAGAAAATAAAGGGTCCAAACTGATCGTTTACAGCAGTCAACAGGAATTGACCGCGGTTCAGAAACAACAGAACAACAAACATATTACAAGAAAACAAAGGACAATACGAATAATATTTCTTCGAAGATTCTTGGAGAAGGTGAAGAAATTAGACAAGTAACAAAAATATCTTTAAATTTAGACATAAATGTCCGTAGAAAAGACAAAAAAGACGTCCGCACCTGATCGTTAAGAGAAGTGAACAGGAATCACTGAGGCAGCAATCACTCGGAACGCGACAGAGCTGAATAATGGAGCCATTTCCCACGAAAGTGTGTTGATAGTTTTATTGTTACTCCCCATGTATTCCGAAGAACTTTCTTCAATTAATGATTCTCAGTGGCAAAACATCATCCAGTTAACGAGGAAAGCGCTTGCCAAACCACACGAGCATTTATCTCGCAGACCCGTCCACTATAAAATTTATCAAAGCCAGCCAGCCAGTCAACCCATTTCGCTGTTTTTAACATCCAAACGCTGATTCTTACCGGTTCAAACAAATTAAGACGACGTGTTTATAGACGGCGAAATTTAATTGTTATTTACAGGCCGCTTTCGACGAAGATCTCTAAAAGTTTTTTCAAACGACGAGTGAAGCGCTCTGGTTTTTGACATTTTTGACAGCATTTTGAGACGTGCACATGCACATGCATTTGATCGACTTTTTTTTTCCCTCGAGCTTGAGTTTCCGCCTTTAATCCTTAATTTTACAAGGACTCATTGCGATTACGTGTTAATAAGATAAGGGCAAAAGTTTCTTAACGCTGTTGAGGCACCAACTTGGAAAAACAGTCAGCCAAGCCAAGTAAAAACACTCGTTCGCTTGTAAAGAAAACGATGTAACAAAACAAACAAACAATTCAACTACTTCTTTGCGTCCAAAACGAGTAGAGATAATTGTCATTTATATCCATTCGAGAGAAAAATACAAGTTTCATTTCTGAACAAAAGTAAGAACGATTAAACCAAATGTTAAGCTTCTATTTATTTAATTTACCTCACTCTCCTGCGCTGTGTTGTAGAGGTTTCTACCAATTGAAAATACGTAAGCTTCAGTACAGCAAAAATAAGCATCCGCAAAAATAGCAAACGGTTTGTCCAAAGAAAGAGTTTTTTCCACAGCGTTTAAGCCACTCTTTCCTCCCAGTAATACCGTGAACTGTTAAGTGACCTTTCTTGGTGAGATGCAAGATGCCGCGGTAAAGTGAAAGCCCTTTGAAGCGTTGAATTATACTGTTTTCAACCGCACAATCAATCCAAGTTTGAAGCTTTTCCTGAGAAAAATCTTTCGCCTTTCTTTTCATCACTTGAAAATTCACCTTCAGGAGTATCTTTTGACAAGTTTTTGATTTTTCTGCTTTTTACGCGAATTTAAAGACAAACTTCCATTGAAGAAGATGAAGTCGTTTTGCTCAAAATGAAGAAACCAACTGAATGTGAAATTACGTGCCGCAGAAAGCGCGCGAAAAATTTACAAGCTTCGATTTGGTTTGGTTGTCCCACACCTGGCTTGAGCCTGCGATCAAATCGAAAGCAAGTACTTGGTCAGCGGTCAACTTCAAAAAAAGAGCTGACCTCGATGACGTCTTAACTTGAGCCCGCGATATGGTCACGTGACACTGGTCAGCGGATACCTTGTTTTGACAGGTGTCAATTGGTTATAAGTTGGATGTCCAGTATCAAAGACGTACGCTGTAAACTACAATGGAGGACAAAAATCCTAGGTACGGTTATCCAAAAACCTTCCTTCAACATCCTTAACTTATCAAATAATCAGATGTCGCATAACATACACTTTTCTAACCACGTGGATACCGCGAATGGCCCTCCCCTACCCCCTCCAAACAATGTTGGGATGAACAAAAACTTTTAGGACAGGATTAAGTGTACAGGCCAGCACAAACTACAACATTTCCCCCGCGCGATTACTCCCGGAATTGTACTCCACTCGGTCCAATTACTATTACTAATAATCCAACATGGCGGCCATACTCCACCTGGCCCAGCTGATAAGCTACAATGGGGGACAAAAGTCTTATAACAATTCACACGCTCTGCCTTAATTTCTCCCACTTTCCCCCTCGCCCCCAAGCAATTGAGTGATTTAGCAATGACAACGGGGACTTCTTGACAACGGCGCGCGCAGCAAATATGCCTGCAAGAAACTGGGTCGAGGACGCCGTCGCGTTGTGTTTCAAAAGTGATTTAGCAAGGAAACAGACGTTACGAGATAGTTGTTCTCGAACATTTCAATTGTTGTCGTCGTTCGATATTGGTTTCCCAGACGGTTAAAGGACAACCTAATTAGTTTTTCTGTATACAAGAAAACAAGCGTGAAGAATGATAATACCACGGTTTTTCTGCACTGGATCAAGAAGGCATGCACGAATACGCAAGGTAATTTCTTAGAAACAGCATAGAAACATTTTCCGTTCCACTTGAAGTTTAAATTGATTTCGGCTTATTTTATATCATTATAATAAGATTTCTATTTTGAAGGTTAATTAAATAAGCTTTTGTGAGATTTGTGTTGCTCTCGTCATGATTGCGTGCCCCCTTCGTCATCCACTGTATCGCCAGTGTAGACTGAATTATGGCTGGCGGTGGCTTAAACGCGGTCCGCGATGCTTTGGTAACAGCTAATGCGTATGATTTTATAGACGACGATGAATTTGTACTTCTTTATGATGCTTATTCGTCGAAAGCTATTTTTCCGTACTGGAAATTCCCAAAATTTGACGAAGACGCATGGAGCGATGTCGAGTGCCACACCGAGTTTAGATTCGCAAAAGAAGATCTGGATGGACTGCTGGAATGCCTTGGTATCCCCGAAAAAATAATCTGTGAACAGCGAACAGTTTGTGACGGGAAAGAGGCACTATGTGTGCTGCTTAAAAGATTGTCCTACCCTTGCCGCTATACAGACATGGTGCCTCGTTTCGGAAGAAATCCTTCTGAGCTCTGTCTCATTTTTAATAGAATTGTAGATTTTATTTATGAACATCATCACCATCGTCTCCGTAGCTGGGATCAGTTCTTTTTGCAACCTGACCAGCTCCACTATTATGCCCAAGCTGTACACCAGCAGGGTGCCCCACTAGGTAATTGTTTTGGGTTTATTGATGGGACAGTGCGTGGTATTGCACGGCCACAGGAAAACCAAAGGGTGATGTACAATGGACATAAACGGATGCATTCAATCAAATTTCAAAGTGTGGTAATACCGAATGGTCTAATTGCCAACTTGCATGGCCCATTTGAGGGGAAACGCCACGACAGCACAATGCTGCAGGAAACTGGGGTACTTCGTGATTTGCGCAGAATAGCTTTTTACAATGGTGATCCTCTTTGTCTTTATGGGGACCCAGCATATCCACTGGGAGTACACCTCCAGGCCCCATTTAGGAACATGCATTTGACCCCACAAATGGGAATGTACAATCATGCAATGAGTGAAGTTCGAGTGGCAGTTGAGTGGTTGTTTGGAAACATAACCAATTATTTTAAGTTCATCGATTTCAAGAGCCAGTTGAGAATTAATATGAGTGCAGTGGGAAAATTCTATATTGTCTGTGCTCTCCTGGAGAATGCTCATACCTGTCTTTATGGCAATATTGTTTCAGATAAGTTTGACATTCAGCCACCTTCTTTACAAGAGTACTTTTCATAATATTGTCAACTTAGATATATTTAAGTTTGACAACTACCAGTGCATTAAGTGACCAGAAAATAGCCACTTCATGCTTAATAATATCATGGGTAATCGTGGCAGTTATGTTGTACTGTTTGTGTGGGTATTTGCTGTGAAATAATTGTCATACAATCTGCTTTCTGAATTGAACAAAGATTTTGGCTAAAATTATATATTTAAGTATTGACGTGTCTGTGCCAGGAAACTTTTTTTGTTTTGGTTTTCTCACACATTCATGCATTTACAATTTTGGTTTGGTTTGGTTTTCTCACACAGTCATGCGTTTACATGCAAATTAATAGCTTTTGGCAAATTGATCAATAAAATTATGAAGAATGGAAAAAGAATGAATGAATACTATTTAGCTCAACTCACATTTAGTCATCTGAATTCTCTAAATCTGGCTCATGCGATTTTTGAAAGTATTTCAGAAAGAAAATTGACTGTATGAAAATTATTTCACATCAATCATTCAGATTGTTTGTCTTGGTTAGCCATACGCATGTAATTCCCATCAAACAGGAAATTGCCTATTGGACTAGTGAAAGGACAGAGCAAAGCATGTCAGTCATGCTGGACCACAATTAAGTGAAACATCCATTTTATCAAAATGCTTGTGTCCTTACAATGTATTACAATGCACCTTAGTAGCCCCCAAATATTTTTTCAGCTTAACAAAACTTTGCACCTGCTTGAAATGAATTGCGTGTTTTTAAACCAAATATATATTAACTTTTTATAGGCTGTAAAAGTTACTAAATCTAGACATGTCGCATGACCAAGCTAGGGGCATGGGTTGATTCCTTACATGACTTCACAAACTGCTATGAACCATGGGGTGTCTTTGTAAACATGCATGCAAAGCAGTTTGTGACTTAATGTAAGAAATTGACCCATGCCCCTTACCAGGGTTTTCCTTTTTCGGCTGGTGATTTTTCCCGCCTGTGAACAGCTCAGTCGCCGGCAATTGTGCAATAAAGAATCTACGCTGTCAATAATTTTTCAGTCTTAAAACAAAATAATGCACTAATGCACCCACTATTCTCCCTCTGCTTTGCTGAAGTTGACTGCCACTTCATTTGAAAAGGAAAACCAGGTGCTTACTAGCTCAATCATGGGACAGATGATGGCTAGATTTTGTAACTTTTACAGCCTATAAAAGTCGATATTTGGTTTAAAAAGGTGCAAATCTTCGCAATTCGTGCAAATGTTTGATAAGCCAAAAAATATTGTGGGGTTAGTTGCACTTTAAGCATGACAAATGTTACCATTTAATTTATAAGCCCTGGGTGATCAACATAAAATCACTTCTTAAATATAAAAAGAAATTATTTAACAATTATCCTGTGAAATTGAGTGGAATGTCACCTGATACTTAGCCAATGAGGCCGTAGGCCAAGTTGGTTGAATATTGAGCAGGGTAATAGTTTTATTATTCAACACATTCGCCACTTCCACATCTCCCATAATACACTTTGTTTGTTCCCCAAACTTGTGCATAACCATTGTTTTCAATTTCTCTTGAGACTAACAATCGTCCCGAGAGAAATCAGAAACAATGCTTATGCAAAATTTTGGGAGGCAAACAGAATGTATTATGGGAGATGTTGAAGAGGCATATTAATCAAAAAGTATGTATTTTCCAAGTAAATTGCAAAAAAGCTGGAAAAGCCGCCATTCTTCTCCACGACACATATCATATATCACAGGATATCTGTTGAGTACACACAGTGAATATTGAGCACTCTATGACCATATTTGGATATTGTAATTATGTTTTCCTTTCTGGTCTCATTAGGAATAAAATAGAATTCCCATGAATTGTGAAGAAACCACAGGGCTGTATGAAAGAGTGGACTAGTATCTACCCAAACTTTGCTGCTTGGACAAGGTTTTTTGTGCATTTGTAAGGGATTTAAATCGATTTAAAGAAATCCTGGGATTTGTGGGTAATAACGAAAGATAATTGATAGTTTTGACCTTGGTGCTGGAAGTGCATTAACAAATAGTATATCTGTTTTATTTGTGCTCTTTTGCATTTCCAATTTGACAAAAATGCCTGAATGCCCATGTATAGAGAAGCTGGAACACTACCATCATGGAAACTCCAGAGAAAAGATAGGCGGAGTTTAAATATTGGTTCAGAAAATAAGGTTCAGTATTGAGATAACTGATCAAACTGTAACAATATTATTCAGTGAATTTGAACTTATGAATCATTATTTGGACAATACTCTTTTCAAAAACATATTTAGAATAAATTTCTTCTTTTTACATTTCATAAACATTGATAAAAAAATATTTTCTCTGTGAATCCAGTAAAAATAATTTAACATGAGTATAATGTTTTCAAAAATATTTCAGTCAGAAAATGATAACTTAATAACTTCTGGTACAAGAGTACATCATGAAGACACTATTATAATATAGCTGTCGCATCTTTTCATTGAAATCGAGCGTGCCTTATGAGAGTACAAAGCACGCGGATGACGCCATTTGTCTGCGCGTGCAGTTTCAAGGTCATTACAAATCTGGCATTTTTCACAATTAAAAAAATAAACTTCTCGATTAAAATAGTACAGTCATAAAACAGAACAGAAGACACGAATTCTAAGTGATGCTTGTTTTACCTGAACGGTTTTAACCGCCAGTTAAAAAGAATTTTTACAACGAGACACAGTGTTGACGCAATATGTACGATCACTGACGCCATTCCGCGCGCGCAAGCTGAGAATAAAATTTGCTCAGTTTTCTCACAAATTGAAACGAATTTAGCTCAAATATGGGAAAAACTATATTATAAAACAAATAAAAAAGCCTTAACCGAGCTTTGTTCTGTTATAAGGCACGCAAGGAAGTGACGAGAGCACTCAAGAAGTAGTTAAAAGCACTCGCCTACGGCTCGTGCTTCTTCCTACTTCTTTCGTGCTCTCGTCACTTCCTTGCGTGCCTTATAACAGAACAAAGCACGGTTAAGGCTTTTTTATTTGTTAATTAAAGCATGATATAATTATATGTTAGAAACAAATTGTCAAGTTGTAATCTTCCAAAATGTTGGTGAGGATAATTTATTTAACTCTACATGCCAATGTGAATGTGTTTTACGTTATTATGAAAATAATAAATATGTTATAAGTTTATTATATAATACAAGCTGGTAAAAATTTCTGCTTAATAAAATTGAAACTACAAAAATGTCAGTCATCTTTTTTTAGCAGTTGTGACATAACTTGAGTGTGTTGTTGCATCATAAGCATCATTTGTTGTTGTAACATGGCAAATTGTTGTTGCTGCTGTTGCTGTTGCTGTTGTTGTTGCTGCATTTGTTGGAGCATCTGTTGCTGAAAGACTTTCATTTGCTCATTGTGAGCACCTTGACTGGCTTGCAGCTGCCCCATGAATTGTTCATGCCGCATCGCATGTATCTCCCTCTCTTCTTTCCTATCCTGTAATTCTTTTTCCTTGAGCTCTCTTAATGTTTCACCTTTTTCTTTTAACCACTCCAAAGCCTCCCCTCCTGATCTTCGTCTTTTAGTTTCCTTTTTCCCCTCATCTTTCTCTGTCTCATTCTGCCTCTTCCTTGTCTCACCAAACCTCTCCAAAGCCCTGTCTCTCATTTCTGTTGCTTGTTTCTTCTCCTTTGCTGCTGCTGCTTTCTTTGCCTCATCCTGCTGTTCTGCTGTTTTCTCCGATTCTGCCTCCAATTCAACCAACTCCTCCAATAAAACCTCTACTTCTGTCATGTGTTTGTCTCCTCCACCACTTTCTTTCTCTTCTGCCCCAACTTTTGCTTTCCACTTTTTGGCCAGAATGTTGTAGCGGTCTCTTACCGAACGGGAAGTTACAGTAAGAGATTCTGCCACAAGGGCAGAAGCAACATTTAGCCATGCTGTACCCCTTTCCCTGCTTCCAGCCTTCGTATTTACAAAAACACCTTCTGCCGCAATTGCTCTTAAAAGTGAAAGATCTTTGCGCTCAGTCCAAACCATTATTGACCTGTAAATGCAACATGATAATTACATGATAGTACATTTCAGGTGCCAAAGGAACAAAACTACTACTACTAATTGAACAATAGAACAGGGCCCAGTTGCTTGAAGCATGGTTAGCACTGACCCAGGTTAAATACCATGACAACCTAAAGGTTTTAATGCATCTTAACAAATGGCATGCTTCGAGCAACTAGTCCCAGATTGTTAAGAAATATAACACAAGCTTCAAGCATGTTACAAATTCAAAAATTGTTTAAAGTGATAAACATAGACCACAACCCTCAATATGAATCAATAAAGTGTAGAGGGGATATGTTCCATTTTGCTTTACTTTCACTATAAGTAATGAATTATTAACATTAAATTAAATTTTTAGTATAATTTTGATACTGAGTTGTTATTTATGTTGTTTGGTCTCAAACTGATTTATTGTTTTCATTGTTCAATCTCCACAACCAATAAAACTTTTATTACTTCATGTGAATTTTCTATAGTTCATTTATTAAACCAATGGCTTGTCTTATTTGAAATTACTTACAAAGTTGATTAACCTAGCTTTCATAGAAAAATTCTGATATTTATTTATTATCATTATTAATACAGCATCCCAAATCTATGAGTACTTTTGTCACAAATTAACATCATTTCAGGTTAAGACTTGATTTTTCGTTGAAAAATCTACGTAATGCAAAGTTTTGTTGACAGAATTGCAGACAAGTCGCCTGTTTCCCCATCGGTCCGCATAATAAACATATTTCAACCAACGAACCTATGAAAAAGAGCTGAATAACCCGCGTGGGGACAAATTGATCGCCGTGACATAAAATCGAGAGAAATTTACTCACTGTTTTTTCCTAAGGCATAATTCATTATGGTTAAATTTAATCGATTTAAATTCGTGACTAATACAATTTCGAAGTTTAAATAACCGATATCCAAAGCCTCCAAAACTAATGAGTTACAAGTACCAATTTACAAACGGATTTGATGTGCAGTCGGTAGCACCGAGCGTTTCTTCTTGAACGATGTGTAAATCATCTCAAACATGTAATTACTATACTTACTTTTTCTTGTTTTCAGCATTTTCAGCTTCCATCATAGAGATAGAGTTCCCTAAGAACCAAGGCGAAAACACTGAATTTAGTTCACAAGTTTAAGCTGAACACACACACAGTTAGCACATCGAAACAAAAAAGAAAGAAAACACAATTCTACAATGATTAAACCGGAAATTAAATAAACGGTTTCAATTTTTTTTAACAGCTTGGAAATTAGCACGATTTGGATCTGAAAAGGAGGCCGGCTTTGTAAAACCTGGGAGGAAAACCAACACGAATGAAACCATCTCAGGAGATAGATAGATAGATAGATAGTCTTTATTTACCCACGGACAATTCATCAGCTACAAGTAATGCATTAAATGGATAAAATACTCAAATACTATTTATAAAACACTATACTTAACTATACTATTTATAAAACACTATACTTTTAAAACATGGACCTAACTAAAAGCTGCTTTCCACGAATGCCGTGCCTCAACGTACTTCTTTAATTAAACGTTTAAATATCCCAAGAGACTCTGCTTGTCTTACGTCACATGGAAGACTGTTCCAAAGAGTGGCACCACTATAGCTGAAGCTATTTTTATAGTAGTTTGTGCGCGGCAATGGAACATTAAGTTTATTCTCAGAGTCTCTTAGGTTATAGGTGTTTTCTCGCCTTTCAAATTTTGAACATAAATAGTCTGGAGCTAAACCGTGCAGAGACTTATAGACCATTATGGCTCTTTGTATTTGTTGTTGGGAAGCTAGGTTTTTCCATCCCAGGTGCTCAAACAAGTGACAGGCATCAGCATCATAATTTGAATAAGTCAAAACACGGGCTGCTCTGTTTTGTAGTTTTTGTACCTTGTTCTGCAGAGTTATCCCACAGTTTCCCCAAACAATACTGCAATAGTCAAAATGTGGCTGAATCAGAGCTTGATATATTAGATGCAAAGTCGCTTGAGGGACAAGGTGTCTTATTCGTTTTATTGCCCCAATTCCAGAAGCGATCTTCTTCGTTAGTTTATCGATGTGACCGCTCCAGTCGAGTTTGTTATCGATGGTCACTCCAAGAGATTTTGCGGTGGTGACCTGGCTAACTTGATTATTATTAATTGTGAGTGTCGGAGAATCTGTGAGAGTACTTAATCTCTGCCTTGAACCGATGAGCATAAACTCGGTTTTAGTCATATTTAGCGTAAGTTTGTTTGCTCTCAACCAATTGTGGACATTTTCTAAGTCTTGGTTTACATACAACTGCAAATTGTCTACACAATCACCTGCATATGTAAGGTGGGTGTCATCGGCGTACATCCTCGGTTCACAATTGGATAAACAATTCGGAAGATCATTGATATATAACAGGAATAGCAGTGGCCCTAAAATCGTTCCCTGAGGGACGCCACAACTTAGTGAGCGACTATTAGATAACGACCGATTAATGGAACACATTTGTGCGCGATTATCTAAATATGACTCAAACCATTTGTACGCATTTCCACATATGCCGTAGTGGCTTAACTTGGATAAAAGGATCTCGTGATCAACTGTGTCGAAGGCCTTTTTTAAGTCAAGAAAAACGACAGCGTTGATTTTGCCACGATCAATATTGTACGCCCAAGTGTCTGTGGCTTCAAGGAGAGCCGTGATAGTTGAGTGAATAGCGCGAAAACCTGATTGATGTTTACAGAGGATACTGTGTTCTTCTAAATAGGCATACAATTGATCATAGACAATTCTTTCAAACACTTTGGCTACGACTGAGATCACGGAAATTGGACGATAATTGTTGACATCGTTTCTATCTCCTAGTTTGAAAAGTGGAGTTACTCTTGCGCATTTCCAATCGTCAGGAAAAATACCTTGACTTATTGATTGATTAAAGATATTGCAAATAGGTACGCAAATGAGGTCCGCGCATTCCCGAATGAGCCTAGCAGATATCATGTCAAGGCCAGCTGCCTTTGACTTGTTGAGTTTATTAAGAAGTGAAAGAACTTTATCTCTAGTGGTTGGAAGAAGTTGGAACTGTTTATCTGTATTAGTGAGGTACTTCAGATAGTTATCGCTATCTGAAGTATTTATATTGCTAGCAAGTTTTGAACCTATGGTGGCAAAATGATTATTAAATTCGTTCGACAGAACAGTTGGATTTGTTATTGATACACCATTCACTTTCAGAGACGTAACCGACTCCTTTCCAGATTTTCGCGAAGTAAGTTCATTGATAGTCTGCCACGTCTTTCTCGAATTGACTCAAGCCAACTCAAAGCAGCGTCACTCGCAAATGTAACCTTTTCGTCGAGTAGAAGTATTTGACGGAAGTCTAACGTTTTGAAAACACTGGCAGTATACCTAGACATGATTTCAAGTATTCGGGAAAAAATATTCCTTACCTTTTCCGCCTAAAAACCACAGCGTAGTCTGGTCTCTCTTGACGTTGTCTTTGCGACGGGAAAACACAAAAATGCCGTCGTCAACTTGACGTGATTTGACTCGAGGACGTCAACATGTTAACCGGAAGTCGGGTCCAGACTATTCCGCGCGCTCTCACGTCCTGAAATGACGTTCCCGTTCTGTTGCTAAATCACATTATTCTACGAGGGCGCGCTGGATATGAAGTGATAAATAACCAAAAGGCGCGTAGCGCCGAGTTGATTATAATCATTTCATATCCAGCAAGCCCGAGTAGAATAATTGTTTTATCAAAAACTCTACAATGCATACTTGAGAATCTGAACAAAAAAGAAAAGTAAAAGAAAGGATCCCAGAGAAAGTGAAAACCGAAAAAAGGAAACATTTGTCCATCACATGACTAAACAAAAAGGGCGCGAAAAACCTTTCGGTGTGTTCCAATGTCTTTCCGAGCAAAGTTGAATGAATTTCAATGAGACTGTCCGAGAACAACGTTGAAGCTTCAGTTTAGGGTACTTTTTGGAAAAAAAAAAGTGCAGAGTTTATTCACTCTGAATAGTTGTAAATGACCAGTAGTTTGGTAAAAAATATTCAACAATTTCTCGGAGAGGGTGGAACGGTTTTCGCGTAGATGTACGAGCCGAAGGAAGCAAGTTTGTAATCCATCAAAACAACAGCACAAAGGCTACACCATGAGCGAATTTCATCAAAATGAAGACCCAATTTCAATTTATTTTCATGGACTGGAACATTTTCTTACCAAACCTTGTCGGAAACAAAATATATGCGGGATAAGCAAGGCAAATGACCAGAAATGGCTTATAGAAATTTGTCTCGATGCGTGGAACAAAAACTGGAACCACGGCCGAACAGAATAACAAAAACAACAAGAACGGCGATTCTTCTCGGCATTTTTTACAAAAAATCATATCTGTAGCCGGAAAGTTTGAAGCAGGTGATTGATACGTTGCATCCAGTGCAGCTCAGAACATTTCAATGTGTGTTAATTTTTAAAAAGTGTCACTGATCGCTGGAAGTATTTTCAGCAGTGGATAATTGCTGCAAATTTTAGCTGAAGTTCTTGTTTGTTTAGTTTGTTTTGAATAGACTGGCCCGAGAGCATAGTTGCAGATTGGTGATGTCAATTTCGTTTAGTTAATTTCAAAAACTCTTTCGATATTTCCGTAAATAAAAGTGCGTTTTGCTATGAATAGCTAAACATTAACAGCCCGGAAAATTCCTTAGTGCTGCAAGAAATTTTTTAACACGATCCCAGCACCCTTTCTTGTCGTTTTAAAACACTCAGCAATGAAAAGTTATAAAGTTGTATTTCGGTTCCAGTTTCGAAATTTCTACTCGTTAATTCATAATAATTCCAATAATGTTTTTAAGAGTTCCGTTTCGTTGAGCTTTCTCTGTTTGCCGAAGCGTTCGTTGACCATATAAGGTAGTGCAAGTATAGAGCTGAGAGCCAGTCTCCGGCTAGCCAATAAAAATGCTGGAAATCTGATATCCGTATTGCAGGTTTTAATAATACTAAATACAGTCAAAGGACATAATTATTCGTCACTTTCGAAAATGGTCCGAGAAATTTTCACCGGCGCTTGCACACTTAGAGCACGAAAACCTGAGACAGACCGTGCCATCTGTCTTTTTAGTCGGGAAAAAACACAGAAAATATAAAGAAACAAAAGACTTAACAAAAGATTGAAAAATCGGTTGTAAAGCTCGGTACAGAGAGAAATTACAAGCGGTTTGATTAAGAGATATCACCTTGCTTTTCCTTTCCGTCGAGACGTCGAGTTGTGTTGATCAAAGGTTGATAATTTTTTATGTTGTTGTTTGAAAAATATTTTTCCAACTACTATTGGCCGAAAAAGTGTTGAGCTAACCACAGAAACGAAGGAATTGATTGTTGCACTTTCAGAAAAAGTGAAAAACAAAGCTGAACTGTCAAGACTGTTGAACATTCCAAGAACGACTATCACAAGCGTTGTACGCAACTACAAAAGGACTGGCTCGGTGGAGAATTTGAAGCGAAGTGGAGGGAAAAAGAAATTCACAAATAGAGATAAAAACGCTTTACTTCGTCTGGTTAAAGCGAACAGACGACTAAACTTACAGGACATTACATCGAAGCTTAACGAGTGCAAAACACAAACTTTCAGCAAGAAAACTGAGCAAACGGTTCTGCACTCAGAAAGATATAAACGAAGGTCAGCGAAAAAGAAAGTTGTGGTTCGGGAGGTAAATCGCAAAAAGCAAGTCGACTGGTGTAAAGAGCGAAAAGTCACACAATAGATGAGTAATACAACATGATAGAAATGCATGAAACCTCAAATGGAAACTCGAAAAAATTCCGAGTTCCAGATGGGATTTGAACCCACGACCCTCCGCGATCTAGACGGACGGGTCGAGTTTCCATTTGAGGTTTCATGCATTTCTATCATGTTGTATTTCTTATTTCACTCACTTTGGAGGTCTTGGATGGTTGCATCTTTGATATGCCTTAATGTGACTGCGTGATGCAGTTATGAGTGTGCTAGTCTTTATTTGGCTGTGTGACCGCGTGATGCGGTTCCAGTCACAGCCCACATTTCACCCTTGCTCACCATAGAGTCTCCAGTAGCTCAGTGGTTAGAGCGTCCGTCTAGATCGCGGAGGGTCGTGGGTTCAAATCCCATCTGGAACTCGGAATTTTTTCGAGTTTCCATTTGAGGTTTCATGCATTTCTATCATGTTGTATTTCTTATTTCACTCACTTTGGAGGTAATAGATGAGTAGTGGACAAAAGTGATATTTTCAGACGAAAGTCATATGGTTCTCGATGCAAACAACCGTGTTTATATTTGGCGAAAAGACGACGAAAAGCACAATCCGCACTTCATCTGTCTACGCCCTGAACGCAAGATAAGTTTGATGATCTGGGGATGTATTTGCTACGACGGTGTTGGAACTTTGGCTGCTGAAGAAGGTAACATTAGTTCCGCTAAGTACATTGACATCCTAGAAAATAATCTGTGGCCAGTAATAGGCTGGTATTTTGAAGATAATGAGTACCTGTTCATGGATGACAATGCTCGCGTTCCCAGAGCTCATGCCGTAGAAAATTACAAAGTACGAAAGTGAAATCACCGCTTCATGCCAGCACAGTCTCCAGACTTGAATATAATAGAAATTATCTGGCGACAAATATCACGACCAAGAATGGCCTCTTCCGTGCGATTGAGAGTGTGTGGCAGCAGATCGATTTGGAATAGATAAGGGAGCTCTACCACTTTGTATTGAAAGTGACGAATATTTATGTCTATTGGCTGTAGCTCGTGACAATCATCTCTATTCAAGATGAGATTTTCCATAAGAAGGAAAATCAAGGGGCCATTTAAATCACACAGCCCCACCCTGAATAGAGATGAAGGCTATGAGCATTACCCGAAAAACAATCACGTGTTCAGTTTTACGTGACCGTATTGAGGTCATGTGATGGCACTTGAGCCAGCTCCATTCGCATGTCCGACCATACTAGATTTCTTCTCCAATTGTGAAATAAATGAGGAAAGCTGCACCTGAACTTCTCTGCTCACTCACTTTAAAATGATCTTTTATTATAGAGAAACGGTTACAGGAAAAACATTTTCGACAAAATCTCTTGTAAAGTTCACTTTTGCATACCCTTGCTGCGACTTACCGATAGATATTGAGTCTGAATCACTTAACTAATAAAATGTTGTTCGATGGTCGAGGAAACATTTAAAAAATCCAAGTAGTCCCAAGCTAACCCGAGTTTTAATTTTGTGGTGACTGCCTTTTGCAACAACCCACCATCGCACTGGAAACGGGGTTACAAGACGTCCTTATAAGGGCTTTATTTGGATGTCAGAGTCACTTTGATTAAGCTTATTTGTCAGTTGGCTCGCTTTTCTTTGTTCTTTTCAGGGGAATATATTGCATAACCCCTCATCATAATTCACTGTCTTGTTATGGAGAGCGATTGTAAATACTAAGTTTCTAGTAAGTTCTAGAATGTTAAGTCTCGCAGTGTTTGTACCAGAACCCTGTAACGCTACAGCACAATTTAGAACATTCTGATGTAATTATGATGTAATGCTACATAAATAGTTGTGTTAGAAGCTCCAAGAAGGTTCTAGAATATTAATTATTTGTATATAAGGATTCCGCTAAGTACTTGTTGTTGGTGGTGGCAGGGCGCAAGCCCTCCACAATAACTGATATACTGGCTAAAACCCGCACTATAACCCAAGCTACTGTGGACAACTATATATAAAGCAAGTGATGGCGAATAATGCTACATTCCAAGCTACTGTAGAGTTCTACGAGAAGTTATTCAGTTGTAGATGTTCGTTGTGGACTGCAGCAGTCAGAAGATGAAATATAAAGTGAAGTGGACAAGATTACACAACTGAGAGAGAATTGCCTGCTGTGATGAATTGTTGTGGTTGTCGGTGGAGACCGACTGGAGAAGCTATACCGAGAGAATCATAGAGAGCTATTGAGGAACTTCATCGAAGGTCAAGTGGACAGAAAGGAGATTTCTGCGGAGACATCGCCATTTATTGTGGGTTTGTGTCAGCGGTGACTGAAGTTTTAGCAGTAGGCTTACGCTAGTTTGATAGCAGATTGTATTGTTTAGAAATCGCTCCTTTGTAACTAGGATTTAGTTACGTATCGTTAAATAAATAAGTTGGGTTCGTAAAAGAGTTTCGCAGTGTATCTTTTCTGTCGATTGAGCGATACCGTAACAGTCTGAAAAAAGTTGGTGGCGGTTTTGATTGTAACGTGCAGGGGAGTGTGGGTCTGAAACAATAGCTGATAAAAATAACAAAACTATGCAATATATATTCCCCCTGTTCATATTCCCCTGGTCATATTCCCCTGCTCATCTTCCCCTACTCATATTCCCTTCGACTTATTCCCCTGCTAATATTCCCCTCGACTTAGTTTCCCATTACTTGTCAACTCTAAAGAAGAAACAAACAAACACAGAGGAAATGTCAAACAGTTACCGACCACGCGGTGGTCTTTCGTGTGTTAGCTGGTATCTAGTCACCGTTTCGTTTAGCACCACCTTCGTCGGCAACGACTTGTATACCGCGTTTTTTCCCTTCTCTCCTCAATAACTTCTTCGTGGGGCTTACTCGCTGCACCAACATTGGTAGCGGGTGCACCTTCAATCAATAAATCATGATTTTCTCTAGGAGTGTTAAAATCCGAAACAACATTTTCAACTGACGTCTAAGTGTGAGCATCCTGGATGTGAATCTGACTTGTCCCATTCACAATCGCTCATCGTTGTTTACAAACAGTGCTAGCCGAGAGCTCACTTTTCTCAAAATTTAATGGCAGTCGTTCAGCTGCATGACTGTAGTGTAATGAATGCACTGTTTATGCAAAAGTAACAAATATGTTTACCACGCATACCATGAGACAAAAGGAAATGTCTATACATATTGTTGTGTAAATAATACAGAACTAAATTCAATCCAACTGTGTACCAGTATAACAAAACACGTTGTATACGCATTGTTGTAACAAAAAAAACCCCGAAAATCAAGAAAAACATGTTGACATGTTTACCCCATTAACAGTATTTTTAAAATAAAACACGACCAAGTAGAAACTAAGTTTATCGTTATTTAATGGTTTTCTATTTCTTTTAGAAAACCTCACCACTGACAAATAAGCATGTTATTTACCTGTCCCTCGGGGGTATGTGATATATTCACCTGGCACCGCCCCTTGGGCTACGCCCTCGGGGTGGTGCCAGGTGAATGTATCACAAAATAATAATAATAATGATAAATAGTTTTTTATAGCGCCATATCCACTAGCTGCACTATGGCACTTTACAATACTACATTAAAAGATAACTAAAACAAAAATTACATGAATATACAAAATATTTACAAAGAGGCTTTTTTGAAAAGGTACGTTTTCAGACTATTCTTAAAAGAAACTAGTGAAATGCCAGGCTGTCTCATATGAATGGGCAGAGCATTCCACAACCGTGGGCCAGCCACTGCGAAAGCTCTGTCACCATAAGTCTTTTGAGTGGACCTTGGAACAACCAGCAGAGACTGACTGGATGGCCTGAGACTACGACTAGGAATATACTGTGTTAGTAAATCACTGATATAAGTAGGGGCTAAATTATTGAAATATTTAAAAGCAAATGATCAGATCTTAAAAACAATGCGATGCTCCACTGGTAACAAGTGGAGCTCAGAAAGTAATGGTGAAATATGACCAAATTTAGAAAGACGCAAAACAAGACGAGCAGCACAGTTCTGAACAGACTGTAGCCTCTGTATCTGGTATTTTGGCAGTCCGTATAAAAGGGTGCTTGTGCTACTAGACTGAATCATGATTTGGCATCGATATCTTCTTGGGCCAACCGATGCTTGCTAACTATGAATGCAACTAAGACTATGTCGATGATTATTTCGTCTAAGAGAGATAAACGGGATCATCCCCCATTGATAATAGTGTCACAATCGACGATTTAGCAGTTCATGAACATCTTGGTTTGACATTGTCGTCTAATTTGTCTTGGCGAGCACATATTTTAAAGATACACCAAAAGGCCTCTAAAAAATTAAATCTTCTTAAACCCTTGAAATATCGATTGAGCTGTTATTCACTTCACGTGTTATATAAATCTCTGGTGCGTTCATCTCTAGAATATGCTGATGTCGTGTGGGATGGTTGCTCTGAATCCGACAGCAATCTGATGGAAAGCTTACAAATTGAGAGTGCTAGGCTTGTTACTGGTGCCATGAAAGGAACAAACAGGGTTAGCCTTTTAAGGGATGTTTCATGGGTTGAGCTTAGCGAAAGGCGAAAAATGCATAAACTTTGCTTAATGTCAACAAGTTATGCTTAATGTCAACAAGTTAGCCCGTAGCTTAATGTCAACAAGTTAGCCCCTAGCTATTTGTCTAATCTTTCGTAAGTGAGAGGTCATGCTGTAGCCTTCGCTCGGGAAATGACCTTTGTTTACCCTACGTTCGAACTGAAAGGCATAAGAAATCCTTTCGTTTTTCAACAACACAGTTGTGGAATAGTCTCCTCTCCGTGGTTCGCTAGTCTTTTTCTCTTAGCATTTTCAAGAATAATGTTTCCAAGTTTATGAAAATTCCAACTTGCAATTATTTATTTTTTACAGGGGATCGTGCCGCGTCAATTTTTCATACTCTCTTAAGGCTTACTTTAGCGCTTTAAATTGTGATCTTTTTAAGAGGAATTGTTCTGTTTCATCTGCTTGTGCTTTGTGCGATGCACCTGTCGAAGATGCCAAACATTATTTCTTGTTTTGCCCGAGTTTAACATGAGCCTCAAAACCCTTATAATAGCAAGTTCCTCCATGGCTCGTTTTCTTTTATTATATCCCGTGTATGGAACCGACTACCAGCATCCGTAAAGACGGCACAGAATGTTGCATCCTTCCGTAGCCTTTTAAAGAAACAAAATTTGCTGGATGTCAATGCAATAACTGCATTTGATATTTTTTCTCAATTAGTTAATTAAAGAATTATGTATTTTCTTTCCTGTTTTAGTATTTGAAACATGGTTTAGGGATTTTTCTAGTTGTATTTTTTAATTAGCCTTCCGTTTTTATCTATTTTATCTATACTTCAATATGCGGCAACCTATTTTAGATTTTTAACCCTCTTAATTCATAGTTTTTTAACATGAGCCTCCGGCTCGGGAGACTGGGTAACCACTCCCTGTGCATTTGACATTAAATAAATTATCTTATCTTATCTTATCTTATCTAATTAATGTAAACTTGTTTTATGCTGTTCAGTCTTTCATCTCCCAATCAAATCGTTTCTCGTGATTGAATCTATTTACTTATTTATTTACTTATTTATTTAATTTTTTATTTTATTGTTTTAGTTTCTGTTTTTGTTGTTGTTGTCGTTGTTGCGTCCTAGCTTTGACCGTGATGTATAATATAAATAATGTAAACGGCATAAGCTCTCTTGATGAGCACTATCTGCTCTTAGAGCAAATGCCGAAAAATAAAATATTGTTTAAAATAAAATAAAATAAAATATTGTTTAAATTTATAATCACTACTGAAACCGTAACAGATTACTTATTAAAGATAAATGCTAAGAAATCTACCGGTCCTGATGGTTTCTCCCCAAAGATCATAAAACTATCTGCTCCAGCCATAGCCTCTCCACTAATCAATCTGTTCAATCACTGTATTCGCATTAGTGCCCTGCCCAGCGAATGGAAAATGAGTAATGTCACCCCTATCCACAAAAAGGGTGAAACGACAGACAAAAACAATTATCGACCTGTCAGTGTCCTCTCCGCAATCTCCAAGCTTTTTGAAAAAGTAATGTTTGATCAACTGTACACTTCCTTTACACCAATTTTCTCATCTAATATGTCGGGCTTTCTCAAGGGACGACACTCTTGCGCTACAGCTTTGATCAAACTAACAGACGATTGGAGACGTGCTCTAGACGAAAAGAAAAATGTGGGTGTTGCTGCTATCGACCTATCAAAGGCTTTCGACTGTATTTGCCATAATTTACTCCTTGGAAAATTAAAAGCATGTGGCGTACTAGAGCCAGCCCTTCAACTTATAAGATCATATTTGCATGATCGCAAACAAAGGGTAATATGCAACGATTTAAGCTCTAACTGGTTACCCCTACGCTGTGGTGTCCCTCATAACATCTTTATGAACGATATGAACGAAACAGTTACCGTCTCGTCACTCCGCCTCTACGCAGACGATACTACCCAATATGCAGAGGACAACAGCCCATTTCTACTTCAACACACCTTAAATAAAGACATGAAAATTATTTCATCCTGGCTTGACAACAATTATCTTCGGGCCAATGGGGGCAAGACGCAAGGGATGATCCTTGGAAACTCGTCTTATGTTTATGAACTAGTATTTAAGGGCACCTCTATCAGTCTTAAAGAACACTTAAAGATTCTTGGAGTACACTTGGACAATCGTCTTTCAAGGAACATATAAATATATTGCTAAAGAAAGCATACGCTAAGAAGATAACTGCGCTTCGACGCCTTAAACGCTTTGTTCCAGAAAATATTTTATTGGTCCTTTATAAGAGCTTTGAATTGTCGCATTTTGAATATTGTAATTCGCTACTTATCGGCGTTAACAAGACACTTAAAAATAAATTAGAAGATGCTTATCATTACGGTTTACGAACAGTAATGAATATGGGAAAAAATTCTGATTATGAGTCTCTCCTTAAAATTGCGAACATGAATTCTCTTGAACATAGACGCATCGTACAATCGCTGACAATTTTCTTTAAATGTTTTACGAAGGATGGTCCTCGCTATATAGGCAATTTATTTAAACCCCGTATCACTCCTTACAATCTTAGAAATAGTGTGGTAAACGTGGAACAAAGCCCTTATAATAGCAAGTTCCTCCATGGCTCGTTTTCTTTTGATTATATCCCGTATATGGAACCGACTACCAGCATCCGTAAAGACGGCACAGAATGTTGCATCCTTCCGTAGCCTTTTAAAGAAACAAAATTTTGTTGGATGTCAATGCAATAACTACATTTGATATTTTTTCTCAATTAATTAAATAAATAATTATGTATTTTCTTTCCTTTTTTAGTATTTGAAACATAGTTTAGGGATTTTTCTAGTTGTATTTTTTAATTAGCCTTCCGTTTTTATCTATTTTATCTATACTTCAATATGCGGCAACCTATTTTAGATTTTTAACCCTCTTAATTCATAGTTTTTTAATTGTCAATCACTTTTAACATGAGCCTCCGGCTCGGGAGACTGGGTAACCACTCCCTGTGCATTTGACATTAAATAAATTATCTTATCTTATCTTATCTAATTAAATGTAAACTTGTTTTATGCTGTTCAGTCTTTTATCTCCCAATCAAATCGTTTCTCGTGATTGAATCTATTTACTTATTTATTTACTTATTTATTTTATTTTTTATTTTATTGTTTTAGTTTCTGTTTTTGTTGTTGTTGTCGCTGTTGTGTCCTAGCTTTGACCGTGATGTATAATAATGTAAACGGCATAAGCTCTCTTGATGAGCACTATCTGCCCTTAGAGCAAATGCCGAAAAATAAAATATTATTCAAGTAAAAAAGGGCATTTACACTGTCTACAAGTTATAAAAGCATGTATGAGTGCAATTGTAGACTCCTCAGATAGATAGCTCCTTATTTTAGCTATTCTCCTCAGATGGTAAAAAGCGCATTTGCGTATAGCACTAATGTGTTTCTCACCCCCTCGTTCCAGGTAACTAACCCTCACATATTACAACGGGAAACGGGCAATTGAAAAATATTGGAACGGTAAGGCGACTGGAAACAAAACCGATATGGGGAATGTCCTTACTGAAGGATAAGTTTAATTTACATTCCAGAAAATACTGTAATAGTTCTTTCCTGTACTAGCACATCCTTCTATGGCTTTTTAAAACGCATATTTGTATGAGCGCGCGCGGAACACGATTTCTTCTGTTTGAATTCTTCAGCTGAAAGTTTAAGTCCTGAAAGTTGTGGGGAACACAGGATCCAGAATTTTCAAGCCGTGATCTTCGCTTTTCGAAAATACTTGCTGGGGTCTTTTCTCATGGTTATCAGCTTATTTCCTGTAGAAACAACGCCTTTCGAATAAGTGCTCTACAGAAACTTTAATAGATGGTTACACGGTTATTGGCGCGATATTAACTGGGGGGCAAACACGGCTAAAATTACAGTAAATGTATGGGATTTTGAACGACTTTGAACCGCTGTAACGCCGCTAAAAAGAGGAGGATTTCTAACATTTGCTGCTACTTTTAACGGTTTTATTGATATCGTTCATTCAACAGAAAATAAGGCCATTGACGAAGGTACGACGTCCGTAAATTAGAATCATAAATCTTCTCATGCGGCTCCTCAATTCGCAGTAATTTGGATAACTTTTTTGATTAGAGAGGTTTGTATTGAGTCTTGAAAATTCGTTCACGGTCGTTGCAGCTTGAATCTGTTCTTTATACTTCATGAAAATAATGTCAGTAAAAATGTCTTTTGAAAGACATTTTCGCTGCGGAAATCGGCGTCTTTGTAGTGGTGTTACAGCGGTTCAAAGTCGGTCAAAATCCCATATATTTACTGTAATTTTAGCCTTGTTTGCTTGAGTTAATATGGGGCCAATAACCGTGGAATCATCTATTAATTACATGAATAGTTCTGTTGGCTGCAGTTATAATAAAACCTCTGTGAAGGCAACACGAAACAAACTCCTAAGACAAAAGCCTGGTAAGTGTGGTTATACCAGACTTCCCTGGTATCCATGGTTCAATTAACCCCCAAAGCTAAGGCTGGTAAAAAAGGTTATACATTGTTGACAGAGGACCATGAAAGGCTGGTAAGGCTGGTTTTCCCTGGTTTTCTAGGTAAGCCTGGTTCTAAAATCTAACCTGAAATTCCTGGTAAGCCGGGTTAGCATTATTTTGTTTACCCCCAAAGCCTGGTTAGCCAGGTTTTCCCAGGCTTCACTGGTATTAGCCTGGCTGTAAAAAGTCACAAGAGATACCTGGTAAGCGTGGTAAGCCTGGTTCATCTCTGGGTTTTATGGCAAGCCTGGTTCTATAACTTAACCAGACAAACTTGGCTACAGCCTGGTTTAGTGAACATCCAGAATCAGTTCAAATAGTTTTCTTAATGTTTTATTCCAAAGATCCTTACTTACCCTGTTTGATCCTGTTATCATGAACATATTTCACCCCAATTTATATTATTTATGGTTGCTCATTTGTAAATAAAGCTATGTAATGTGTACTTCTGCAAATAGTAGACAACTAAAATTATTAGAATGGATTCCAATATAATTCTGTCTATACACTGAAATTATAAAATAGTGTTCATGATTATAATGCTGTCTTTGCAATGCAGCTTATACATATGTAAATCCCCAAATGAGGGTGAGCTGTTATCATCAATCTAAACTGACCGAACGTTTTTAGATATAATGTACTGCTTTCTCACTTCAATGTGTCTGTGGAAGCGTTACCATTTTCTGCATAAAGGCTGACCTAGAATTTCTCAACAACAAATATGTCTACTATTTTCTTAGGATAAGTAATTTCTCCCAACTCTGAGAATAGCCTTAACATTCAATTCCATCCATGAAAAGAATAATCTTTCCTAAAAAATCAATAGCTGAATACTTACAAAAGGCTTCGAACAGAATGAACAAGTTACTTGAAGGGGCTATGTCATGGTGATTTTTATGTTTTCGAGGTCAAGTTAAAACCAAGTACCCTCAAGTGCCATTGCTCACAACCAAACCGCGCCTAGAACACCAAAGACATCAATCTATTTTCTCACAAGAGGAAGTAAACCATAACCTGTATTTGGCTACTTTTTCCTCAGCACAGGAGAACTTGAAAAAGTTAGCCCAATTTTTTCATGTTGCAATCCATTTCAATCCTTGCTATAAATAAGCCAAAGAAGCTTACTTATAGTTTTGCTAAACTGGCAAAAATAATTTTTAAAAAAACTGAATCATGACTTTTTATATTTTCTTTGCTTCCAATATAATTTTAACCTGATATAATTTTCAACTTGTGACATGGCTCCTTTAACTGAGACTGATAAAGAATGAAAGATTGGTACAGAACCAAAAATTGGATCTGCCTCTAAAGCCATTTACATGATCTTTAGCTCATTAAAGACCCAGTATTGCCCATTATGCTTTACGCGTCTGTGTTGTTGTTTTGGTTTTCATGGGAGTGAGGCATCTATTATTTTCGAGTTTTATTCTCGCAGCAAGCAATGGAATCCTCCGGGCGCAGTGCATAATAGGCAATACTGGGTCTTTAATTGAAAAAGAATACAGCATCCTTAGCTCAAACATTTGACTTGATAGTGTTCCTGTTTTGTAGCTGAATTTAGATTACTCCTTCTCAATGAAATTCGGAGACTGTCCAGACTTTTGCATACCGTAAACTACTGCTTATGAGCCCGGACTCATACATTTTCGTAAGGCGTTTTTAGGAGGGCTTTTAAACGGAGGGGCTTATATCTGATGGGGCTTATAACCGGAAGAGAAAAATCACTTCCAAACAAGCTATGATAATGCTGATCAAAATACGTTTTGCTTTTACTGGTTTTTAATTAAGCTTCAAAACGTCATAATAAATCGAATTAATACAAAACAATAAAAGCAAGAGAGGAGCTTATAGCGGGGACTCTTAATTGGATGTATTTTTTGTTTACAAGTAGATGGGCCTATAATTAACCAGACGGGCGCATAAGTGGAGGGGGATGCTCACAAGCGGCAGTCTACGGTATGCGCACTGTAGGCATTTTCTAATGAATCAAGATGTCAATATTCATGAATGCAGTCGTTGTTGAGACGGCATATCCAGGAAGGTTTCATTGTCTGTTTTTTTTTGTTGTTGTTGTTGTTGTTGTTTTTATCCGGCGTCGACAAAACCAGGATCGGATCGGATCGGATCACGGATCGGATCACGGATGGGAAAAAAGTAATAAACAAAAAGTATATTACAATGAACATTGGAGAAATGCTGACATACTGCGTGACATATTGGAGCTTAGGCCCTACTGAAAGTGATTTCCCGCCATGAAAAGTGATTTCCCGACATGTAGTCTCCTTCCCGGCTGTCGCCATGGACGAAAGCAAGCGGAAGGGACGCATTATTTTATCATTCAGTTATAATTTCTTTTTTTAATATCATCTCACGTGTTTATTTACGTTTTCTATATTTGATATTATTTTAGCAAGGGCAAGAGAAGAGACGAAAAACGAGGTCGAGATGGGGACTTACGTTATTTAGATGTGACGATTAAACGCGAGCAATTTGTTTAGTTAAATCCACGTTGGCTTCTTCTATGAACTCGCTCAGCTCCTCTTAACCTAAATCGCAATTATTACACGCCAAACGACTTAAATTCCACGAGTATATGGAACTCAGTGATGAACAGTTAGAGATCGCACAATAATTTTGGCCGTCTAGTTGTGAAATCATCACGTATTTTTCGTATTGTAATATTATAATAATCTTTCAAACCCCTTGGCTCTTTTAATAATTATACACTATAACCACTGTGACCAAAACTATGCTCGTTGATGAATTATTTTATATGGAAAGCGACAAGTATTTTTTCAGCGGCTCGAATTGGCCAGCGGAGCTTTTAGGAAACCCCGGAGGGCTAGGCATTTTCTTAAAATGAGACTTCTCAGTGTGTAGAATAGAATTCGATTTATGGTCTTAAGTTTTCGAAAAAATGTTTTAAAGCCTAAAATCTGGTCGACCGTCATTGAAACATCCCAGACAAAAGCCTCCAGACTGTAATGGCAACGCACGTGCTCGACCCGTCTGACGCCGTTCTGGTCGGCGATCATGGGAATTCACGCCGCTCAAAAAAATACTTGTCGCTTTCCATATAAAATAATTTATCAACGAGCATATTTTTGGTCACAGTGGTTATATTATATAATTATTAAAAGAGCCAAGGGGTTTGTAAAGATTATTATAATATTACAATACGAAAACTACGTGATGATTTCACAACTAGACGGCCAAAATTATTGTGTGATCTCTAACTGTTCATCACTGAGCTCCATATACTCGTGGAATTTAAGTCGTTTGGCGTGTAATAATTGCGATTTAGGTTAAGAGGAGCTGAGCGAGTTCATAGAAGAAGCCAACGTGGATTTAACTAAATAAATCGCTAGCGTACACTACACTTTAATCGTCACATCTAAATAACGTTAGTCCCCATCTCGACCTCGTTTTTCGTCTCTTCTCTTGCCCTTGCTAAAATAATATCAAATATAGAAAAAGTAAATAAACACGTGAGATGATATTAAAAAAAGAAATTATAACTGAATGATAAAATAATGCGTCCCTTCCGCTTGCTTTCGTCCATGGCGACAGCCGTGAAGGAGACTACATGTCGGGAAATCACTTTCAGTAGGGCCTAAGCTCCAATATGTCACGCAATATGTCATTTTCCCATCCGTGATCCGATCCGATCCGGTCTGATCCGTGATCCGATCCGATCCGATCCGATCCGTGATCCGATCCGATCCGTTCCGATCCTGATTTTGTCGACGCCGGTTTTTTTCTTTCCTTTTTCAGAATGAAGAGCAGTGTCCGGTTTCTAAAGATGACAAGGTTTGTTGCTACTTACATCAGCCATTGTAAAATTCATAAAAAATGCATAAGAGTTATGGCCAACCTACGGGTATACCTCTCTAAATCCCATTAATTTTCAAGAGTCCTGCTGAGCTAATTCAGGGCTCGAGACTAACGGTAGCTAGCCAACTAGCCACAGACTGGTAAAAATTCCATTTTGGCTGGTGGATTTTTCACTTCACTAGCCATTTTGACTAGTGAAAACTTCTAAGCACTGGAGGACCAGAGGGAAACCAAATGAAATTTAATGTACCCGACGTAAGAATTTTGGATTTGACTGGAGTAAAAAATATGGTACATTCTAACATCCAATTTAAAAGTTAGTTTGGTTCATAACTACATTAAATTTGTAACTACAGTGTCTCTTCAAGTTACTATATCTTGAAGAACTTAACAAATTGCTAGTCACATAATTATCCTTTCATATTTTCCTTTCATAACGGGTTGACTAGCACGTGTGGTTCGTCAGTTCCCTTCTAGTCTTCCCCATTAAAGTGATTATTATTATTATTATTTTGTATTATTTTAATAGCCTCTTTAACCCTACGGGTGTACCAATGTGGGTCTCGGTCAATAAATTTAACTTCGTCCCAGAAAGGATAGACTAGCTTCACATAAGACTTCACATAAGACTTCACCCCAACAACATCAACAGGGACAGACAGTGGAATTGAAATTCCTGAAGCTTGGATGCCCACGATCAAACACCACAACAGCCGATCAGTACCAAAGCGGACCGCTGAGGGAACAATTTCTATTCTGAACGACAAGGATCGAAATCCTCCAATCAACAACAGCCTAAGCGAGGATCGAAACGCACCAATCACCACCAGCCACGGTGCTTCTTATACTCACACGCAGCCAGTCGACACCATCGCCTGATGAAGACCAGCAGTATAGCGGTCGAAACGTCGCAATCCACATCTTTATGACTCAATCGTGAGACAAAAGATTAACTCAGCTATCATTTGATACATGTGTCGTAGTAAATTGGATAGAATTACGAAATTGAAACATGCAAAGGAGTGTCATTCTTTGCTGAGGATAGAAAAAATAATCTAAAACAACATGAATTTTTTACTTATAACAAAAGAACAGTTTTTTTAAAAAGCCAGCAAAAGATTTGCGCATTTTATAGCAATTGTCAAGACGTATTTTCGTATGCTTACTCTCTACTTTATGGCATTTGAATTAATCTTTTTTAATCATACGAAATCGGATTATAAAGTGACCAATCAATTGTGGTTTTGAGAATAAAATCCCTGGGAATCCAGGATTTATAAGACTCTGAGTGAATTTTTTTGGGCTCTTTTAGCATTTAGCGGGAGTAAATTGACCAAGGCGTCCTGTGACGCCTTTTTTAATTACCTTGTTTTTAATTGAACCAGATTTTCCAGGGTAACCACAGTTAACCAGTCTTTTCCCCATCCTATAATTGCTCAGAATGCTAGGCTTACCAGGCTTTTAATCAAGTTTACCAGCGTTTGCCTTAACCAGGCTTACCACGATTACCAGGGTAATACCAGACTGTTCTGCCTGAATTCTGGGTCAATTGTTTATTTGCTTAACCGAGCTTAACAGGCTTTCAACCACGATGACCAGGGTTACCAGACTTTTGGCAGGATTAATTACAAAATTAAACGAGACTTACCTGTAAGTTGAAGTTTGATTACTATTCTATCTTGTCATCAGTCCCGAACGAAGGAGTCACATGAGATGCGCATGCGCGTTACTGATCAGTATTTAACGTGAGCGGTACAGGAAAGAAGGAACGGAGGAGACGGGAGGGAGGGTAAAAATAAGGGCATGTGACTCCTTCGTTCCGGACTGATAGCAAGATAGAATCGTAATCCAACTTCAACTTACAGGTAAGTCTCGTTTAATTTTGTAATTCTACCTTGTCATCAGTCTACGTCGCTACGGAGTCACATGAGACTTCAAAGTCCTGTATCACGAACTGTAATATTTTATTGCCAAAATGTGCTAAATGAAATACATTAACAGATCACGGTGTGTTGGAATGTAATAACAATAAACCAAAATTTACAGTAACTGTGTCAACAGGTTTATCAAAAAATCTTGCAAAAGTGGTTGAGTTAGACCAACCTGCACTCTTCATAATCTCAGCTAGATTTAAGCCTTTAGCCTTGCAACTAGATGTGGATGCTGCTCTGCTGCTGTGAGTAGAGTACTTGTTAATGTCAATACCAGTTGACTCTAATACTTGCTTAATCCACCTAGGAATGGTATCTTTGGATACAGGATGAAAAGGTTTTACATAACTTAACAGTAATTGCGAGTGTCCCTTTCGCAATTGTTTTGTATGTTGCAAATATTCCTTGAGATGTTCTACTACACAGAGTTTCTTATCATTGTGGTACGCAATTAAGTCAAGTGGTTCCAGATGCCTTCCAGGTTTGGTCTGCTTTAGTTTCTCGCGTATAGTGATCCTGTATCTGTCGTCCATTTCTTGAATGTAGTTGACATCGATCTTGTGTATGGTCTGTCCGCGCTGTCCAGTTGTGAGGCACAGTAACATGGTCAGGTTTAAAGTAAGCACCTTAAGAGATAAGGACCTCAAGGTGGCAAAAGTTCGTAAATATTCGAGCACAATATTAACATCCCAGATTTCTGTATATTTGGGCAGAGCCGGTTTCAACTCAAATATCCCCTTCATGCAACGAACTACTAAGGGGTGTTCTCCAAACTTCACTCCATCCTTAAAGACAAGGATAGAGGAGAGAGCAGAGCTTGCTGTATCAATTACACTGTACCCTAGCCCTGATTTATATAATGAGACAAGGAATTCAATGCCATTTGGTATTCCAGGTTGGAAAACGTCAATGTTCCTGTCTTTACAGTGCTGTTGCCATCTGCTAAGGTAAGTTTAATATTGCTTGGAGGTACCTTCTCTACATGAAGCCATTAGCACATCTTTAGCACCTTGTGACAATTCATACTGATTTAATCCTTCCCTGATAAGAGACAGACGAGTAGGTTTAATTTGTGCCAGATGGGCTGAGTTTCTCTGGGGTGGCTTGGTAACTGAAGGAGGTCTTTTCTCGCTTTGAAGTACACTGGTTGTCGTGTGCATAACTGAAGAGCCATTGGGTACCAAGTTTGTGTTGGTCAATCCGGCAAAACACAACCCCCCCCCCCCTTGCTCCCTCGGACTTCAATTTAACACTGTTGGAATAACACTAAAAGGAGGGAAAACATACAGATTAAGATTAGACCAGTCTAGGCTGAAAGCATCAATGGCAAAGGCCTCTGGGTCAGGTCTGTAAGACACATATCGAGGAAATTGGTGGTTTATACGAGAGGCAAACAAGTCAATATCGGGCTTAACATCTAGTCTCTCAAGTGCATGGGAAAGCAACAGCTTGTCAAGCTGCCACTCAGATTCTCTTTGGTTTTTTCTGGATTCAAAATCTGCAATGAGGTTTTGTTTCCCAGGGATATGTGCTGCACTGAGCCATATACTGCGATCTATACACCACTCCCAGGTCTCCTTAGCTATAGAATTACAAGGATCTGAGTGGCTGGTTTCCATGTGGTTAAGGACATTTACTGCTGTAGTCACACATTATTCTGATGTGTGAGTTGTTTTTGTCTTTAGCAAATGTCTTGAGATCTAAAAGAATAGCCAACATTTCCAAATAGTTGATATGGTGTTTAGACTCTGAAGAGGACCAATTTCCTCCTGTAGACACCCCTGCAAATTCAGTCTCCCATCCCGTGAGGGAAGCATCTGTTGTTATTTGATGTTGGGGTTGTGGATGGTGTGTTACATTGTATGCATTCTCTACATTTTTGATCCACCACTGCAGTTCAGATTTAGCATGACTGGACAGAGACAAAGAAGCATCAAAATTGCCCCTTGTCCTCTTAAGAGCCTGAGATTTGTCTTTTTCCAGGTGCCGGTAGTAAAGAGCCCCGTGCATGACCCCAGGGAAGCTAGAAACTATTTTACCAATGACACTTGCCATTTCCCTTACAGATGGAGACGAGCATGCTAGTAACGCGGTGCAAGCTGTTCGCAAACCAGTAGCTTTCTCGCTAGTTAGTTGTATGGTCATTGTTACAGAGTTCAGTATAAACCCCAGGATAGAAGGACTTGGGTGGGTATGAAAATTGACTTTTCAGGATGCACAACCAGACCTAAATTGTCAAATAATACAGTGGTGTCTATAACATTGTTGACACAATCCTCATAAGTTTGACCTTGCAAATAAAGGTCATCAAGATGTGCTACAGCTATGTGTCCCTGCTTGTGTAAAGTAGATAGTGGGGGTTTGAGGATTTTAGTGAAAATCCTGGGAGCACATGATAAGCCATTGGGAAGGCAGGCAAATTCATATAAATTTCCTTCCCAAACAAAGCGTAAAAATTTTCGATCCCAAGACCTAACGGGAATAGAATAATAGGCATCCTTTAAGTCAATAGAGGCCATAAAGCAATTTTTGGTCATAAGTTTAGTTATGGTAGAAAGTGAGTCCATTTTAAAATGATAGTGGCTCACTGCCTCATTGAACTTTTTCAAATTTAGTATGAGTCGGTAAGATCCATCCTTCTTAGGGCGGAGAAATATACTAGACAAAATTTGCCCAGGCAGAGGAGAAACCTTGGTAATGACACGTTTCTCTAGTAATTTATGCAACTCCTGACTAATAATGGGGTGTTCATGCTCCAAGAAAACTTGGTTTGGCAATCTGTGTTGAACAGGGGAAGCAGTACATTCAATACTTACTCCCAACACATCAGACAGGAGTATACTGTCACTAGTGAGTGTTCTCCAAGCTGCAATATGAGCAGCTACTTGTCCAGCTTTAAATGAGTTGCTTAAATATTGTAAGTAATTCAATAGGTTGGGCAGAAATTGTTCAAACCCACTTACCTCATTCTTAATTGAAGCAACTGCTCCCTTATTTCTTGTCGTTGTTTGGTGATTTTTTCCTTTTGTAGGACCGGTTTTGGCCCCTCCATAAAAAATCTTTCTTGGGGCCTTTTGTATAACGGTCCTGATGGCTCGAGCTGTGCTGTTTGCCTTTAAAGGGCCCGTGTTTAGATGTGGATACAAAAGAATAACTGATTTTACTCGTTTCTTTAGCATCTCGTAATTACTTTGCCAAGTCATCCCCAAAAAGGTACTGACTACTGATGGGTACTTCAGCAGAGCAAATGGCAGAATACTCTGCTTTCAATGACGGTTTGATTTCATCCCTTCGCAATTGAGCTAGTTGTGTATTTACATGCCCCAACATTGCAATGGCATCCACTTGTTGTTACATAATTTTGTTGTTATCTGAAGTTGAGGAATTATGAAGCAACATGTTTGTTGTTTGTAAAGTTGCAAAGGTAATTTTGCGGATAATTTGCTGTAAGTTTGATAGCTGCAAATCCGTTTTCCTCTTCTTGGTAGTTAGTTTGCTCCATATCTCGGGATTTACTTTGACTCCCTTATGTCAGAGCAGTTTTGAGGTTGTTTATATTTTTCTACCAAGCTTTTAATTTTTTCAGAGAACAGCTTCTTTCCCCATCGTTTTTGAGTAATAGCAGCGAGCTCCTTTTGGATTTCTTCGCCGGTGGCGTCGTCCTCATCTAAACTGTTGGCGAAATCTTGCAGGAGTTTTGAGTCCTCGGCGGGAGTTTCCCGCTCTTTTTGGCCGGTGGCCTTTGAACGCTCGGTGAGCATTTGAATGTCGGCTGAGTCGTCCAGGTCGTCACCACTAGCGTGTACACTGATAGTGTCATCTGTGTGGCTATCATTAAGCCTTCGTTTGGCTGACTTGCGAGGGTTCTCGTCAGAATCAGAATCTGAAGAGTCAGAAAGGTCTGATTTGGATTTTTGTTTTGAGCCCGGTGGGCGTTCCTCTGTGTCAGGCTGTTCACACAGTTGAGCCAAAATGCCGGCCATTTTATCCATATTTTTGTTTATGTTCTCCAAGGATGCAGCCAGGACATTGTTATGTAAAACAGAAACAGGATTCTCACGGCCGGGCGAGCTGTCGGCGACGTAGGCCAGATCGGCCGTTGGCGTTGTTTCTTTTCCAGTCATTTTGGAAGGAAAAACGACCAAAGTGTGGAAAAACTTGCAAATCACGGAGAAATTGGGACTTACCTTCCGTCCCTGATTGACAGTGTGAAAATAAACTGATGTTGAAGATTTCAAGGAATAAAAGGTAGATAAATCACTCACGTTTTGCACTGTTCCAGTGAAACGCAAAGCTCTGATCAGTAACGCGCAGGCGCATCTCATGTGACTCCGTAGTGACGTAGACTGATGACAAGGTAGAACCAGGCTTTTTGCGCGGAGTTTAGTCAAGCCCAACCAGTAAAACCCGCGTTGCCAGACTTTCCTTGAAACCAGGGTTAACCAGGTTTTTTTGCAGTGTTTAAGCCACGTAAGCCTGGTTCCAAGCAGAAATCTTTGCCAGCCTTACCTGGGTTACATTGGTTGACCCGGGCCACGTGAGGCCAGGTCAAGCCCTGGTAGCCCTGGTTCTTTCATGAGACCAGGGTTACCAGACTTACCAGGAGACCAGGATTAACCAAACTTTTTGCACAAAGGGTTAAGCCTGGTAAGTCTGGTCAAAGAACCAGGATAACCCGGTTTTTTTCAACCAGGCTCGAACCAGGGTAATATCCTGGTTTTACCAGGCTCGTGATGCTAGGGACATCATCATGCCGGCACGTACAGTAATTCTTCAGTCATTGTGCTGTCACGCCAACGAACACTACATGAATAATGATTTCCTTTCTTATAAAAGGTTATGCATTATAGTTTCCGCCTTGGACATCGTTCCAACATTTGAAGTTTTTCAGGGATAGAAAATGCCAGCAAGTATTGTACCATTGGATAATTTTATTACGTGTGGTTTTCCTATAGCACGTATAGCAATTATTATTACAGTATTATTACAGCAATTATTGTTACAGTTGTTCGCCATCTTAGATCAGTCTTGCCATTGTAAGTTCTTTCCATTTTACCACGTATAATAAAGTTTAGTTCCATTGAGAGAATTGGGCTTTGCTGGTTATACTGCCCTATCTCGACTAAGATTAACCATCGGTCGAGGTAGCGGAAAAGTCATGCATAACTCTCTGTCGAAATTCATGTTGAAGGTTTTTATGATAATCGCAAAACTAAAAACGATGAAGATGGGTTATCAAAAACTATGAAATTATCCTTACATTCAAGTCAATCAAACTAAGGGACATTCGCGCTGGATCTACTGGTAAAACGTGTTTTTGTTCTTTTGTTTTTTCTTCCTATTTGCACAAACTACAAACCACATCAACATTTCCTTTTCCTCTAAAATGATATTCGAATGCGAAATCTTTTATTATCAATTCCTGCTTAACAAAAACCATCCATTTGTATACAGCTTACAATTTGAAATATCATAAAAATTGAAGAGCTGTAGCCAGTATAAAACAAAATAACTATGCTATACTTAATTGCAAAAAATAAGAACAAATTTAAACATTCACTACGTCAACTAGTGGTTCAATGCAGCCAAAAAGGGCCTCAGACAAAAACGTGGCACCAGAATCACCAATCCCGTTCCCCTCAAATTCAAATCCAGTTTAGTCAAATATGTATTGACTTTAAGAGCCTCAGACAAAGAAGTAGTTCCATAATCACCAATCCCGTTCCCCCTCAAATCCAATTCAGTCAAACATGTATTAACTTTAAGGGCCTCAGACAAAGAAGCAGCACCATAATCACCCATCCCGTTCGAAATCAAAACCAATTCAGCCAAGCATGTATTGACTTTAAGGGCCTCGGACAAAAAAGCAGCACCAGAAGCACCAATCTCGTTCCTCATCAAATCTAGTTTAGTCAAATATGTATTGACTTTAAGGGCCTCAGACAAACAAGCAGCACCACAATCACCAATCCCGTTGTGCCTTAAAACCAATTTAGTCAAACATGTATTGACTTCAAGGGACTCAGACAAAGAAGTAGTTCCATAATCACCAATCCCGTTCGAACTCAAAACCAATTCAGCCAAACATGTATTGACTTTAAGGGCCTCGGACAAAAAAGCAGCACCAGAAGCACCAATCTCGTTCCTCATCAAATCCAGTTTAGTTAAATATGTATTGACTTTAAGGGCCTCAGACAAACAAGCAGCACCACAATCACCAATCCCGTTGTGCCACAAAACCAATTTAGTCAAACATGTATTGACTTTAAGGGCCTCAGACAAACAAGCAGCACCAGAATCACCAATCCAGTTCGCACTCAAATCCAATTCAGTCAAACATGTATTGACTTTAAGGGCCTCAGACAAAGAAGCAGCACCTGAAGCACCAATCTCGTTCCAACTGAAATACAATACAGTCAAACATGTATTGACTTTAAGGACCTCAGACAAACAAGCAGCACCAGACGCACCAGTCCTACTGAAACTCAAATCCGATTCAGTGAAACTTGTATTGACTTTAAGGGCTTCACAGAGAAAGTCAACATAATAACCGTTAAATACAACATCTAAAGTTTTAAGAGTAAGGTTCTCTCCTAAGGTGTGAAGTAACTGAGGATTGAGGTTCTCGTTAAGAGATTTCCATTCCAAAATACAGTAAAAAGCAAATTCTAGATTCGTTTCTACATCCGTAACGTAATTTATATGCTTAGCGATACTTGCTACAAGAGACACCACTGTCTCCTCAGATCGTGACGCTACAATACTACTCATAAACAAAAACACTTGTATCAGTTCACTCCTATATCTTTCATCAGTCACCACTGAGTCACAGTCAAGTTCTCTGTTTAGAATCTGGAAAGCAAGATATAGGCCGGCAAAAAATTCTTGATAGCTCTTGTGAAGAAATCCATAACGAGAGCAAGGTTTCCTTTTGCTGCCGCCAGACTGGATGGAAAGAAAACCGAACTTGATTAAAACAGTTGAGTTGCAATTAAATTTGTGTTCTTCAATGTACAACTCTCCTTCAAGAAGAGATTGTAACGCTATACTCCCCAAATGTATCAGTTCTTTCTTGTAAACTGTAATTGGGTCTTCATTGTTGCTTGAAATTCCATTCTTCTTCTCGTATCTCCGCAAAACGCAGCTTACTATCTCGATATACAAGGCTGTTCTGTTCTTTGGGAAAACGCCTTCAAAATCCTCACAAAGAACGCACAGTAACGCTGTGTTCAGAGGATTTGTTGTCAATTCCCTTAAGTATGTATCAGACCCCAGAATTGAGTCTTCATCAGATTCCAGGAGTAAACCTTCAATGGATTCCAGATGTTCTTCCCGATCACCCCAAAGCCTTCTAAAAAGCTTTGCAGCCAAATGCTCCCTCGTTCTGAAATACTTGCGGATAAAATCCTTTGCATCACTCTTAGTGAATCCTATGATCTCCCACAGAGTGTCCATGTACCGCCTTACTTGCTTTCCGGTCTCATGTCGAGATGTTACAACGATGTGGCAATCAGGTAGCACCTTACTTTCCAAGAGTTTAATATACATCTTTAGTTTACTGGGGTCCGCTTCATCTAATCCATCAAGCACCAACAAAACCTTGGATTGGTTTTCACGGATGAATTTGAAGAAGTCTTTCTTCGCTTCTTCTTCAACATCGTCAGGAAGAATTTGTTCATCGATCGCTTCCCAGATATCGGATTTGATGTCATGGCACCTTAAAAGCAACAAAACATCGATTTCAGGGAAAGAGTCGTCCCGTTCTTGTTGTTTGGTTGCCCAGTCATATGCTAGCTTTTGACAATAGGTTGTCTTTCCCATGCCAGGATCTCCTTCAATCAAGACAGTTCGCGGCTGTACTTTACAATCTTCGTGCGTCATAAAGATGGCTGTCATGTTAGTGATTTCATCTGTCAATGTTCCTCGTGTCTTTTCTTTGCTGACAATCTTTAACCTGGTAAAAATATCATTCAGATGAAAGCTGAAATCATCGCACCAAGGAACAGGCAAAAGACGTTCTTCACGGATTTTGTAGAGCTGACGGATCCTTTCTATGATATGGACTGGGTACGGCGCAGCTGCGAAAAGACGAAAGTACCGCAAAGTGGGTTTAGATTCAGTTTCGTTTGAAATGTATTCCTAATTCCTGTTATCTTATTTTTGCGCAATGTTTTAGATCGACCTTACTTCGCTAAATCGACCGACCCGGATTTCGCAAAAAAAGGTTCACTGCCATAAAATTTCTTGGAAATGAACAGCTTTTTTTTTTTTTTTTTAATTATTGCTTTGTCGAGAAAACCAGTAAAAACCGATTAAAACTTGAGGTTTGCAGGGTAATATTTCACAGATCCTTAAATCACATACGCCTCATCTAAAAAAATCGACAGAACGAATTTTCGGAGCAGCAAATTTTCGCTGAACTTTCGCCGTAGAGAATAGAACAGCCGCAAAGTCTATTGTATTGTTATTTAACACGCGGCAACGAGCGTGAAATTTTAGGCGTCACGACAAACATAAAATAGTTGTATCTCCGGTTCTACAAGGCGTACAGAGACGATTAAAACGGCAAAATATTCTGACTTCAAGGCTGAAACTCGATATAAAATTGTTTATGATGCGCCACCATGGCTTAATGAGGTAATGGAAACGGTACGTTTTACTTTATTCGTGATTCTAATGCAACACTTGGAGTTGGATAGCTGACCGACAAACCTCCTATTCCTAGGCCCGGTTCAAACGTCGCGTTTCTGCCGTGTCGAATTCAATTAAACTAATTAAATTCGACAGAAATTCGACGTCTGAATCAGCTGCCGAATTTATGCCACACGTTCGACTGGTCTTGTCGCATTATCCGGCAGAAATGCGCACCGATTCGAATTTCTGCCGTGTTGAATCTAATACATAGATTTACATACCGCCGGGTTCTAAGGAAGGAACGGTAAACTTTTGTTGCATTTTCTCGAGACATAAGAAGCACAGTCAGATGTATAATGTGTAGTATGAATTAAGTGCGGCACAAGTGCGACGTATGAATCAACAGTCGCATTTCTGCCGCACTTAATTGAATTGAATTCCACAATGCAGAAATGAGACGTATGAACCGGACCTTTAAGTTGTTTAAAAATAGCCTTGGGCTGTAAGCCTTTGAGATGAAGAAACTGAATTCGCTTACGAACTTAGATTGCTACCATCGGCATTATTATTGTTATTGTTATTGTTATTATTATTATTATTATTATTATTATTATTATTATTATTATTATTATTATTATTATTATTATTATAACGCTATTGTTGACTTTATCGCACCATGGGATTTACCACACACATCCAAACTTTTGATTGACAGCAGCTAAAATCTCCAAAGAGACTCGGATATTACCAGTGCTAAATCTCTTGGCCAATCATAGCCGACTGGTTGTAAGTATGCAATTCTTATGGCTCCCGTGGAAAAACTAGGCACTGTAAGTACATGTCGCGAAAGACAATAGCATTCTGGGCAATGATTTAGCGTTATGTGATTAAAACGCCAAAGAATCCGAAACTAAGAGAATTTATTGGTACAACCTAGAGGTTTTAACTCGCTTGACCTTTCTCTGTCTATTCCGAGTTCTTTGAGCAGGAAAAAGAAAATTTTAAAATTTCAAGGAAGAAAGTTAAGATTACCTTCATGCTGCACAATCCTGTCATCCAACGGCTGAGAGGCTTGAGGACAAGAGGGAAACTTGCTTCCTTTGCTGTCCCTTGAGGTCCCATTGTTGGAATAATCATCTATCAGAGAAAACACGGACAAAACATATTATGCATTGGTGGCACTATCTCAATTTTGATTGGTTACAGGCACGCGGCTAGCTCCTCATGCACTGTTTTCGTTATGTCATAATTACAGACAACAGCTTTTATGCATGAAGAATTGACATCATAAGAGTTGACATGATTTTGTAGACAATAGTTTTATGCACGCGAAATGCACGTTTTTTTAGCCAGAGCTTTTCAAGAACTCTTTTTCAGCAGGTTATAACAGAAGGTTGCTGAGTCCGCCAATTAAAAACGTGTTTTACAGTGGGCTTTTGAAAACGTTTGCTGGAAACTTTTAGACTACACAGCAACTCTTTTAATGAAGGCTACACCAAAATGGAACTGATTTCAGTAAAAAAAAATGGTTTAGCGTGCCGTTTGAAAAACCTTGCTAGCAACTTTTAGGCTGCACTGGAACTTCTAGGTTGCAAAGTTACAAATGAAGTTGTTTGCAAGTTGATGTACATGTTTACTTTCTTGTATAATGAAGCAATTACTGAAATCAATTTTCGCAAAGACAACGAAAATTATCAAGGCCTCAGTTTGTGTTATCCACCTCAGCATTTGGCTTCGGCAGATAACACAAACCTCAGCCACTGAAGGATAATTCTCCGTAACATATCCAGCCTCATCCAATAACTGTTAACTTGAAGATCCAGCTGTCGTGTTATTATGCATTAGTGTCACTATCTCAATTTTGGTTGGCTGCAAACACGCGCGCAGCTAATTCATAATGGTATCGTTTTCGCTACGTCATGCCTACAGACAATAGTTTTGATGGACTTAGTTCTAAGTGACCTCATTTTGCAAACACTAGTTTTACACAAGCCAGAAACACATTTGTTTTGCTGATGCTATTCGAGAATTCTCTCACATAACGTTTTATCAAAACGGTTCTGAGTTAAACAAACGTTTAATTTTAAGTTTAAAAACAGTATGTTTAAGAATGGGATCATCTTGTAAAATCTTGCTGGAAAAGGCGTTTTGATTGCGCAGCAACTTTTATCTTACAAGCTTACAATAACGGGTAGAAGGGGGGACGCGTTTAGCACACAAAGTTGCCGGCCCACGTAAATTTTACCCTTCGAACTGTCTTCAACTTGAGTCTTTCTTCCTTGACACACGCACAAGTATGGATTAATACAATTAGGAATTAAGCATTACCTGCAGAAACAGATTCCTCTTGACTGGAAAATCTCGTTGCTATCAATTGTTCCGTTTTCTCACCCCTTCTCTTGTTTCTTATTGCTGACTTTTGCCATTTAGCTGAAGCATCTGTTAAAAGAATACACAGTTGTATACTGTGGAAAAGCCGATGTAATTACCTATTAGCTAACAGACAAACGAAAAACAAAATATGCCATAAATAACCACCGGTCAAAATGAATTGTCAATAATCGAAATGTAATGTGCCCTTCAGGTAACTAAGAAGACTGATGATTGAGTTGGGCAAACATTTTGCTTTTGTTTATGTGGAAAACGATTTGGCAATGCACGCTTGTGTTTTCTTTTTCCTTTTTCTCCTCCTCCTCTCCTCTTTTTTCTTTTTCCTTGTTGTAAATGGACCATCGATTTGGAAGGTTTGAGTTCTTCTCTTCCGTGGAAACATTTTAGGACGAACAATGTTATAACGAAGATGTGGGAAAAATAATGGCCAAGCATAAAAGAGAAACAAAAAGAAAGCCTTACTTTGCCGGGGTTGAAGGCTGACGTAGTGTTCTTCATGAATGTGCCCTAACACAAGAGGGTTGGGGTTGGCAACGGGATGTTCAGGATTGATAACTATCTCACGGCCAAGACTGCTGATAACACGGATGGCAGTTTGATAGCAGTTGGCTGCAGCAATTAGAACAAGATGATCGCCCCACGTGCCATCTTTGCTCATGCTTTGTAAGTAGTCACGCCATGACGAGTATCCAGAAACAAAGTAGAACAGCGGTGTTCCATCACGCTTTGGAAGAAAAAAGGTTAAGATGAATTTCATCATAGAGAATTCTAAATCGTTCCTGTACTAAAGAGTAGCATTAACTGTGTGATATTACTTGAAAGCAAACGTTTCCGCAAGTTCCAAGAAATGACGAATAAGAGTTGTTGAATTTGAGCTTTCTTTGGACCCTGTGAGAAGCTGTGATTCAATGTTAGGTAACATATCACGTTTCTTGATAATTGCTATAGTTCAGTAAGAGCGCCAAAACTTTCTACAAAGTTTTCAGGTTAGGAATCAAGCCAAAACGAAACTTACCAAATAAGGATTTTCCATGAGAAATCGAACTAAAGTTTTCCGCAGTTCTCCTTGTGATATTTTGCTTCCTTTTACACTGTGCAGTTGCTCGGACAACGCAAAAAACATGCAATCGCCAGAAGCTGGGCTGCTGGAAATTATGAATCCTTTGTCGGAAGCAATATTTCCAAGATCCACCGATAACTCAGTTTCCTCTTTCACCTTGTTTGCCTCACAATGCATATGCTGTAGTTCATGAAATACGTTTCCAGCTGAAGAAAATATGAAAACCGGCTGCTTTAGTCATAGTAGGTTTATTGTACACGTTAACAAATGGTATATTTTCGTTCATCTTTTCATCAAAGTTACCCTGCGAGCAGAGTCTCTTTCGATCTTCCTAGAAAAATCGGGAAGAGGAAGGAGATTCTGCTTGCGGCCTGCACATTCTTTGATCCGCCGATCATCCAAAAAATGGATGAGTCAGTCCAGTTTCGAACCGGTCATACCGGTTTGCCCCTGGTGCGCATGCTCAATCGTAAGAATTGCTGACTTTTTTCGCGCCCACGGCATATTGTTTACAATCGATGGACAAACATGGCAGCTGCTTCGCTTTCGTGCAAAGTCTTTGACAAAGCCGTAAAATGTGCTATCACAAAAGTTAAAATCGGACCGATTTCAAGCCTCACGGAACCACTATCAAGCTCTTTGTTTAATTTTCTGTGTGGCAACGATACGTTTGTCTCGCAGATCCTTCAATCGCGACTTCGTCGGGAAATGATTGAAAACATGCCATTAGATCGTCGTCTTCTCTTGAAGCGGAGGCTATCCACCGGCCATGTAGCCTGCGAAGCAGTCGACTCCTTGCTAAACGCTGCGCGGGAAGATTGAGCAAGCAAGCGGGCGAACGAGCGTGACACTGCGGTCAGAAAAAAGACAATGGAAACAAGCGGGGAGGGGGTGGCCCCTCCCCGCTTCTTCCCCAATTTTTTGCTCACCGCAGTGTCACGCTCGTTCGCCCGCTTGTTTGCTCGAACTCCCCGCGCAGCGTTTGGCAAGGAAGCGACTGCTTCGCAGGCTACCGGCCATGGCGAGGTTTTTTCTTGGCTTTTGGCGAAGGGCTAGCTTTCGACATCCACTTCACACTGATGCTACTCTTTCGACAAGCCAAATAATATTTTCCATGAAGCTCTCGAATTTGCTCCATGAATGTACATCGTTCGCCGATTAGGCAAATTCCACATATCAGACAAATTGTGTCTTTCGCTTTTGACGTCGACTTCTTCACGGGAGTTTCGGAGATCCCAAAACACCAGGGAAATCCACGATTGAATTGCCCGGGGTTGAAAGCATTTTGGAAATCACATTTCTTGCATATATCGAGGAAATGACAGTACCCTCGGAAACAACACGCGAACATTATGTGTCAAATTTCAAGATTTGATGATTAACTCATTTTGAAAGCGAGGTCGCCCAAGGAACGGTTACATTTGAATTTGGAGCATGCTCAATAGGAATTGTGCAGGCCGCGAGCAGAGTCTCCTTCCTCTTCCAAATTTTTCTAGGAAGATCGAAGGAGACTCTGCTCACAGGGTACATCAAAGTACGCTCCGTGTAAACCATTTAACAAATACAAAATAAATGATGAATATCAGCTTCTAATGAGTTTTCCAATAAGAACGGGTATCTTATTCTAATTTTGGAGTTTGTTTTCCTCTTACTTATACTTTAGTCTATCGCCTGTAATTTAAATTGTTTTCTGGAATCGCCACTGTCGATCCTAACATCTCCTATGTGCTACTGTACGTTTCTGAGTGCCACTGCACGTAATCCTTATTTTTCCTCGACCAGTGGAATGTGTTGTACCTCAGTGGAGTATTTCACATTTTAGATTTTATGCTAATTTAAAGAAATGAAAGCAAACCAACCAGTAAGAAGAAATTTATGCCGTTTGTCTTAAGGACGGAACAACGGAGAAAAATTTGAGTTTCCTGCCTACGAACAATCTCGTACCCAGAGTCCTCGAGCTGTTTCGTCAGCGGATGGACGCCCGGAGAGACCCATGGATAATGGAAAAAATCAAATCTTTTGATTGGCTGGCCCGTAACGGCTTCCATTATTTTACCCCAGATTTTCTGGGTAAATGGCCGGTCCATTATCCCAGAGTCTCTCCTGGCGACTAACCGCTGGCCAAAGAGCCTGAGGACTCTGGGTACGAGATTGGCCTACGAAGAGTCCAACCAATCAGGGAAAAGTGATTCATATGAGAACGAAAGCGTGACTGTAATCAAACAAAAATTAAATTGGTAAAGAAAGATTGTAGTGCAAATTACACACCTGCATTGACAAGTATATGTGATATCCATATAGCGAGGTTAAACCGTTACAAAATTAAGTAGTTTTTAGTTCTTAAGACGAGGTGTCTCTAAATATCGAGAATTCGCTTCCAAAACTGAAATCAACGATTTCTTCATATTTTGCCAGGAGCAACCCTTTAATAAACTATTTTAGAAAATAAGACTTAAACTTGCCAGAGAGTTTTGGTTTTTGAAAAATCCAACGAAAAATAGAATTGCCGTTTTCGCGTTGGGGACGTCATTAAATTCAGCCGTAAACTTTTGCATATTCACATCGCTCTCAGAGAAAGACGGCTTAGCTTATTGAAATTATCTTTTACCTGAATGTACGGCATCACAATTCCAACAAAAATATTTAAAAATTGTACCAAGAAGTGTATTATCACTTCGGATTGGAAGCGCCCGAAGATTACTATTTTTAGCACTTTAAAATACACCTAAAAGTATGACATTTTTGAAGGCAATTATCGTACTCTGGTACACATACATTTTTGACAAGCCCTTTTGTTGTTTTACAGCATATCAAAAATTCAGCTTGGGCAATTGAAAAGCTGCATTTTAAGAAATGTATAAGTAAAGTGTGTTTACGCGTAATTCATACAACAATTGCGATGGTCACGCAAGCACAAGTTAGTATAGTTTAGGGAACTAATTTATTTATTTATTTATTTATCTAATGGTCGGTTGGAAATTCTCATGCTCCCAAACCAACAGGTTGTCTGATCATGTTATAGAATCTTAAACATGAGACAGAGATGAACTTGAGTTAGATATCTAGCAAAAAGCAAACACTGATGATGGTGAAAGTAGTGAAGGGTCCAGTGACATGTTAACGCGGCATTGTCAACATCAAATGTCTTGAAAAATCATCAGGCCCAGAGAAGACGGAGAAAATTCCATATCGACAGTTGGGAGTACTATCGTCAACATCATATTGTCTATCCAAGGACAATAAGGGACTGGAACTCTCTATCAAGTGGCTTTCATCATTTAAAGATCACTGTTTCTCAGCTATTAGAAATAATTGATCGCTGTAATTTATTTTATTTTATTTTATTTTTTAATATTATCTACCTTATTTATTTGTATATATGGATTTTATATTTATCGAGAAATAAATTACAAAAATTTACAAAATTACAAAATTTACAAGTGTTTTTTTTTTTAATTTATATTGACTTGATGCGAACTCGCGTTGTCAATTAATAAATGTAGATGTAGATCATTCCATTACCTAGCGCTCTTAAATTCTCTTTCCTTTCTCGCTGTAAGAATTTATTAGTGAACCCATGTGGAAGCCATGATAAACAACTTGCAGGAAGGTATGTCACGGTAATGGAACATTTGTGAAATGCGATAAGTTGACTGAGCGTACCAAGCTTTGCCTTTAACTGCTATGTTTGTAGACTCTTAAATGGGTACCACCATTAACCAAGTAGTCATATTAAGAGCACGGTAAAAGTGCTGTGATTTAAAATCGAACAACAGTAACATAACATTTACATGTATGTAATGAGATTGGTCACGTCACCCGTAACATCACGCGAAATCTATTGATTCAGCTTAAATATCCTGAATTAACGTATGACTCCATTAGTGTTTCTATAATATGAAAACATACTCCGTGAAAACTTCAATTTAACTTTGTATTTTTAATAATTTGCAGTATAGATCTCGAGGTCATCCAAATACATTCTCATTCTAATATGATTCTCTTCCCTTTAGTTTTATCCGGCGGTATAATTTAAGGAACTACCTCGTTTGTCATGTAAGCAACGGACAAATCAAATCTGCCTTAGCCTCTTCCTGTGTTCCATATTAAAATCCTCGTGATCGCGTCACTAGTACGTGCAACGGCCGAGGCAAGTAACCTTCACCTGGCTTCCCGTTACTGCTATAAGAATAGAGTGTCAGTAATAACAAAAACAACAAAACAATAAATCATTTTGAATTAAATCACCGAATACCTTCGTACACCTGTACTTCAGTATTTACTGCCCCCTGCGCATTATTTAGTTAATGGTACAAAACAATTCAATATTAGTCCACTGGTGGACATGGAACGTCTACACCAAGTTCAGTGCAGAAGAACTGCAGCTGCCCCAGTTTTCGCTTTTCAAGAGAGCCTGCCTTGACCATCTCACACACATTTTGCTGATCACAAATAATTGGGTGGACTAGCTGAAGTGTGGCCAAAACAGTCTCTCTAGCAGTGACAAAGTTTTCCTCCTCTGTTACAGCTGCCAGGTCGTCTTCTTCCAACGGTTCGCCCACCGATTGCTGATGCATCTTTACAGAAAGCCTTGAAAAAAATCAAGTCCAATGTTGAATTTGGAACTTTGAAGGATTTTGCTTCTCGTTTAAACGATATGTTTTCTTCATTTGCTTTAACGCCCAGCCTTCTTTCAATCCTTCTGTTGCTTTAGTCGCACTTACTGAAAATGCCAGTTAAACTGGTATCTTACCCACACCCTTCAAAACTCTCGCTGCATACTTCTTTTTGGCTTGGTCAAGCAGCGGCGTCGCCCTCTTCACGGACTGTTTGTGCATCTCTCATATGATAAATGCCTTTCCAATGCTGCAATCCGCTGAAATGAAGGAGTCCAGCCGTCATGCGGGCAACTGTAGATATCCCTTGTTGTTGCTTCTTGTTCAGCAGGAGTCTCCTTGACCTCAGCCGGGCTTTCTTCGCTTTTTGCCACACTCGGCTTTCTTGGTTTACCGATAGATTTGACGTCACCGCTTGAAAAGGTCATTGTTAGCCACCGAGTAGGGTTCTAGTCTGAAATACAACACCCTTCTCCCATAACTTTTCTATTGGTCTGTCTCTTATTCACCTGAATGCGTACAAGTAAGGGAGGGCAGCTTTATGAGAAGTTAACAGCGCGGAATAGCCTGGATAGGCACGCGAGCTGATGTCTTTGACGCGACGGCGTATTCAATATTGTAAGGGCGCCACTTCTTGGCTTTTGTTGTCTGATAGTTAAATCTCTCCAACAGGTTTTATTAATAACAATAACACGATTCCGCCTACAATTTAGGGTGGAGAGGGAAGGTCAAAGGGTGAAAGTTTTTGCTGACCTCATTGATCCCGCCGCCGATCACGACTTCACTGTAACAAACCCTAGCCTGAAGAATGGGACCTGAACTGGGGAGATTGGGGCAGGAATGAAAGCCGAAGAGTTTCCTGAGGCGACTGAATTTCTTTAACTTTGGCATCCGTCCTTCACTTAAGCGAACCAGGTAGGGTAGAGATAGTGTTACAACGTACGTTCCAGTAATATTTTACGACTTCCAGTGGGTACAAGGGTACTGGAGTGGTTAGCCTGCGAGCAAGCTCTCCTATTTGGGCGAGCGAAGCGAAGCTCGCTCGCGCGAACGCGCGAGCGAGCGGCGAAGCCGCGAGGGGCCCCGTGAAATATAACCACCGATTGGGCGAAATCTGTCCCCCAGTCGCCTTTAGTCTTTGTCTTGTGAACAGGGAACACCGCAAAAACGTTGGGAACACCGCAATTTCTCTTATTACACCACCAACGGATACCATAGATATCCCGATAGTGTGGCCAGATCGTCAAGGTTTTATGTGACTCATCCTCGTAGAATATAATAATAATGACAATAATTATTATTATTATTATTATTATTATTATTATTATTAAAATTTCTATAGCGCTAATTCCCTATAGCTCATATGCGCTTTACAATAAAATTTACTTAAAAATACAATCCTAATAAAAGTTAAGAATCGATAAAATTATAAAATCACACATAAAAAAGGAGGTTCCACTACAATGTAAAAGTAATGAAAATTATAGAGGTCATGTATAAGTATCCGTAAAAACAAGTATTTGGATGTTGATCTTAAAGTGCCCATAATGTCAAAAAATGTTTTTCGCTCATCTAATTCTACATTTTATCAAATGAACTTCGGTGAAAAAATTTTTCGATTTGGATCAAACGCGATTTTTTGACGAATTTTTACAAAGCTCAAAATTCTATTTTCTTGCGGTGGACCCCTGCCGCTGATCACAAGAGTAACGTGCTCAAAATGACCACGTGATTGATGTCTGTGACGTAGGTTCAGGAACCTCACTTGACCTTGAGTGCATATAAACACACAGGTCGAGTGCGGGTCTTTTACGATATTGTGAGCTTTATTAGGTGTCCTTAGTGACCTCCACTCTTTAATCCTTCTGAAGCAAAATTCCCACTTGTTTTCAAGTCAGATAAGTCACGACCCAAAATCACGTGTTCCTGAACCTACGTCACGACTCACTTTAAACCGAGGAAGACTGGTGCGAATGGTGGACCAAAATGGCGGCAAATTTGAATGTCTTTAAAAAATTATAAAAAAAATTGCGTTTTATCCAAATCGAAAAATTTTTTCGCAGAAGTTCATTTGGTGAAATGTAGAATTAGATGAGCGAAAAACATTTTTTGACATTATGGGCACTTTAAATTAAGAAAAACATGTAGATGTTATCATTATTCAAGTAACTTCATTTCTACCAATTAACCTCCACATGATGTGTAAAATATAACTAAACTTTCTTCAATATAAATCATTATTCAAGTAACTTCATTTCTACCAATTAACCTCCACATGATGTGTAAAATATAACTACACTTTCTTTCAATATAAGAAGTTTTTTGTACGAATATTGATGCCGAAAGTGAGAATATTTAAGAAGCTGTTACGAATTAAGTCTACACCCTAAAGTCGACAGAAAAAAAAAATACCCAGCCTGGTCATGGACAATATACAGTTTTACTAGTATTCATAAATTTTACCAAAAGCCGATATATGATAACCTGCGCGAGCGACGATTAGTTTCATTTCATTGCCAGTTTTGGTGTAGCCAAATACGTTCAGCGATCTAAGGTGTTGCGAAATCGACAAGGGAAATGCAACTTATTCTTGAAGTGTCAGTCTGACCACAGCTGGAGTTGTGGTCTGCTAATGACGATCTACTACTAGTTGTTTGGAAATATTAAAACGACTATTAAGGATATAAAAGCACAGTAAAAATTAACATTCTAACCTGTAAGGTTTCAAGGTGGATTTCCAGAAGCACCCAAACAGAAAGTCTACAGCCCTTGGGATGATTTGCACTGAGTGGTACAGCTGTATGCGAAGGCAGGGATTTCTTCTTTATGAACAAACTGATTTCCACTGTCAAGTCTTTCTTACAACCTCTTCTTTCGATTTACAGTTTTAACAAAGCAGAGTTTTGCTTCTTGGCGTCACGTCTAAACTCTGATAAGGTTGCCGCTAGCTTATAAATCGCGCGAAGGATATAAACGCAAATTTAAGACAAGATACGGGAAGATGCCTTGGTGACGCAATGGCATCACGCGTATGTGCAACGTGAGACACTTCCATTGGTTGAAGTAATCACAAATCAATAAATCGAAGATAAATCGATGAAAGAATAGATAAAAATTTCATGCAATCCTATTGGTCCGCTTTGCAATTTGCGCCTACAAATCTACCGGATTTTAACCGTGGTGTCTCACACGGATCCCACGGAATTACGCGTAAACACACTTAACTTATACATTTCTTAAAATGCAGCTTTTCAATTGCCCAAGCCGAATTTTTAATATGTTGTAAAACAACGAAAGGGCTTCTTAAAAATGCATTTTTCGTTTAAAATTTCCATGTACCAGAGTATGATAATTGCCTTCAAAAATGTCATACTTTTAGGTGTAATTTAAAGTGCTAAAAATAGTAATCTTCGGGCACTTCCAATCCGAAGTGAAAATGCACTTCTTGGCACTATTTTTATAATTTTGTGTTGGAATTGTGATGCCATACATTCAGGTAAAAGATAATTTCAACAAGCCAAGCCGTCTTTCTCTGAGAGCGATGCGAATATGCACAAGTTTACGACTGAATTAAATGGCAGCCCCAGCGCGAAAACAGCAATTTTACTTTTCGTTGAAGTTCTCAAAAACCAAAACTCTCTGACAAGATCCAGTGTTATTTTCTAAAATAGTTTATGAAAGGGTTGCTCCTCGAAAAATATGAAGAAATCCGTGATTTCAGTTTTGGAGACGAATTCTCGATACTTACAGCCACCTCGTCTTAAGGGATACCTGGGTGACAAACAGACATATCTCCAGTCCGCTGAGAAGCCTCAGTAGCACAAGGAAACATTCTGCCTGAACTTTGGGATGAACTTTGACAACTGGAGGAAAGATCTATTGAAATAGAACGTGTGAACATGTGAACACTGTGAATTGATCCTTATAATGATGTAAATTAAAGAAATGGTGACAATGAACACACGGTACTACTTAAACTTTAGCGTAGTCATTTTCATGATTTTAATAGGAGTTTTAGAGGTATTTTCTTCAATTCGAATTTAAATTTCATTTTCTCTCAAGTAGTTTGACGAAAAAACTATTTCAATTTTGAGCACGTCTACAATGTCAGGTGATTTGCATCATCTGCTGGTCGAGTCAGACATTTCGAAATATAAGTCACTAACTGGAAAATACAACCTAAGCGTCTAATATTTACCAATTCGACTTTTAACTTTGTTGGGTCAATGAACCTAATTTCGTTCTAAGGTTGTCCAATCTCCAAAACAAACAGTTTATTAACGAAGTTCGATTAACATTTGAAATGTACCAGTAAGAACGTAACTACAAGATCACGAGTCAAATAATAGGAACTGCCCTTCTGTTCGACTTTAAGATGTTAACAGAAATGCAACATTTTTGGAAAAACCGAAATTTCCAGGAAAGGCCTTCACATAGAAGTTGTCTTAGCGTGACTACTATCATCAACTTGGACACGGCAATTACTATCTTTCCTTTCTGGCCCATATTTACATGCCATACACCCACTGACGGAATCCAATCGAATTTGAAATTAAAAGCGTTCTGCGCTGAATCATGCTTTAAGTAAGCATTCTCTAATTGAAACCCAAACTTTTGGCAACACAACTGAAATCCCATACCATGAGTTAAGTTGATAATCTTCTGGAGAAGATCCTTGCTTTGCTTAGCCCAGCTATATTTCTTGCCATAAGAGGTACGCAAAGTGTCAGCTTCCCTAAGCCGCTCCTCCCTGCCTTTGTTCCAGATTTCCTTGATGGCAGCAGCCCACACCTCGGGTTCTTCTGAATCAATTACGAATGATGATCCAAATGGTACTTTTCTCAGGGCTTGGCCAAACCCTGAGTTGCGACTGACTACCACAGGCAGACCAGCTGATAGGGCCTCAAGACCTGTCAACCCGAAACCCTCTGTTCTGGAAGGTATCAGTACTACATCTACTTCACAGAAGAGGTGTTTAAGATTCTCTCGGCCACTGACATAACCTCGTACTTTGAGGCGTTTACGAGGAATGCCGCATTCAAGCAAACGTGCTGCTGTTTCCTCGTGCTTTCCATCGGGCGCTCCAACAAACACAAGATGAGTGTTTGGTAGGGAAGCAACAGCTCGTCCCGCAATATCAAACCCCTTTAATCCAAAATCTTCAGCATCTCCGCGGCCAAATACCAGAATTCGGCAATTTTCTCTCTCACCGGAGACCTGTTGAACACTGCGAAATTCATCAAAAATGCCCGGAGTGAGGTCATCAATACTTTCATCTTTTCTACACCAGCGGAGATACGAGCGAAAGGCCTCAGTCAACTTCGGTCCAATTCCTACGACAAAATCGGCCATCTGGCACAGCTCTACTTCAACATTGTGCTTTTCTTCGCCCTTTGAAATTGGATTTGGGTACGACTTGAACATACCTAGTTCCTCGGGATCCGTATGAACAACTTGGATCCACCTGCATTTGTGAGAGTCTTTTATAATTTGTGCCTGCCGACCGAGTTTCACCCCATGACCGACTATTACGTCTATATGCAGATGTTCTGGTGGAAAGCTAAGCCAGTCCAGTTCTTCAAAACCGGGCCGGCGGGTTGCTTCTACGATGTTTATTTTGTGGCTGAGGGCTACGTTCTTGTCTTCTACACTGCATTGTGGCAAAAAGAAAGTTATTTCCGCTTCAGGGCATTTGGCCAACTGAATTGCCAACTCTCTGTTTATGGTGGAAAGTCCTCCCTTGCTTGATCCCCATTCAGAGGCCAAAATGGTGACTTTTACTCTGCTAGACCCATCTGCTGGGTCTTCGTCAGGTTGCTGTGATGAGGCTGCCATGATCAAGAATGTTCTGTGGATTCGCTGAGGGTTTTTGTAGCCAGAGTGATCAAGTCAAAGACCTAGAAGTAAGATTAATAAGAGGGTATTTAAAACAAACTAACATGATTAAATTGCTAGCTACGATACTCAGTGAGAAAGCGGTGATGTCACACATATAATAGATTGCTAAGATTGCTAAGGCAAATAGAAGACACACTGAACCCTAAACGCTACTAAATCTCGATTTAACAACTGAGCACTTCAGGGCTGAAACGGTTAGCAATTCGCTGTAAGAACAACTGAGAAATGATATGGTAAGGAAGGAAATGACAGCAAAAAACATATAACAGAAAGAAATGGGGTCCAGGCATGATGGGGTAAGTGACTGCAAAGTACAATGAAAGAGCGACAAATCTAAAATGAAACTGGCGTTTGACCAAACTGGAGGCACGTGGGAAGTACAGGGGAGGGGAGATACTGGTTTTACTTAAGTTCTTTTGGACCGTTCGTTTTCTCTTCGCTTCCTATGATTGATTAACATCTCTTTTTTTTCTCTAACTTTCGCGCAAGAAATTTAACTGACCTGATACTTATTATAAATGTTAATGGATTGTAAAAGCTAATTTAGTGCCATAGGTTTCGCAGAGACCAGATCTTTCTCTATCTGCCGTAACTAGCTATCTTATTTCTACCATCTCAGATTTCAAGGTTTCCCAAAAACCTCAAAAAAGGGCCAAAATTTAACCAAAACCAATTAAAAGGACGTTACAATAATAGAAAAACATGAACGTTACTGTAAAAGGTAATCCTTGTTTACCAAAAACTAGAGTCTGACTGTCAAAATTTGGCTGTCATGGCAACAACCATTTCGATAAAGATTGACTAAAACCATGAATTTGTTCTCAGGTAACAGATTTTTTTTTCAAGAAATTGCAAGGCTTGATGACGTTTTTTACATATTTAAAAAGGTCGCAGGGCTAAACACATCCCTTTCCTTAAACAAAAAACTCGCCACAGGTATGATATTATTCGGAGTATTGTTAACCTTCTTCGAAATATGTAAAACCAGTCGCTCTTGTGGAACAACAAATGGAACAGTCCTTGACCGGAATATCGCTGAACCATTTGCCTCATCACAATAGTACCCATGCTCCTTCATAAAAATGCGTGGTTTGTTGCTCCTAACCATGCCTGGAGAAACCTGTCCTGTTCCATTTCGCTGAAAATTTGCACCGGTTTTTCCAGTTTTTCAATAGCCTACATACAGGCTCTTCATTTGGGCAACACAGAGAGGATTTTTGCCTCAATTAATGGCGCACTGTCAAACGGTACCTTTCCCTTGCTCGCCCCAATCCCTTATCATTGACCAAGTGCCAACCTCTCTGAATTGCCCAAATGAAGAGCCTGTGTGCAGGTTAGGTTTTCAACACAATTGAAAAACACTCCAAATCTTGTTTTGAACCTGGTTTTGAAATGTATGCCAAGAGACAAGTATAAGATATTAACTGATTCAGTCACAGATACGAAACATCACAAACCAATTCTTGGACATTTACTAGCAAGAGACCATAACCCACTGACGTGATTTCTAGTTCCTTTCTGTATTTACACTTATAATACCCTGGGTGACAATGGTTTTTTCTTCTCTCGCCCAGCACTACTTTATTCTCTATGCCTCTCGTCGCTGGTGAGCAAGAAGACATCTGGCATCCAGGGTACTTTTTTTTTAAGGATTTAACGTACCTGCATTCACAGTCAGAAGCGTGAAGAGAGGACGCACAACGATATGAACAAAGCGCAGATTGTGAGGTCTCTGGCGAACTAAAAGTGAAAGAAGGAAATCAGACAGTTAGGTGAAGCAAGGATGGGCCAATGACGTCAGTCTTCTGGGTAACAATCACTCGATCAGACTCGTTGATTCTGCGAACAAAATTCATTTAGCTTAGTTATGATGGAAAAATATTTTTTGTTTGTTTTTAATCTTAGAGGCTAAAGGCCTTTAAAGTGCATATGAAGCGAAATTTTTCATTAGCTTGTTCGAAAGAGCTTTCAAAATGACGAAGAACGGCGTTTATTTTATTGTGATAGCACACTTGGTTGCCGAGTTTTTCAAGATTTTGATTTATGTAAATTAGAGGACTTATGATGTCACAAGGTGGACACAAAATGGAGTAAAATCACAAAATATGGAATATCTGTACAAATACTAAGTCTACAGGGTTGAAATTTTGCATGTTTGATGTGCTCCCAGAACTACACATTGTGATAGTGGTGATGATGTCACCATAGCAACATAATCCTTACCAGACCTCTACCTTTCCAAAGGATAAAATCAGAGTTTCCCTCCCCAAGAATTGCAATTTGCTCTTGATGTTCATTCAATGGGTGCAAGCAAATATGGACATTACACAGCACAAGTATAAGAAAGTGTGTTAGACTCTGGAGCAATAAATAAGGCATTTCTCATTTGGGAAGGTAGAGGTCTGGTAACAAGTATGTTGCTATGGTGACATCATAACCACTATCATAATAACTTGGCAACCAAGAGTGCTATCGCAATAAAATAAACGCCGTTCTTCATCATTTTGAAAGCTCTTTTGAACAAGCTAATGAAAAGTTTCGCTTCATATGAACTTTAAGTAGATAATGACAGCCCTTTCAATTTTGTTTTACTTTTGAAAAATCTCTCTTAATAACTTTATTTGTTTTTCATGTAATATGACAGACGACACAAGTTACATGACAACGTGACACTTTATAAAAGGCAGGGAAGCTCAAGGAGACATGAGACAACAAAATCGCTTGGTTAGGTCAAGCATAAGTTTAAATCAATGCTATACAGTTTCAAAATGTTGACAATGAGCAATAAATGTTCTTATTGCATAATATAGTAATAATAGAACTTTCTTGGCAGTTCACTTTATTTCTGTGACAGTTGTCAAGGATGATTGAGTTGCTCAGCAGAGTGTGTCGAAGAAGAGGTACCTTTGAATTGACAGCTAATTTTCAATCGTCTGTTTCGTGAGGCTGTGAACTATGGCTGCTTGCGGAGTGTGCATGCGTTTGAAAGAATGTTAGTGCATAGTAGTCACTATAGTTAAAGAGGTTCTGTGAAAACAAATATATAAGGCTGATATAAGGCTGTACAGCCTTATTACAGCCTGTAATTATTACAGCCTTATATCTACTGATTGTTTGTGAAGAGTGCATTGGAAAACAGATCTTACTTGAAACAGTGATACTGAAGAGAGTGGGCTTGTATTTACGTGTAGTTGCAACAGATTTTAAAGCAAGAACAATTTTATATATAGCATGCATGATAGTTTTAGCACCCAGAAAAGTACAGACAGGGGATTATTGCAGTTGGGTTCACAAATTACACTCCAAAGTTGAGACCTCCTTGAACAGTAAATATTATATTATCAGTACCACTGCTCCATACCTTTGGTTTAAATGGTCCAACCTTAAGATTTCATCATCAAGCCACAAAAGAAGGAACACCTTGTATCTGATAATCATAAAGAGGACAAAATAAAAATGCTACACTGGAATAATAGAAACTTGATGCACAGACACAATCACAAAACAGTGTCATAAACTCAAACAGCACTGCAGGAAAGTGCTGCTCAAAATGACAATGACAATGACACGTTATTACAGCTCCTCTATAGGGGGCTATTCTGCTGTAACTTTCACAAGAATAGTCACATAATTATTAGGATTTCATCCACAGACTCAAAAGATTAAACTATTTTATTCCCTTATTGTCACTTTTTTGGTTTCTACTGTAGTAAGGCCACTACATGAGTCACCCAAACTAAATTGCAAGCTAAACTACTTATCATTAATTGACAAGAAATGACAAAAACAGTGAACTAGAAACCGTGCAGCATGCATACAGTCATTATTGGTGAGGCTTAATTGTATTTGAGCACAAAGACTGCAGCCATCTGTAACAAGAGCGGTTCTTTTCACTTTGCTATTAATAAATTGGAAAATTAAGTATAAGTCATTCACAGTCCGCTTTCATTCCAATGTAGTTTTTATTTGTGTCATGGATAGCAAGATATCATTTAAGATACCTTCATGACCCTTCACGGCGACTTTAACCTCAAAGAAACTGACTTCTTTGGTGAGGTATATTTGTTATGTAACAACAGCCACGCTTCTTATTTCAGACTCTTTCAATAAGTTAAACTTTAAATTCAGATGCATATTTTCAAACTTATTTCAATTTATTGTGATTGTGATTTCTATTTGTGACATAAATCACTTCTCTGTTGACAAGATATCATTCATGTAATGCACATGTCATCGGCTTCCCCGTGGGGTTGACCCCCGGGCCTACCAGGGAGATATGTGGGGGAGTACAAGGAGATGGATGGGATTCTTTGCCTGAGGGTAGGGGAAAATCTTGACATTGTTTTACGATCAACGATTAGGGGGTGGGGAAATTCACAATTTTGAAAAGGATGTCACAGGGTTTTTTACGTGAGAGACACATCACCCAGGAGACTTTGTCTTGAGAGATTCCCCAACCCCCTGGGGAAATTCCTCAAGTTTGCTTGACTGATTTTACAATCCCCCTGGTTGACCTGGGGGTTGACCCCACTGGGAAGCCGATGACATGTGCATAAATAATCTTTACACCTTTAAGGTGGGCCCACACGAGGGGACATATTGCAGGAACATGTTTATTTGTCCCCGCAACATGTCCCATGAAGTTCAACAAGTTGAACTCAGTGCGACATGTTGTAGGGACACATTTTGCGCAAAATTCATGTTGCACGAGTGAAAAAGGTGTCAACGCACACGAGGGAATATGTCCCTGCAACACGTCCCTGAAACATATCCCGGGGACTTTTTCACAAGTGTGCAAACTCTGCGATGTAGTCCCTGCTACATGTCCCTGCTACACATCCCTGCAATATTTCCCTCGGTGCGTACTTAACGCGATTTTTTCCCTACTTCATGTTGCAGCAACATGTTCCTGCAACATGTCCCCTCGTGTGGGCCCACCTTTACGACTTCAAGCTCAAAGAAGGCCCGTTTGTTAAGAAGTATTAAAATTCTGTGTAATCAATCAACTCACAAATTGTCCAACATGATATTACTCTATGTTTTAGGAAAGTGAGTTTAATTGAGCGCTTAAAATCGTAGAGGTAAACATTAAAGCAAATGCTGCGGTAGAACATCAAGTATACGAGAGTTCGCAACCACAAACATTTATGAACAGTTCGAATACCACACTCTGCAACAAACTTATGAACAATTAAGCATGGTTTGAACATTTGCTAACAGGAGAGGGCGCTGTTGACTCTTATATGCATATTGCCCACCGACGTGGTTGTCATTCGTTTACTCCATCAAAACTCTTAAAGGATTATTCACTTACCCGCATCCACAGCCAGGAACGTAAAGAAGAAAGGACGCATAACGATTTCTTCGACAGCGGAAGTTGGAAGATTCTCTAACGAAAGTGAAAGAAATCGACGGGGAATCAAGGACAACCTTGAACCCAGGCTCTCTCTCTCTCGAGGTTGAATCAAGGATAGGCCGATGACGTCATCGTCTGGGTTCACGCGATTAGACTCGTTGATTGATTTAGTTATGCTGGATATTTACTGTCTTTTTCAATCTCAGCAGCTAGGAACATTGCCCACCGATGTGGTTGTCATTCGTTTACTGCATTAACACTTTTAGAGGATTCACTTACCCGTATTGACAGTCAGAAAAGTAATCTCGTACCCAGATCTCTTGTGGACGAACCGTCAGTCGTCTGGGTGAGAGTCACGCGATGAGATTCGTTGATTGATTTAGTTATGCTGATATATGTTATCTTTTTCAAATTTAGCAGCTAAAATTCCTTTAAGTAGATAATGAGCCCTTTCCATATATATATTTTTTTTGGGGGGGGGGGGGGAAATTTCTCGTGGTAACATAGTTTGTTAATAAAATGACATGAGTTGCGTGATACTGTGTAACTCTATAAAAGGAAACATGACGTAACAACATCGCCAGAGGGAGGACCAATACGTCGTCAGAACTGCTATTTAACCACTGGCTCATCCAGTTTAATCGCAGATGAGAGGAAAAAAAGGTATCAGTAACGCAAAGGCCTAGGAAGAGTTCTTTTGTCTAACAAGAAATCACTGTCTCAGGATTAGCGTTTAACTGAGCGCTTAATAGAATACAAGACTAATACATACATACTTAACATACTTTATTTATTCCAGAAGCAAACTATATTTACAATTAAAAACTAAGAAGAAAAACGCTGCTAGAAAAAGAAGTTAAAAGGTTAACCCTATATGAAAACTCCCTTAAAAAAAAAAAAAGAAAGAAAAATATAAATCAAGATCTTTACAATCAAATATTTAAGTACAATTTGAGCTTAGATTTAAAATGCTGAAAGTTATCAGCTTCTACAATATCACCCAGTAATTTATTCCATAATTTCACAATCCGAACGGAAAATGAATGTTTATAACAAGTAAGTCTTGCTGGTTTGACATAGAGTTTGTACTGATGATTTGCTCTCGTAGACCGAGTTGTGGCAAAATAAAAAAAGGCTTCAAATATTAAGCGATAAAAGCCAAAAACTATCTTATAACATTCAACTAAAGATAAATAAGTTCTACGGTCGGAAAGAGTGGGCCATTTTAGCAGTTTGCATCGGTTTGCATAGCACACGTCTCCCGTTTGCGTTCATAGATGCAAGTATTGATGCCCTTCGCTGTACATTCTCAAGGGCATGGATGTCCTTAACAGAAGGTCCCCTATACTGTTTTCGTGAAACGTGATTGAGCCTATTGTTTCCTCGTGAAACGTGATTTAATTTTTTATTTATTCGTGATTCGTGATTGACCGTGTCAAGTCCATTTTCACTGACGTGAGCGAGAAAGCGGTTTTTGAATTAAGCGTGACACGTTAACGAAGACTTTAATTAAACGTGATTCGTGAACGATCTTGTTTTGCGTGAATTAATTTAAAGTTATTTTAGTGCTCTGACCCGTAATTGAGCTTCCGTCATCTTTTGTATTCAAATTTTTGATCTGCGATGGAATTGAGATACTTCATAAACCGTTTTGTCTCATAATTCGTATCTGTGAGACTTTTGTTTCTCCTGTGACGTCAATGACACGCCATCCGTCAATGAACTCAACGACTGCTCTGAGTCTGCTCTCACCTGCTACCATCTCTGCACGAAGGAAACTGTTGAAGTGTTTCACAAACAAAGTGATATTAGATTGCTTTCTATTTGAAAAACTGAGATTACTTCGTTATCTCGTTTTGCTGCTTGAAATTCTGCGGAAGAAAGCCGCAGAGATTTCATCACACGAGTTGGTGGGCGAATTAAAATATCCGAGCCGTGAAAACATTAACCAGTGGCACCGACAATGAGGTAAATATTTGTTTTAGTATATACTAAAACAGTGAGATAATAGAGCTCAAAAATGGTCACTTTAACTTATTTAATCCCGTCAACAATTACTTTTTCATGCGCGAACGCCGGATCAAATTGCTCCGTGGTGAATAGCACTTGTTATCCCGAGTTTGAGTAGCCAATCATTTCGCACGAAAAACGCTATCCATTGTTTTAGCATACACTGAAAAATCGTATAAGATTGTCGGCAACAGTAATAGACTCCAAGATTGGCCGTACAGGAAATTTTTACAGCATAGAAAAAACATTTGCATTAGCTGTGCATATCGCAGGGGCACCCAACGAGCCACATCAAGCAAAAGCTGTAAAAAGACATTTTTAAGTACCTTATGGGGTTGGACGTCTGTTTAAAGTAATGTTTTCATAAGCTAGAAGAAGTTCATCTGTTCGGATTCCCTAGCTGAAATTTTAATTGCCCGAAAATGTTAGGGAACAAAATCCTCCTTTGAGAAAATGCAAGCTGAAATGAACTTTCTACGAACTTTCTAGGGAACTATTTTCTTTCCGAAAATGCTAGCTGACGTTTTTGACTGCCAAAAACAGCAATTCAGACCTTTCCGAAAACATCAGGGGCTATGATTTCCCAATTACGAATCTTTTAGGCCACGTTTTAGTTACGAAAATACGAGTGCACTCTTTAATCGACGCCGAAAGCCCAAGGCGAATTACCCTCCACCGAACAGATATCTACCGAAACTTGTCGTTGGGTGCCCCTGATATCGAGCATTTAATGGAACCTAGAACTCTGTTCGCTTTATTCACAGTAGCACTAATGTGATTACCCGATGAGAGATCCCTAGTTATTGCAACACCGAGATCTTTTAAGTTATCTCCGTCTTTCAGGGGCTTTTCTAAGAAATAATTGGTTTCTGACTTATCGCGTGAATGCGTAATTCCCATAGATTCGCATTTATCCGCGTTGAAACGTAGCTGCCATTTACGAGCCCATTCGCTAAGGTTCATGAGATCATCCTGAAGAAGCTGACAATCTATAATCGGCTCAGTTATGTCTCTGTAGACCTTCGTATCGTCTGCATATAGTTTAATTGTAGATTATATGCATTCAGTTATGCCATTGATATACAGTAAGAAAAGTAAAGGCCCAAGGATCATCCCTGTGGAGTTCCGGAGGTAACACACACCCAGTCAGAACAAGATCTCCTAACGACTACCAGTTGTTTGCGCCCCACCAAAAAGTGTCTGAGCCAGTTGAGTAGACAACCGTCGATGCCGTTACTTTTCAATTTTAAAAGCAGCCGCTCATGAGGAACGCTGTCAAAGGCTTTGGCAAGACCAAGAAAGATGACATTGGTAGGAATAGATAAATTTCGAGATTTCGCCCAGTCATTAACGTTGATGATAATTGAGTTACAGTGGATCTTCCTCATAAAAAGCCGAATTGGTTGTCGTTGATAAGGCCAATTTCGCGCCAGAACTTAATCATCCTGTCTAAAACAATTTTTTTCACCGATATTACAAAAAATTGAAGTAAGGGAAATCTAACGCAAATCTAATTTAGTCAAACATGTATTGAATTTAAGGGCTTCAGACAAAGAAATAGCACCAGAAGCACCAATCCTGTTGTGCCACAAATCCAATTTAGTCAAACATGTATTGACTTTAAGGGCCTCATACAAAGAAGTAGCACCAGAATCACCAATCCCGTTCCGACTCAAAACCTATTCAGTCAAACATGTATTGAATTTAAGGGCCTCAGACAAAGAAGCAGCACCAGAATCACCAATTCTGGTGTAACTCAAATTCAATTCAGTCAAATATGTCAGACAAAGACGCAGATCCAGAATCAGCAATCCCGTTCTGGTACAAAACCAATTTAGTCAAACACGTATTGACTCTAAGGGCCTAACTCAAAGAAGCAGCACCAGAATTACCAATCCTGTTGTAACTCATTACACCACAGGTAATGCAATTTAACTTTTATTTAGCGTTGTTCAATACATTTATTTAGCGATTCGTCGCTAGAGCATGCAACATACGGTAACTCCATACATGTTCTATAAAATAACAAAGGGTTACACAAACAGTTTGTCTGGGCGCCCTGTTTTGAGGTACAGTCGGCGACGAAGAGCAAAACCCGACAAAATCACTTAAAATATCACTATTGAGGCAAAAGGAAGACAGTACACCACAGGTAAGGCAATTTCACGTTTATTTAGCGTTGTTCAATATATGTGTTTAGCGATTCGTCGCTAGAGTATGAAACATATGGTAACTCCCATACATTTACTATAAAATAACAAAGGGTTACACAATCAGATTGTCTGGGCTCCCTGTGATTTGAAGTCGTAACGGTTGATTTCACATCCTCTCGGCATGCGGCATGATTGACTTCCGTTTCTGTCACCGGTATGTAGCGTGCGTGTCAGGCGTAGAAAAGGGAGGGAGAGGGGGAGGGAGACGGGATTGTAGAGAGGGAACGCCTGCTCTAAGGACCCAGGGTTTTGCATTCCGCCCACCGATTCTCTAGAAATACGATTACGTCTACTGTCAATTAACTGTCAATGCGTTTACTAATCAGACAACGTAAGGCGAACATTCGTTGCGCGGGAAGTTTCGCTTGCGGGAAGCGTGAAATCGTGAATATTTATCGAGTGCCGGAAAAGTTAAAAATCTCACCTCGGGACAACCATGATTTAGCGTGAACTCATACGAAGAGTTCGAAACAAACTAGGAAGAAAAAAAGGAGGGCAGCGAATGCAACGATCGTTGCAGATTCTGTGGTTTGGCATTTGAAAAGTTATCCGGTTCAAGGGCATCTTTCGGCGATCGCAAAGAGCGCTCTTTCCATATAGCATTGATCGCAAACATCGTAAACAACCGGAATGCGTTTGAAGAAGTTGTGGCCGCAAAATAAGAAATGCGTAGGAGTTTTACTGTTTTATTAAGACAACTGTAACTTCCAGTATTGCCATTGCTATTTCGGCGTTTTCGGCGACGAACTGTGAGACCGAGGAGGAATCGATGCGCAAGAATGTAGCAGCAAACGTCAACTTCCAACGACGATAAACCCTTGAATTAAAACAAGAAAAAAGGCGTAAGAGAAGCAAATAAAGATTCAGCGGAGCGGGGAATTTCAAAGAAGTCGCTGCAGTTTTGTGTGGAGAATGCTGTCGCGGAGATCGAAAACAGAGATGAAGGTGACAACTTGTCGGAGAATACCGATTTGTTATTATCCAGCACAGAATCAACTGGCAACTCATCCGCCACAATAGCCGAGACGTTTCAATGTAAATTCCTAGCCTGCGAGCAAGCTCTCCCAGGGGTAGGACGTGGGGGGAGGAAAGGAGACCACCCCCCGAAAGAGCTTGCTCGCAGGCTAGTAAATTCCACGTGGAGTCGATCAACATTCCTCGGAAGGGCTTCTCTTTAGCTCAGTTTCTGCGGTTGCATACAGAATTTTGTATTCGCCTCTGAGGATTTCATCATTGCCAATAGCAACGTAGTTCAACGATTTCATCAGCAGTCAGTCTTCGATTATACTTTTCAGTGGACGAGATGAATGAATGAATGAATGAATGAATGAATGAATGAATGAATGAATGAATGAATGAATGAATGAATGAATGAATGAATGAATGAGAGTCCCCAATAGGTTTGGCGGGATGCGCGATTTGCCTTTAATTTCGTGGTGATATTCGGGATTTGAGCTGAAAAGAGTGGCGGGAAGCGGGAATTTCAGTTGCGAGTGGAAGCGGGATTTCGTGTTTTTATAGGGTTGGGATGCGAGATTGGCAAGGGAAACAGAGCGAGATACGGGATTTCATTTCCAAAGTGACTTCATCCTAAGTTGACCAGCGCAAAAACCGCTCGTCAGGACTTGTCAAACGTATCCATTATCAATTACCCCACGTTAGTATAAAACCGTATGAGGTCTTTGAGTCCCATTGCGATCTTTTGTGTTTGCCTCTGCCGGATAGCGGCGACAATTTAATTTACCGAACGAACCGGGAAACGAAGCACGCGACATTATAATTTGCGTCGCCATTTAATATGTAAAGGGTGCGAGCTTAGTGAGAGGGGAAATGCCTTCCTTCACATAAAGGTGAAGGTCTTGACATTAGAAAGTCAATTCTAGAACTGTTCTAGTTAGAAGAGCTCTATAGTGTATGATTTAATATGAAATATAAAATGTTCTGACATTAGAAAGTTCTATAGCATTCTAGAACCGCTGTAGTTAATGGAAGAGCTTGTCTTGACGTTAAAGATTTCTATAGCATTCTAGATAAAATTGTCGTATTTGTAAACTTCTAAAGCCTTTCATGATCTTTTCTGTAATGTTTATTTCAATAAAGTTTCTTCGTTAACTATTATTTAACAAATTACTAATTAACGCAAAAACGTTTTTGAAAAGTGGGCGAGATCGGGATTCCCAAGTAAAAAAGAACGGGATGGCGGGATTTACAGGCAAAAATGGGCGGGAAAGTGGGATCTGAGAACCCTATTGTGGACCCTCATGAATGAATGAATGAATGAATGGATGGATGGATGAATGGATGGATGGATGGGTGGGTGGATGGGTGGATGGATGGATGGATGGATGGATGGATGAAAAATCACTGCAATTAATACTTAGTTCGTTGCCGGTGTTTAGATAACGGCCAAATTCGTGATTCCCTTGGTCAGTATATACGAGTTATATACGAAGCCAAATACTTATTAACGTATATAGACAAATAAAATAACTAATTTTGCAACTATTACGAGACCCGGTCGTAGCTCTCCGCACATTCAAACATTTTTGGTAAATCAAACTTTTCCCGTATCCAGTGGGTAAAACCGTCAGGAAGTCTCTGCCGGTTAAAAAAGCATTTATGACTGATTCTTGTTCTGGTTTCAAAATAATCTTTCTCATACTGACGAGATTTAAATCTCTTGAAGCAGTTTGCGTCCCGCCGCCATCATGGTTATTTTTGTTGAAGCTGTGAAACTTACATTTATAAGTTACTCATTGTCTCTCAGCCAACGGGAACTTTGCGACCGCCAGCGGCCGCAGAAATGGACAAAAGGGGGTTCTCAGAGCGGGCGTTCCCTCTCTCCCGAGTCCCCAATCCCTCTCCACCTCCCTTTTCTACACCTGTCACGCAGGCTGTATGTTACGCTATACGGTCCACATCGAACTAGTTCGCGTGGTTTCATCAATCGACACCCGACGATTGTCAAGGATAGGCTTTCAACAGCAGCGTGACAGCAGCGTTACACGATCGCTTGTATGTGGTTTGATCACGTACGATGATTCAAATCGACAAGATCGATTCGCGCTGCAGTTGTAACGTGAATTTAACTGGAATTGCGGTCAAATAAGACTCTTCTGCTCCCTGTGGCGTACTTCTGTAAGCTGAACGTTAATTACGCTGATTATGGTAGTTTGGCAAATAAGTTGTTTCCCGGAAAAACTGCCGTCGGCATTTGTATGAGCTACGTCCTCGGTGAATAAATCACTTATCCAAGAGATGCCTAATAATAACCCTTACCAAACTTTTGTTTAATACATATATCGACTATGTCTTTGTGTGTGTGGGCAATAATATAAGAAAATGCCGAAAGTACGCACTCGGATCTCCACGTGGCATATTCGTACAGCAAAAACATGCTTTGCGTTGTATTCGAGGTTCATTCACCCTAACATCAGAGGACATGAGCGACTCGGAAGAGGATTTGCTTCGAAAACACAACACTTTCAATGTGAGCAGTAAGCCTGACGAGGCGCTAGCGACTGAACAGCCTCGAGGTAGTTAAGATAACGAGCAGTTTAGCGTGGCAGAAGTGACTGAGAGGTTGTTTGAATACTGAGCAATGGGTTGCTCCTATAGGTAAAGGATCACAGTATACGTCATCAAATTATCCCTACATTAAGTCTCTCGACTTGCATAATTAACAACGTCTCATTTTGTAACGCGCATAAATTGTACAGCCATACACATTGATGCACACATTCACACGTCCAAACGTCCACAAGTCCACAGGTGCACAACATGTCACAGATCTACACGTCCTATCTACAGCCCCACACACATGTCCACAGTTTCACATGTCCACAGTTCTACATGTCCACATGTCCTCAGTGCCACACGTCCACATTTCCACACAACCACAGGACAACACGTCCACAACACTTCGACAGGTACACACGGCCACCACACGTCCACATGTCCACACGTCCAGATGGCCGCACGGCAACACGTCCACAGGTCCGCACGTCGACCACATGTTGACATGTCCACACGTCCTCAGGTTCACATGTCCACAGGACATGTCCACATGTCCACACGTCTACATGTCCACACGTCCACATGTCCACACGTCCACATGTCCACATGTCCACATGTGCACATGCCCTCAGGTCCACATGTACACATGTCCACACGTCCTCAGGTCCACACGTCCACATGTCCACACGTCCACATGTCAACATGTCCACATGTCTACATGTCCACATGTCCACACGTCCTCAGGTCACATGTACACATGTCCACACGTCCTCAGGTCCACATGTCCACAGGTCCACAGGTCCACAGGTCCACAGGTCTACATGTCCACACGTCCACAAGTGTACAGGTCCACAGATCCACACGTCCACAGGTCCACACATCGTAATTATGGTGAATAAAATAGACAGGCTAAATGCGACTCCCATTGGTCCTTTGGTGTTATTGTTGACCTTCAAAGTTTGGCTCGTACGAGTATATCTTTTCACGACCTCCCTTTTCTGTACGAAAGGATGGGAGGGTTTTTAAATATTTTTCTAAGCACAGGTTGATCCTTTATAAGGTTCCACTTTGCCATTAGAATTATCTTAAAGCCTGGTTTTCATATGTCGGGAAAATTCCAGACGGTCGGGGATTTCACTATTTCCCGACCGTCCCAGATTTATGCCGAGATAACGATCACCGTAGAAATCTGGGAGGCATCGGCAAAATAGAAACCTTCCCGATTTTCTCGATTTGTCCCTGACCATCCCAGATGATCGGGGATGTCTACGATCTCCAATTCTCATTAATCGGCATAATCTGAGACGGTTGGGAAACACTGAAATCCCCGACCGTCTGGGATTTTCCCGACATATGAAAACCAGGCACAGATAAGGCACAGAATGGCAATATTCTGTTACAAAGTGAAACGATAAAATTCTTTTGTGTGTCTTTTGTTTATTTTGTAGCGCCGACGATCTTTCGCTAAATTTAACTTCTGAAAGAATCTTCTCCGAAAGGTTATCTGGATAACCCCTCGCTCGTAATTTTCGTTTGAATCGTCTAATGTTGTCTTCAAAAGTATTCTCTGAAGAGTTAGCCTTTCCTTATGCCTGGAGGGTGACAGGAGGAAAATTATGTGTATTGGAAAGATTCTGTCGGTTTGAAATGTGTTCGCACGTCAATGATAGATTCTCTGTTGCATCTGTAGTCATAATAATAATTATAATAATTTAGAACTTATATAGCGCATTTTCCATGTGTATATGTTCAAATGCGCTTTACAAGCAGATGGAATTGGAATTTGGAAATGTTGGTTTTTGTGGAGAGGGGAAAACCGGAGTACCCGGAGAAAAACCTCTCGGAGCAGAGAAGAGAACCAACAACAAACTCAACCCACATATGACGTCGAGTCCGGGAATCGAACCCGGGCCACATTGGTGGAAGGCGCCATCCCTGCTCCCCAAGTCCTTATAAACATATGTATCCAGAAAAGTTATTCCTGTGTCTGAAATCTCAGCCGTAAATTTTATGGTCGGATTGTGATTGTTAGCTAGTTCTATGAACGATCCTATGTCTTCCTTGTCTATATTCCGTAGGAAGAATATGTCACCAATATATCTTTTCCAGACCAGTGGTTTGTTAGAGCTTAGGTGAGTGATTTGTCTCTACCGCGCTCATGAAGATATTGGCAAAGGCCACTGCCATTTTTGTGCCCACACGGTACCGTGTGTCTGGAGGTAGTGTTTCCCATTAAATTGGAAAGAGTTTTCTTTTAAGATGAGTTGAAGCATTTCTGTAATGAAGTGAGTTGGTATGGGAGGGCTGTTTTTATAGGGAATGTTTCGTATGCAGTGCGCACATTGGTTATCCCTTCCTCCTGTGGAATGTTGGTATATAGGCTTGTTACGTCCATTGAGACTAGGACTGTATTTTCTTCGACCCTTGTTTTTTTCTATGAAGTTAATAAAATCTGTTGTATCTTTAAGATACGATTGTTGCGCTTTATAGCGATAGGCTGAAGGAGATAATCTACAAAAGATGATATTCGTTCTGTAGGGCCTTCACAGCCTGAAATGATGGGTCTCCCAACTGGATTTGGTTTGTGAATCTTTGTAAGGGTGTAGAAAACTGGAATACGAGGCGGGTTTTGCGTTCGTGATAGCCATTTTTCTGTCATTGCATCAATATGCTTACCATGGTGTAGTGATTTTATGAGTTGCATGACTCCCTTGTAAGTGAAAGGACTTTGTAGTTTTCTGCAACATCCAGTTGTATCTGCCCCTCGTGTATTTTGTCTTCTTTATTCATAATGACAGTAGATGTACCTTTGTCTACCTTTTTTATGTTAATGTTTGAGTTTTGTTTCAGCTCTTTGATTGCTTGATGTTCCTTAGTTGGCAGGTTGTTTTTAGGCTTAGATATTTATATCTTCGCCAGTTGAGTTTTGATCTTTTGACCTCTTCTAAATACGACCAAGTGCGACCGATGGTTGAACGAGCGGCTCCCAGTTTGATTTTACATGGAAAGGATGCGGCTTTTTATCTCTACCGTGGAAGATATACTGTAGGCGAATTCGCCTAGAAAAAGTTGAGAAATCCTTTAAGAGCGCTTTTCTTATGTGACTTTCATTTGTCACGGGTGTAGGAATATAATTGAGCCCCCTTGACAGAAGTTTGATTTCGTCGCGTGTGAGATCGTAATCTGAGATGTTCTTTATGTATGTTTTATTCGATTCCATTTTTGTGTCTACTGCGCTTGCGCAGATAGACACTAACCTATAATCTGAAAAAAGTTTGTTAACAAATCGATAACCAACAGGGAATCGATAAGTAATCTGTGATGCCGACGAGTTGCAACCGTGAACGGTTCACGTGATAATCACACCCCCAATTTCGACCAATCGCACAGTAACTGATAACATGCGATCCCGTGTTAGAACTGAGAAGATGTGCCGTGCATACCACAGAGGAATTGGAGGTGCTATCAGTGGTTTGAGATCTGTTTGTAGCGGGTAAGTTTTAACTTCGTTTTTCTGCTGTTAAGATCTCTACGTAAACAGCTGGAGGAACAATTAACGTTTTGGAGCGTTACTGACTCGGCAGGCAGAATATGGCGGGATGATTCGTTACTGCTATGCGTCTCCTCGCGAGGTGATGCTCCCTGTACTTTTCAGAATGTTTAGAAATTCTCAAATTGACACAGTTCGGTCACAGATCGACTCACTTTGGTCACAAATCGATCCACTTTGGTCACAAAACGACCCACTTTGGTCATAGATTGATCCAGTTTGTTCTCAAGCTCGAGCTCTATCACGGTCACAAAGCCAGAATACTAAAACCTGATGTCGATCACAGCAATTTAGTTTACAAGCATGTGATGGTGGCAACTCACCAAAGCATCACGATTGTTTCTCCAGCTCGAGCAGAAGTTTTAAGTTCAGGTTATTTATAAATTTGTCATGTTTTAGTAATCGTTTTTATTCTCAATATCTCTTTGGATATCTTGCCTATTGGAATGTTTGTGTTCTGCAGTCCAAAAGTGAGGAAATGCGAAGAATTCGAAATTTTCATCACAAATATTTCACGTTACGTGTGAAAGGTAGTAAAACAAGGAGTCTAACTCCCAGTCATACTCGAACTTTCTGGCAAATCTTCGCAAGATCATTTTGTCTTGTTTCGTAATTCCTTCAGGGTAAACCTGGTTTTTCACATCTTGAAAAAGGTTTCATAGTTTGCTGAATCCATCGCTCGCCGGTAATTTGCGAATTTCCCGCAAAATCCTGATTGTCAAGTCTACATAAAATGCGATCGTTTACAATGCTTATCTCCGCTCTTCGTGTTTTATTTCTTTGCAAATTTCCCGCGAAATCCTGATTTGTTTTGGAGGGGATACCCAAAACACTAGGGATTTGTGTATCCTGGGAGGGTACCGGGGGATACACAAAACACTGAAGTAATATGAGAAGGGGATACACATCACTAGTCATATGTGTATGGGGAAACACATATCACGGGGATACACATATCACTGTGACACCGGTATTGTGACTGCAAATGGCAAATAGGTCTTAGCGTAAAACAGCGAACGGATACCTGAAACTCTAGAAAAACAACCTCTTGGAGTTTGAAGGCAAGGGTCGAGTGTATTCAATGGGTTGTATTCAAAATGTAAAAACTCCTGAAAGTTGGTGGAATAAATAATTTTTCCTTGCTTTGCTGTTATGTTTGTACGTAACTTTGTGTGCATACTGTGAATATGTCGGGGCAATATGTGAGGGGAACATTAGCCCGGCTCTCCCCTGTTACAACCAATGCCACAACCAGCTATTCAGACAGTCGATAATTAGCGGGGATTAGTCTATGTGAAACCCCTGCAAGAACAAAGGAAACTGAGCCATGTGAAATATAGCTCAAACGTTCAATAAAGTTATTTATTTAATTTGATGAATTCGTCTCCAAGGTTATAATACAAATCAAAGTAAAAATACAGACTGCGACGGGGGAAAGAAACAGTACTTGCGTCCCAATAGGCCATTTCGGGGTTGTGCAGGGAACTGGGGAGAGTTTCAAATTTTAGCGAACCGATAAATTGACACCATCACATAAAAGAAAACGTTAAGATTGACCATTTGTCCAGGTTTGATGCTCTTAGGTTGAACAGAGGCCAAGTTATGAGTTTTAAAACCTGGCTCAAAATCCATACAAACGTCTCTAATTTTGAGGTTGTGTCACCCAAAGCCATATTAACTCTTAAATTTTTTTACGATTCCTGTGATATTCGTAAAAATGAGCAAATAAAGTGATTTTCACCTCACATTTTTTCCAGATAGTAGGTGTATGACGGGATTTTACAGCTGTCACAAAACTGAAAAATATTTTAAGTGAGGGACGCAGCCTCAAAATTAGAGATGATTGTATGCGTTTGTAACTTTCAGAGTCCATAACTTGGTCTCTGTCCAACCAAAAAGCATCAAACTTTAGACAAATGGCCAATCTCAACGTTTTCTTTCATGTGATGGTGTCAATTTATCGATTGGTTAAAATTTAAAACTCGCCCAAGTTCCCTGCGCAACTCCAAAATGGCCTATTGTGATCTGATCCCCTACTACTAAAAAACTTACGCTATTACAATCGTAAAAAAAGATAACGTCTCAAGCATCGTGCACCCTACCTCGAAGGACTATAGGACGAAGTTCGGTAAAGCGAAACGTTGAAAAGCTAATCACTTGCGACTCTTCTAAAGCTCAACGCTACAATTAAGACGCAATAAAACCCTGTTTGATTGACATTAAAGCTATCCCAAGATGAAAACTGTGCTAGAAGTCAAGACACGCCGAGATCACTCTCCTAACACACTGCTTTAAAGTTGATAGCAAATCAAAATATTTTAAACTGAAGCTTTGTTTATTACTGGGAACTCAAGCGTCGCTTCCGGGAAGATTTCATTGGCGTAAACTCAGTGAGATCATCACCTCCCTGCAATAAATTACAGATAACAGATTATAAACTATTGCGCTCAATATTCAGGGACCTTTAAAAATTTAGATTTGAGCACGAGTAAGCGACAGAGTACAGCACCTTCACTCTTCTGTATTGTCTACCAGCATATAAGAAGATCATTTTAGAGAAAACATTGACGTCAGAAGTGATCATCTAAAGCACACAAACTAGATTTGAAACGTCGTACTCGTACTCAAATCTGAAGGTCACTATTAACTTTTCTTTTCCTTCAACAAATGCCCTTTCTCACTAAATTGAGTTTTTTTAACCGTAAATGCACGTGCCACATACGCCGAACTTCAAATCTGGAGGTCGCGAGTTCAAATGCCGCTCTGACCACTAGCTAGGGCTGTTTCTCGATAACAACTCCTTGGTCACCCTTGTTAATAACCAGCTGGCTTGAATTGCCTGTAACTAGCGGGGATTCTTAACTGCATGTCTCTGATAATGCTATTGGTTTCGCTATCTCTGAAAAGCCCCTCAGAGGGAGAGGACAATTAAGTGAGGGTTATTTGCCTGGAACGAAGGGGTAAGTGATATATTCACCTGGTACCGCCCCGAAGGCGTAGCCCGAGGGTCGGTGCCAGGTGAATATATCACATACCCCCGAGGGACAGGTAAATAACGTGCTTATTTGTCAGTTGGCGAGGTTTTCTAAAAGAAATAGAAGGCCATTAAATAACGAAAGTTTCTACTTAGTCGTGTTTTATTTTAAAAATACTTTTAATGGTAGATTGTAGGAGGTGAGGTTTCGACTGTAAACATGTTTTTCTTGAGTTTCGGTTTTCGGTTTTGTTTTTACAACAATGTGTAGACAACGTGTTTTGTTATACTGGTACACAGTGGGATTGAATTTAGTTCTGTATTATTTACACAACAATATGTATAGACCTTTTCTTTTGTCTGCTGGTATGCGTGGTAAACATGTTTGTTACTTTTTCATAAACAGTGTATTCAGTACACAGCAGTCACGTAGTTGAACGACTGCCCTTAAATTTTGAGAAAAGTGAGCTCTCGCCTAGCACTAAAATTTGGTTTATCAACGGAGTTTATAATGTAAATTGACCACCGTACAGGGATTCGATTAGCTGACGTTTCGAGCGTTAGCCCTTCGTCGGAGCGAATCGAGGAATTGTGGGTTGTGTATGGTTTATATACAGAAAATGGAGCTACGCTATTGGTGGTAACATAGTAAGGTGAAAAACATGAATAAATTAATTGAATGAAAAGCGCTCGTTGATACCGTGGGGATTAAGAGTGCCAATTTGAAAGATCAGTTTTTGCTCGAAGTTTTTACGGCTTTCCGTGGTACCTTGATGTAGGGAAAGGCCGGAGATCGGCATGTGTTGTTTAGAATGGTTAGGGAGATTAAAATGCCGAGCGACAGGTTTGGATGCGTCTTTCTCATCTTTCTCAACATCACGAAGATGTTCTCGGAATCGGTCACCTAGTCGTCTTACTGTTTCACCGATGTATAACTTTTTACATAATGTGCAGGTTATGCACATCGAAGTCGAAGTCTAAGAAATTGAGAATAGGGAATGGCGAGGAAATGTGCTATTCTCAATTTCTTAGATTTCGACGTCTATGTAGTGGTGACTCTGATTTTTCCAACAAATCAGAGGAAATGTGCCATTTTTTCGAGAAACGTGGCTCTCCTGATTCTGTGGTTCAATTGGGCCATCACCGCGCTCAGCAGATTGATCAACAGTCAGCACTACAGACGTCACAAAAGGAAAAGAATGACAGAATTCCATTCACCCTCACATTTCACCCGCATAATAACCCAGTTAAAGCCATCATTCTTAATAACTTTAAGATACTGCAAAATGATCCAGAAACTGCTAGAATCTTTTCGGAACCACCGCTGATTTCATTCAAACGCGACAAAAATGTAGGTAACTTTCTCGTTAAAAGCGCATTCAAAACAACTGAACAACCTGGCACTTTTAAATGCGCGCGCTCGCGATGCAAAACTTGTCCTTTCATTCAAAACACTGACAAAATATCGGGCCCTAAGCGATCTGCTAAGATCACTGATTGTTTCACGTGTACCTCCGCAAATGTTATCTATTGCATAACCTGCACATTATGCAAAAAGTTATACATCGGCGAAACAGGAATACGACTAGGTGACCGATTCCGAGAACATCTTCGTGATGTTGAGAAAGATGACAAAGACGCATCCAAACCAGTCGCTCGGCATTTTAATCTCCCTAACCATTCCAAACAACACATGTCGATCTCCGGCCTTTCCCTACATCAAGGTACCACGGAAAGCCGTAAAAATCTCGAGCAAAAACTGATCTTTCAAATTGGCACTCTTAATCCCCACGGTATCAACGAGCGCTTTTCATTCAATTAATTTATTCCTGTTTTTCACGTTACCATGTTATCACCAATAGCGTAGCTCCATTTTCTGTATATAAACCATACACAACCCACAATTCCTCGATTCGCTCCGACGAAGGGCTAACGCTCGAAACGTCAGCTAATCGAATCCCTGTACGGTGGTCAATTTACATTATAAACTCCGTTGATAAACCAAATTTTCGTGTTTCACTTCCCCACCGACGCAGCACCACAGTTTCTTTAGAAACTAATCCCCTTTATTCATTTCTCGCCTAGCACTGTTTGTAAACAGCCTTGAGCGATGGTGAAGTTGGATTTGCTTTGTGAATGGGACAAGTCAGACTCACATGCCAGGATGCTCAGACTTAGATGTTGAAAATGCTGTTTCGGATTTTAACACTCCTAGAGAAAATGAATTATTGATTGAAGGTCCACCCGCTACCAATGTCGTTGCAGCGAGTAAGCCCCACGAAGACGTTATGGAAGAGAGAAAGGGGAAAAGGTGGTGTACAAGTCGTTGCTAAACGAACCAGTAACTAGACACCAGCTAATACACGAAAGACCACCGCGTGGTCGGTAACTGTTTGACATTTCCTCTGTTTTTTTGTTAGTTCTTTTAGAGTTTACAAGTGATGGGAGACTAAGTCGAGGGGAATATGAGTAGGGGAATATGAGTAGGGGAATATGAGCAGGGGAAATATATATTGCATTGTTTTGTTTCAGCCCCGCACTCTCCTGTTACAATCAAAGCCGCCACCAACTTTTCAGACAGTGAATAATAATGAAGGGATATGTAATATATTCCCCTGAAAAGAACAAAGGAAACCGACGTAACTGACAAATAAGCAATCAAATAATATGAAGTAGACGATTTCAAGAAGATTTACCTTTGGTTTGGCGTCCTTCTGCTTCTCGCACCACTGGATGAAACATCTAAAAAATAAAATCAATGCAAGCCTCAATCAGTTTTTAGAGGTGCCCAACAGAAGTAGAAGAAATTGAAGAAACTGGTAATCTTTTTCAAGTTTCAATCCGCTCCTATCCTGGCCATTAGCAGCCAAAGAAAATTAGTACTAGGTTCTGAGTCAACAAAGCTTATGCATTATTGTAATGTTTTCTACTGACATGAATTTTTTTTTTTGGCTATTGAAAGTGGCACTAAAAATAAGTGACACTCAGTCTGGGCTTTCACCTGTGAAGCTCCAAAGCGACTTGTTCTTTGCGTTGTTGGAACGGTCAACCGATTTCAATAAATCAATCGATCAGAATATTAGAAGCAAATAAGCGCAGGCGACGCCAAGCGCGGGAAAATACATGCGAGCCTGCGTGGTTTTGGTTTTACTTCTCTTTGGTAGAGAAAGTGACGCGAATTTTGCCGACGAATCACAACGCGAAGTGAAACAAAACCAAAGTAAGCGAGAATTACTTTCGTTATCAAATGAAAACGGCTCTATTGCGTTCACTTACTGCAACTTTTTAGTCGTAAAGAAAGGCGGTCAACAATCAATAAAACCACTCCTTTCTCGTGATAAAGCGCCGCACACCATAAACTCACCGTTTTGCTTCCTCCAGGCATTGAGGGTCAGTTTTGCGAAAGTAAACCCGAATTTCCTGTTCAGCAAACGTCACTGGCAACATTTTACTAACCTGAAGAATTAACAACAGCCGTTTTTACCCTTCTTGCCTTGTTCATTGGCCGTATTTTAGTGAGCTGAACAGCTGGAAAGCTGAGGGAAGACGATAACAGATTTCCAGTCACAATATTTATGCCTGGAAGTTACTTTCCAAATCAATATGGTGCTGCATCTGTACCTCTAATGAAACTAGGAGTCAAATACTGTAGGGCACGACTATTTTGTATTTCTGGCAACTTAACTCATCTTCTGCGTTATTGCTAAATCACATGTCAAAAAATAAATAAATAAATAAATAAATAAATAATAATAATAATAATAATAATAATAATAATAATAAATAATGTACTTGCCTCGTCCTTCCGTAACATCTGAGGTGTGTTAGGATCATTTTTCCCATAAAATCGCACCTCGTCAACTGGATTCTTTTTCTTCATCCCATAATTAAAATTGACAATCTGAAAAAGAAAGTTGGTTATCAAATGTGAAAGCTAAGTAATTGAAACGATTCAACATCAAGGTGAAAAAATGTTTAAAGGAAAGATTTTCGTACAGCCCCATAAATTAATTTAACATTCATCGTTGTCATACTAAGCCTGTTCCAGTGGAGAGCATGAATTTAGTTTGAGTCAGAAAATGTACAAATAAATAATGTATGAGGCTGTGCTCACATCTTGCCTCGGTAAACAGCAAAACTTTTTAGAGCAGACCGAATGACCATGCAGCTAAACGGAGCTCGTTTAGGAATTCGGCTACAGGTTCACCGAGCAAAAGCTCTATTAAGCCCCCCGTTTGGAAGTCGGTTTTTAAATAAGCCCCCCCCCCCCCACCTCTCTAATAAACCCCTTCCCCTGCCCCCCTTAGCACACGAGATTTTGTAATTAGTCCCTCCTATTCCCTCTTACGAAATCCACTTCATACAGCCCATTTGATTTGTTTTTAAACAAATATACACTCAAACACATAATACTGTTTGCTGCTCTTTATTAAATAATATAATTTCTTTGCAGTTGTTTGAGATTTGTGCAGAAACTACTTGAAGACGGAAACGGCGTGTTTAAAATTTGAAATAAGCCCCCCACCCCCCCTCTCTATTAAGCCACCCGTTAAAGAGGCCTGAAATTAAATAAGCCCCCGGGGGCTTAATAGAGCTTTTACGGTAATTCCAGTGTACCTTTCAGGCTCTCCAACTACCCCTTTATCTTAACACGACGGTGAGGCTGTCCTGTCTTTCCACGAACAACCTTACCGTGCACATAAAACTGCAACGTTCAAGACACTAAGCTTTTGATAGAAAACTGAAATCCATCAAACTACATCTATAGCAGTTGTCTTTTACTTATTAATAGGCTAATTGATAATAAATTTTTGGAAACGGATTTTACTATAAAAGTTAACGTTAAAAAGCAACGATGTTTCGACCGATCAACGGTCATTTTCAAGTTGAAGAATAAAATTTGTTCAACATGCGCTTATATAATAATCAATTGTAAAAATGCTAATGAGTTACTGACTAAAACTCTAAAATATTGACATAGAAACAATACGAGAAAATCGCGGCAATAATGATAAAACGCTAAGGCGAAAAAGACAATATTAAAGATGAATTAATTAGGTAAATACTTTTACGCGGATCGAATCACTCTGTTTGTTCAGTTTTTGTTTAAATTCACAAATAAAAAGCATTTCAAAGTTTAGTTTCACAGTCTAGTCTACTCTGACACTTCTTTAAAATCTTGAAATTTCTTTCGATGGTCTCCGGATCCTTTCCATGCTCGTCCTTTACGTGGTTGCCGATTGTTCATCGCTTACGTTCCTCCACACGTTGATTTAGGTGTCGACTCGTGAAGTCAACATAGTCTGCATCGCACAGACCATACTTATAATAATAAACAACGTTTTGTTGATTAACAATTGGAGGTTTGTGTTCTTTCGGTTTGAACTGTCTCTTGATCTTCTGACTTGTGTAAACGGGCTGGACAACGGCATCAATCTTTCGGCTGAGATCACCGAGTTGGTGTCTTACCGCATTGGCTGATTTCTGGTCTCTGAACGGTTAAGACAATTCTGATAGCAGCATCATGGTCATCGGATACCTGTTGTTTAGTACATACATCCTCGGTGACTTTCATTTCAATAAAATGTCTGATGGTATTCTCTACGAGGGTTCCAGGATAATGCAGGCGGGCAAAAACAGGCAACCACGTAAAGGACGAGCATGGAAAGGATCCGGAGACCTTCGAAAGAAATTTCACTTAAACCAAAACTGAACAAACAGAGTGATTCGATCCGCGCAAAAGTATTTACCTAATTAATTTATTTTTAATATTGTCTTTTTCGCCTTAGCGTTTTATCATTATTGCTGCGATTTTCTCGTATTGTTTCTATGTAAATATTTTAGAATTTTCGTCAGTAACTCATTAGCATTTTTACAATTGATTATTATATAAGCGCATGTTGAACAAACTTTATCCTTCAACTTGAAAATGACCGTTGATCGGTCGAAACATCGTTGCTTTTTAACGTTAATTTTTATAGTAAAATAATTGATAATAATAATAATAATAGTAATAATAATAATAATCATAATAATAATGAGGCCAGTTATTAATCCCCGGTTTTAACCAAGCGAGCAAATTTGCTTTGTTGTTATACAATGTATCTGTGTTGAGATTTTCTCTCCATCGGATTGTCCCAAAAATCCCAGAGTTAGGTATTTTCAGTATCTTCCTGCATGTACTACTATTTTTTTCTCAATAAATAAGCATTGATTTATAGACTTCCACCCAGCCTTGCACATTAAGCTGTAGTAAAGTTAGTAGTAGTAGTATTTCTTTCTCTATGACTACGTAACTTACATCAATTATGAAATCATCCGGTTTAAAATGGCGCCCAGCAGCATCATTACAGTCAGCAATTTCTTTTTGTACCTCAGCGATCTTGCTCTGGTGAAGAGGAAAACAGTGAGACATCACTTGCAATATGCTGATCTAATTTATTCGAAAAGCAGAGAATTGGAACACCTGTAAGTACTACATTACATGTACCTTCTTAAGCTCACGTTCCTTCAACTTTGTTTTCCCTATGCACTTATACAGGTCTCGCTTTTCTATGCGGGATAAAATGGAACGTGCCTTGAAAGGAATACACAATCATTAGACTAAGTATGGTAAGAATAACACAAGGCATCAACTTAAAATAAAAAGTTAAAATATGCAGTGACCCATTAAGTAGGAAAGGGTGTGAATTGTCCCATTAACGATATGTGTGAAGAAGGAAAATGAATGCTCTAGACTTCCACAAGACTTTATTCTTGATGTTCTCCTTACAGATTTAAGACTTTCCGACCTATTTTTAGACTGATTTTCCGACTAAACTCCTGACAGATTTTCTTCCGAATCTACAACCATGTGCGAAGTAAAATTCCGAGCTCAGATGTCAATCAAGACATCGTGCTCCAATTGGCTAACTAGACAAAGAGTTCAAAATCACGCGCGAGTAACGAAATCTATTTCTGACACACTCCCCCCTTGATTGACCTAGTCAATCAACAACTCTAGATCAACTCATAAAGGTCAACGTTCAATATTTAGCACTGTTCCTTGGACAGATAACTGAACCTTTACACACTGATCAGTCACAACGTACGATTTCCACTTGATCATCGGGAACAAATCTGATGACTGGCGGAACTGTATTCACATTCTCCTTGTTACCACTATCTTGATGCTCATAAGAAACTTCAATTGGATACAACTTTTGTACAGGACGTTGGATCTCAGCTCTTCCCCTTTAGACGCTAACCGAACAACGGCTGCGCGGACGAGGTTATCTCTCCCATGGATCAACTCTTGAACTGTACCAAGTTTCCACCTTTGTCGAGGCACATTGTCTTCATGAATGCAAACAACGTCTCCTTTCTTAATCACTCGAGATTGTGTTGTCTTCTTGCCAAGATGATGCTCGCGAAGTTCAGAAAGATACTCCCTTCGCCAACGGTTCCAGAAGTGTTTGAGAACCAAATCAAGATGCTTCTGCCTTCTAGACAACTCTGCGGCTGTGGTATCTGAAGTAGAACCTTGGGTCTTTAGAATGGGACTGAGCAACCTTCGCCCAAAGCATAACGAGGAAGGTGTGATTGGTTCTTCGAGTTCTTCATAGACGTAGGTCAAGGGTCGAGAGTTAAGTGTTCCTTCGACTTCCACCAATACCGTTTGAAACTCTTTATAAGTCACTCGTGCATTTCCGAGGGTCTTCTTGAGGCAGCGTTTAACTGAGCGCACCATTCGTTCGAAGAACCCACCCCACCAAGGGGCGCGAGGGACATTGAACTTCCAGACAATACCATGCTTACTGAGAAAAGGTTTCAAACAGGAACCCTTGAAGGTTTTACCATTGTCTGATATGACAAGACGTGGTACTCCTCTCCTAGAAACAAACCGCTTTAGACACCTTAGGAATGTTTCTGTTGACAGATCTGGAACCAGCTCGAGATGAACAGCTCGAGAGGAGGCACAAGTAAAGATTGCAATGTATGCCTTATAGACTGTCTTACCCTTGGAATAGACATTCTTCTAATAGACTGGTCCCGCAAAGTCGACACCAACTTGAGTGAAGGCCATTTCATCCGAAACTCTGAAATCTGGAAGCGGAGGCTGTGGAGGGGCACTGTACGGTCTTCCGTCGAGTTTCTTGCATGTAGCGCACGAAGAAATAACCTTACGTACAGTCTGTCGGCCTTTTACCACCCAGAATCTTGACCTTAAATCAGTTAATGTCTCTTTGACCCCATTGTCCATGACATTGTTGTGACTCTTTCTGATCATCAGAATAGTGAAGTGATGTTTCCGAGGTAAGATTGCTGGAAACCGAGCTGCATACGGCAAGGGCGCATTATGTAATCTTCCTCCACATCTCAATATGCCTTCTCCATCTGAAAATAGACCCAACGAATGACGTGTCTGTTCAAATTTTTCTTCTTCTTGAACGTACTTCTGGACATGCTTAATCCACAACGATTCTGCGCCTTTCAACTCTTCTGGATCTATCTCCAGTGAGGCTAATTGAGGTTGTCCTTGTTTTCCTCGAGCGTGTCTTATAAAACGCAAAACATAGCACGTGACTCGGAGGAGCTTGTACACATCACCGAATTTCGCAGGTTGGATTATTTGCTCTAATCCCTTGACTTCAACGGTAGCAGCGACAGTGGTGACCCCTTTTGTCGGCTTAATTTCACTTAAAGGATTTGACTCAAAGTTCTTCACTCCAAACTCCTTCTGATTTGGCCAATAGTCAGAACTCCTCTTCAAGAAATCAGGACCTTCCCACCACTTCCTGTTGTCCTTTAGCTTTGAGGCCTTGCATCCGCGTGATGCAATGTCAGCGGGGTTCTGATCAGTGGGAACATACTTCCATACATCTGGGGTAACGAGCTTTCTGATTTCTACAACTCGATTCTGCACGAATGGTTTGAATTCCTTTTGAGTCTTAGTGATCCACCATAAAGCGATCTCTGAATCCAGCCAACAGACGCAGTTATTTATCTTCAGAGATTGGTCAAGTGCTTTGCGTACGCTCGTGAGCAGTCTTGCAAGCACTAATGCAGATAACAGTTCCAATCTGGGTGTGGTGGCACCTGTGATGGGTGACACTCTTGTTTTCGAGGTGACAAGATTGGACAAAACTGAATTGCCTGACTGTATCCTGAGGTAAACGACGCCACCAAATGCTTTGTTTGATGCATCAGCAAATCCATGTAACTCAATCAGAGGACTTTCAAGAGATTTCAGTTCAGATGAGTAGCATCCGTTAATTGTAAGACTAGAAATGTTTTGCATGTCTTCCAACAATGATCTCCACTGCTTCAGTGTCTCTCCTCCTAGTGGAGTGTCCCAATCAACTTCTTTCTTGCAGATCTCTTGAAACAGTATTTTGAAGGCAACAAACACTGGGGACAGTAATCCTAGAGGATCGAATATCTTTGCAATAGAACTGAGAATGATTCGTTTCGTGATGATTTCTTCTGTCAAATAACTTGTGAGATTCTTGAAGGTAAAGACAAGTTTATCTTCTGCTTGATCCCAAGATGTTCCCAGAACTTTTGGAAGGTCTTCTGTGTTATCCCGGTTCTGAAACTGTGACTTTGAGAATGTTTGATCTTCTTGCTGGAACACAGGAGAAGGCTGTTGTTGATTCACTCCTTGGTCTTCCTCTGATTTGACTTTCTCTGATAATTCCAGATCATTCGTCATCCACTTGCGCATATTGAACCCAGCTTCTTTGAACCTTGTTTTCAGTTTGAAGTAAAAGTCGTAAGCGGAGGATCGATCAGGTTTCGAAGATGCTAAATCATCCACATAAAGAGAACGCACAACTTCTTCCACAAATTCTGGGTCCTTATTCATGTAAGAGTTCAAGTGATGGCGAATTGTTCCATTTGAGAGGAAAGGGCTGGAGTTTACCCCAAAGACCACTCTCGTGAATCGCATAATGACCAACTGTGGATTGTCAGTAAGAATGTCGTCAACCCAAAGAAATCGCAGGAAGTCACGGTGCTCTGGCGCAATGGTAACATTCAAGAATGCCTTCTCTATATCCGCTGTGAGTGCTACCTTGTGTGCTCTGAATCGTGCCATTACATCAAAGATCATTGGAGTGAGGGGCAGTCCAGAGTACAAACAATCGTTAAGACTTGGTCCGCCACACTTAGCAGATGCATCATATACTACACGGAGCTTAGTAGTGTCCTTATCAAGTCTGATGACTTCTCTGTGAGGCAGGTAGTGGACCTTGCCGACTGCTCGCTGTTCTTCCATGTTCACTGGTTCAATGATGTTCTTTTCAAGTTGCTCTTGAATGACTTCATCATAATGTTTGAGGCCCTCCGGTTTCGATTTAAGCCGTCGCAGCAATGATTCTAGCCTCGTTTTGCTCAACTGATAGTTGTCGGGAAGAATAGGATGACTTTCCTTGAAAGGCAACTTGACTTCATATCTTTCGCCATTGTGCGTGATATTTTCAATGAATTTCTCATAGACTGTCGGTTCATCGTGCTTTATCCCTAGAGTTTCTAAGTCCCAGAAGTGTTTGATTTCCCTTTCAAGCGAGTTTCTCTCTTCAATGACACAGTTCGAGATCTTGAGTACATGAGTTTCTGTAAGGTTAACTGTAGAGTCTCCCTGCTCTGGCACTGGAATTCCAACCGGTCCAGAAAGTACATAACCAAGCCTGGTAGAAAGGGCAATAGGACCTGATCCTGGACCACGAATAACGGTTCCACTTACAAAATGCCAGTAGAAATCGGCACCAATGAGAATATCGATATTTAGTTCTTCATCACCATGAGAATTATCAGCTAGCCTTAAGCACTGTAAGTGAGTGTAGTTCGCCTATGTGAACTCAATTATTTGGTTACTGATTGGCGCACAGATCACTGGTACTACATATGCTGAAACATATACCTGCATGCCGTCGTCAGCCTCCACTGCCATTTGAACAATGTCACATCTTCTCAGTTTTGCAGTAGACTCTCCGAATGTCTTGATCAGTAGTGTGTCCTGGCCAGCGATGGGAAGGTTAAGAGTTTCCTGCAAGTTCTGTGAGATGTAGTTCCTTTGACTGCCACTATCAAATACCATCCTGGCAAAATGTTCACCATTCCCTGGCTTGGAGACGTTTGCTCTTGCTGTCTGCAGAAGTACACTAGATTTGGAGTTGATGAACATGCTGGTAGTTGGGGCTTGAAATGATACTGCACTTGGGTTAAGTGCACCTCCTTCTTTAATGAATGCGCTTTTCCCATGAGAAATTGATTGACTCTCCCGGTTTAGATTTTCACAAATTGAGGCGTGGTGTCTCAGACCACCGATATTACACACTTTACCATTTCCACACTGGTTAGCGAGGTGACCAGTACGCAAGCATCTGAAACATCTTCCTTTCTGTCGAAGCATTTGTTTCCTCGTAGAAATGTCGGTCACCACATTACAATTTACGGATGGATGCGTTCCCTTGCAGTATGTACACCAAGGGCCCTGTTGGATGCTCTTCCCGCCCTCTGTAAACAATGCTGAAGTTGTCGATGGTTGTTGTAATGGTACACGCCTTGAGGGATTCGGAAACCGTGACTCCTTACTGGCAACATCTCCAGGGATATGTTGGCAGGTTTCTCGTAGACGCAACTCCTTTTGGAATTCGGTTAAAATATCCTTGAGGACCCAGGTTTCAGATGTTAGATTCCTAGTGATAGCGATCCGGAACTCTTCTGGCAATTTTTGCATGATTATGGGCGTTAGAAAGCAGCCATACATCTCTTGTGAAATTTCCAAACTCTCAAGCCCACGCACATGTGATTCCACCATATCGTAAAGGTTACGAAGACGCTTGACATCATTAACGGCCGTTATTCTCGGGATTTTAGTGAGAGCTTCCATGTGGCTCGAAATAACGAGTTGACGACTTCCAAATCGCTGTTTCAATAGATCAATAGCTTTCTCGTAATTGGCATTTGTCAGAGTCAATCCCGCAATTACATGTGCAGCAGATCCCACAAGGAGTGATTTCAGATAATTAAACTTATCTACTCCGGTTAGAGTGCTGTTTTGATGGACAGCCGATTCAAAAGACTCCCAGAATGGATACCAGTCGATATGATTCCCGTAGAACTTCTTTAACTCGAGTTTCGGCAATTTGGCGTGGTTATGAATAGAGGATACATTCGAATTCGTCGCTGTTTGAGCGCGCGTTTGAGTGCTGTTTAAACCAGCTTCAGCAGATTGCGAAACGAATGCCACTTGTTGACTCCTTCCTTGTTCCTTTTCCCGAATTAAGGCTGTTTCCATATCCACAATACACGCCTGTATTGCACTGGCGAAGTCACAACTATAGCTCACATCTTCATCGATTTTCGACTCATCCAGATATTCAAGAACCTCTTGATCCATGCCCTTGAGCTCCAAAACCTTGTCCTGAAGAGTAGATTTAAAAGATTTAAGCTTCTTGAAATCAACGGATTCCCCACCATCCATAGACTCCTTTGCTTGAGAGATTTTCGTCTTCTTCTTCAATTTCTTTTTCGCTTCGACCATGTTTACATTCACATTCCTTCACGAAGCTTGATTTCAATGATCTTAACGGAGAATTCCCAGCGAAACTTCCCGGGTCTCGGCACCAGCAATTGTGAAGAAGGAAAATGAATGCTCTAGACTTCCACAAGATTTTATTCTTGATGTTCTCCTTACAGATTTAAGACTTTCCGACCTATTTTTAGACTGATTTTCCGACTAAACTCCTGACAGATTTTCTTCCGAATCTACAACCATGTGCGAAGTAAAATTCCGAGATCAGATGTCAATCAAGACATCGTGCTCCAATTGGCTAACTAGACAAAGAGTTCAAAATCACGCGCGAGTAACGAAATCTATTTCTGACAATATGAAAGGAAGTTTGCGAGAATTTGAAAGTCCATACAAACCAAAGCTGCAAACAGCACACAGTAATTTATATGTTAACGCTCTTAAATACTCTCATTCAGCTACATAAGGACAGAGCAGCGATTTCATACTTCTTGAATACAAAAAGGGGTACAGACTGAGAAACACTATAACTGTAACTGATGTTATGTTTTAACAATTAATTGGACAGTTAGGACATAGTCCACATCAGTGTCTCTGATCCAATTATACAAATCAAAATTATATGGGCAGTATGCGAGTGATGCAAAGCAACAACTTCATTTTAGAACGGTATGTCTGTTTGATAATTCTATTATTGAATTATCAATAAAAATACTAATCCAGAGACATCAGCTGAGCAAACCATAAATTTACAATAAGATACCAAGCATTTGATTGAAAAACATCCGCTTTAATGTAGGTGTCATTTTGACTGCAGTTTAGGCTAACATGTACTTCCACAGACAGGTGGACTGAACTACAGTATTACCATGAATGCCAAGGGCAGTTTTTAGTTCTAAGTCAATGTGTTTTGGTATCTCTCTGGTGATTGTTTTGGACTAGGCCGAATATGGACAGGTCAATTGCACTAATGGGATAAAATTATTTTATCTAATGTGTTCGGGCAAAATAAAAGCCCAGTAGTAGGGTAATGAACTAGCTTCTGGATATTAAAAGCTGATCATGTGAAAAAGTGACAGAACACTTCAGGCAATTGACCTCATCTAACCCTGCTTCACTGGAGTTGAGTATCTGGTAATACACTTGATCTGTCAGCTGGGTGTATGCCTCCATGTCATCAATTGATTCAGATATTGACCGCAGATTTCTGCCAGGGGACAGAAGAAAAAACATTTATTACCTGCATAAGAAAATGTTGAAGTGCAAGCATGCATTGATGTTATAACAACACATCTGGCTGTACTTACCCACCAGTGCCTTTAAATCTGATTGTTTCATCTTTATCAGCCTTCAGCATAGCTTCTGCAATCCTACCATTGAATTACATGGACGTTATTAACTCACGAGCCCACTTTCTACCACTTCTTTTTAAATGCCTGTGTACAATTCATTCTGTTAAAAGGTTTCAGTTGCCATGTACAATATTTCACTGCTAAGACATGTACACCTCCCATAGTGTCGTGCCTAGCCAGGTGCGAGAAACACAGAACAAAATTAAGAGATAGTGCAGTCATAAATTGATTAAGTGACCCACAGTGTCTTTGCTGCTCATCTCAGCAGTTACACATAATTGTTTCCACAGCTTCCACCTGTGCAACGTGATCCACTTTAACATTACTTCGCTTTAACAAACTATTTACTACTTGCTGTAAAGAAGTGGCTATTATGGGGCTGTTGCCAAAAGTAAGGCATTGAACAAGGAATGGACCAGTGAACTGTATAAGAAGCAAAGGTTGTATAAGAAGCAAAGGCTCTTGTAGATGTTAGCACAATGCAGAGGTTTAATTGGGTAATATGTAACTTCAACTGAGCAAAAATTCCATCACATCCATAATCTATTTCACTTACATGTGTTCAATGATATTTGAAGTCTTGTGATGATAAGCTCTTCTGAACAAACTGTTTCTTGTGTGGAACATGTCATAGATATTGCCAGCTTCTTTATCACGTACACAGATTTGCATATTTCCTTCAACATTGAGTACTCTTGCAAATTTCATGTACCGTCTGCAGATTACGAAAGCCCCCGGTTAATATTTAATTTCGTCAAAACAGAAAAACAGAGTGACTGTTAGCAGTTTAGTATCAAAACATTCATAGCATTATATTGATACAAACAAAGAAAGAAAACCAATGTGATTGACTCACTTGTGATCAAAGCTGTTACTAACACCTAGGTTGTGACAGTCTCGCGCGAAATAGTCAAACTTGTCCACGTCAATTCCTGTTCTTTTATTTGCTACAATCTGATAAAAGACACCAACAAAATCCAAACGTGAGCACATCCGAACTTCAGAGAGTATCAGCTTACTGAAATACAGTGTGTGGTGTACATGAAATATCAATATCATATATACCCGGACCCGCTCGAGCAACTTTCTCCTCTTCTGTATGTCTTTCGTTGGTCTGTTGTAGCATTGTGGTGAAATTTATGTTTTCGCGTCGCCATTTTCATGATCGTAACTTTGTTGTACAGCTGCTTCAAGGTTGGAATTTTAGTTTCTTACATATACGGAATATATGCCAAGCATTATGCACTGGTCAGCGGATTCACAAAATGTTTAACAGGCCTAGGAATTGCTCTCTCCAAAAATGATGGGGAGACTGGCACTAGTGGGATAATTTGGGTGGAAGGAAAATGACAAAAATGTCATTTTTCGGCGTTTTCAAGGGCCGTAGCGTCGCTCTGTGAAGTAGAATTAACAAGAGCAAAGCTACGGGCCTTGGAAACATGAAATGTTTGTCATCTTCCGTCTACTCAAATGATCCCACAATCCTTCACTAGTACCAGTCTCTTCATCGTTTTTGGAGAGGGCAATCGAAGGATCGAGTGAAATCAGCTTCACACCTACAACTCGGAAATGGCATAGCCATTTTTCGAGTTAACTAGCAAAGCCAGCCACCCCATTTCGCTTTTCCGAGCATTCAAACGCTTATTCTTATTGGTTCAAACCAAAAAAATCCGAGAATTTATCAAGTTAGACGCCGAAACGGCGTCTTTTACATTTCTTTGTTTTTAATCATTGGACGAAGATCTTTAACTTCAATAAAGCATGAAGCGCGCCGGTGTTTTTTTTACATTTTGTTTACAGTTTTTTGTCAACTTTCCGTCAGATTATGAGACATGCACATTCCTTTGATCCACGTTTGGCACGCTATAAATGAACCATAAATGAAAGAATAAAACAATCATAGAATAAAGTGTGAAAAGAAAGCCTGAAAAACAATCCCTTTTGAATTGTAATCATATCTCTGACATCTGTACCGCAAGTACAGTGTTCTAGCAATCGACTTATCAAGCCAGCTAGGAGCTGCTCATAATAAGAGCTTAAAGTGAGGGGCACTCAACGACAAGTTTCGGTAGATATCTGTTCGGTGGAGGGTAATTCGCCTTGCGCTTTCGGCGTCGATTAAAGAGTGCACTCGGATTTTCGATTTTCGTGTTTGCTTAACACTCGACTCGCGAAATTTAAAGCTTTAATTTCAAGCAGAAGACTGTTTACTTTGAGTACAACTTTTTAATTTAACGGTCCAGCATTACTAAAATAAAATAAAATGAAGTCATTTAATCACTGGTTTAAAATTGCAGTGTGTGAATGCAGCTTATTAAGTATGCAAAACACGAGTTTGGGAGTCTGAAAGCTCAAAATTCCCGTGCTGCATACTAAATCAGCCGGGTTTACACACACTGCATTCTTACGCTTGTGAGCTTTCTACGTCATTATGTCCTCGATCCAGTTCTCTCAAGATTTTGAAGTTAGTAATGGCGGACACTAAACAGAAATATTTCAGTCAAAATAAAAAACTGACTTCTCCAAATTAAAGCTTGAAATTTCGCGAGTCGATTGTTAAGCAAACGCACTTTCGAAATTTGAAGAAAAAAGACGAGTGATTTTTTGATCGTAGTAGCACTTTAAATATAGCCACATACACGTAAGATCAATGTAGGTGGAGTAAATGTATATGAAATACCAGGAAAGTATTACACCTGTATGTGCAGAAGTTAGGACAACAAAACTCATTTATTGTGTATATAAACACCTCTCCGTTAAAAAGCAGTGTATTTATGTAAATAATCCAACAGATCCTTCATTTCCTCACCTCATACAAATAACGTTTTGATGGTTCTCGTCCTTTGAAAGTCCACTCCTATAGAGAATATTTACAATCGGTCTTTAATCAAGTAATGAATTAGGCGTAATGTGTCTAGTAATCTCATTAACTCATGATACATGTTCATGTATATACCCAGCACATGTAGGACTAAGAACAGTCCATGAGGATATGAAGAAACCCCCTTCCAATGCATATGTTGTAGTTTTTTGTGTTCTTAGATGGTACGTCAGTGAAAAAGCAAAAACAGCTGTTTTCAACCACACTTTAATTTGTTTGTGGCAATTACATGAACCTTCATGGAAAGTGGAGTGCTGTAGTTTTCACACACACCACCATTAAGGTTGCAGACCTAATTGGGACCTGGTATGTGTTGTGTAAAGTGTCCTGTTTTCTACAACTTTATTACTCTAGCCAATATGATGGATCACCTCAAAGACTCCTGCATAACAGTGACCACATGGCATGGTGGCCACATGATACTGTAACATCCCTCTTTCAATACAAAATTAATGACAATGATTTTCTCAGGGTTCAACATTCCTGAATTCTATCTGAAAACTGTAACTGAAGTGCATGCAATAAATAACGACAAAAATCACTCCTGACTGATAAGAGTCCATTTTTCCTGAGTCCTGTCAAATACTTGAACGATCAATTAATAATAATAATAACAACAACAATAATAATAATAATAATAATAATAATGATAATAATACCAAGGTTTCGTAGGAGCACAAAGTAAGATATGGCTTTGATGAACCACACGATGTTTTTAAAGTTCATTTTTTAATGAAGACATGTTTCGGATGAGCCATCATCCATCGTCAGTTGTACAGTGCGGAATAAAATTAAAATGAGCAATAAATAGTTAACAAGGTGAGATATTAACGAAAGTAATTATGGATAACGAAACTATTTATGTTAAGAAAGGAGACTAATTAATAAGAAAGGGATAAATTAAGGTGTTTGACCTGAGAATTTAAAGACGGCTGCTCCCAGATGATGGCATGGCTTCTTTGATTTTCAATCGGAAATCAAAGAAGCCATGTACATCCTCTGGGAGCAGTCGTCAGAATCAGGATTGCTTTGTTTATAAAGTTATTTAGTTTACAAAGTCATTTAGTCGGTTACAAGTAAATAAACTTGATAAAATCTGTTTCCTCTACTTTTTCGACTCATTGTTTATGCACGGCTTTTTCGCTCTTGTTTATTAAAACTTAAAACTATTTACATAAGCGCACATGTTTTATAGCATCGCATGGTTTTTTAAATGTTTCCAAGGTCCAACTCCTAGCGGACACCTTCCCATAACGGTACACTTACATGTATGCTGACGGTCCCAAGGGTGTCTACTTACCGGAAATTTCACTGTATTTAGGGTCGTCTACTAAACTCTCACGTGAGCCACAAACGATAAGGTCCGTAAGATCGTTACTTCATGAGAAGTAGGGTTGTAATAATTTACAATAATAAAAGAAAGATGATTGGTCAAGTAGTCTGTCAGTATGTGTGGGTTTTCTGTAAATCAACACCCGTCGTTGTTGAAGACACGGGTAACGACGCACTCTAGGAAGGGCATTTTACACTTTTTTTTTTTTATCCTCTCGGTAAAATTGTTTTCATCATTGTGTCTGGTGGGAGTGCCACCTCGATATTAAAACGTGGTACATGAAGGAAATGAACTTCTAAAGCTCCTTATAAAAAACAATCAAAGTAGCTATGAGCTACTGAACATCCTTCTTTCACAATCAATTTTTGCCTCAATTACTGATTTATGTAATGCAAAACTAACAATCACGAATTTCGAGCTAGTCTATTGTGCAAACCAATAGCTTGAATAATGTAGCATAGTCCAAAAAAAATTGTTACTTCAAGATGAATCAGCTTTCGTTTTAGTCGCCCGCACAAGTCACAGTTTCGCTCGAACAGAATCAGGATTGCTTTGTTTATAAAGTTATTTAAAGGGTGCGTTCCATTGGGGTGATCCGAGTTCGGATCAGTGATCCAAGATCTGTCTGGATCTTTCTGGATCATGGTGCATCAAAGGAACCGGCGAATCCACGACCAGAGTGGATTCGCCGGTTCCTTTGATGCACCATGATCCAGGCAGATCCAGACAGATCTTGGATCACTGATCCGAACTCGGATCACCCCAAAGGAACGCACCCTTAGTTTACAAAGTCATTTAGTCGGTTACAAGTAAATAAACTTGATAAAATATGTTCCCTCTACTTTTTCGACTCTTTGTTTATGCACGGCTTTTTCGCTCTTGTTTATTACAACTTCGTTGTCGCTCCATGTGTATTTTGTTTTGATGTTCCTTCTCAGTTTATGGTGCATCTTATAATCAAGTGTTTTACGGACACTTTCCATTAGAAAAATTGCCACAGTTGAGTTGCTGAGTTGGGGGTACGTCTTATAGCCGAGTGCGCCTTATAACCGAAAAACTACGGTACTTGGTTTTACGGTCAACTCTTGATTTTCTGACACCATGCAACTACGGATACCCAGATAATAGCGAAAGCAGCTAAATCCCCGGCAAAAATAAATTACAGACGTTTGACTGAAATAAATTCCTGCTATTACAGACTCTGTAAACTCCCGGTCCCGAGGGTGTACGCAGTAAGATTGCTGTATATCGAGATGTTTTGTATTCTTAAAGGCTGGAAATAGCCGAAATTTACATTTTTTTGAGGTTCTATTCGTTTTTGGCCCCTTAAAACGATGGATATTTCAATACTTGGGTTTAAGCTCGCTTTCATGCTACTGACTCTACAATGTGCGTAGTGTTAATCAGGAGGGTTGAATTTATCAGAATCCGTTGTCAAATCTTTATTGTTGGGTGGGTTGTGCCAACTTCTTAATTAGAGGATGTTTTGATGTCCAGCTTTCCGACTACACCAACCCCGTTACAGATACTCTCACAGTGACGTTACCTCAGAACCATCGACATCTGATGCAGTGCCAGCGATGAGCTCCTTAATGAACACCACATCGTCTCCAGTCAAATTGTACTCACTAAAGCTTGGGGACAGGCTGTTGAATTTCATCATGTGATCAAACATATTCACTGAACCAGTCTCATGCTGTTTGGAAAACAAAACAAATTAACAAAGCTTAACGACAGTATATTTAAAGGGATGGTGGATCATTGCAGTTTTGCAAAACGAACCAATTAAAGTTTTATTCACAACTGTGATGATCCATTGCATCTTCTTAACATCGCAAATCATTCATCCACAGCTCAAATGTAAGACTTCCATATTCTCACATTCCAGTTAAGTTTAACTATTGACTAACAACATATTTTACAGCTTCTAACTACAAAGATCACCAAAACAATCTGTCATATAGTACACCATAAAACGTCTTTAATTTGGGGATGGAAACTGATGTATTGTTATTATAAGCGACACTTTGATACAGTGAAGCTGTATAAGAATTAATGAAAATAAAAATAAAATGGTTAATTGGTCTTGAAGTCCACCGTCTTGAAATCTGGTCAAAAACCAAGTGAGATGGTATACGAAGAACGATGTATGTAAATTGTTTAACGGGAACATGCTGAAAAAGAGAGTACCCGTCCCTAGCAGAATGTTATAAGACAGTGTTCGGACTAAATTTCCTGGACTTAAATGAACACTTCGAATACTGTAAAAGCAGAAATAATATATAGATTTAGCCAAGCCTAAAAGCGGAGCTCATTTTTTTTTACTGGTATTGAGCAACTTCGCATGGCTTTCCTTGCGCCAATATTTTATGTTTAGAGCAGTCAACAGGAATTGACCGCGGTTTAAAACCTCAAATATTAAACATTACAAGAAAACAATACACGATGCGTAGATCCGTATGTTTGTTCGAAAACATATTTAACAATCAAAAAACGATCAGACATTTTCATTGCCAGTCGGGATTCTTATCATGTTTATTTTTTTATTTGAATTATTTGTTTCTGTATTTGCTCGGCCCCACTAGCCTTTGTGCTATAAATATTGCCGAGGGTAAATCAAGGTTATTATTATTATTATTAGTAGTAGTAGTAGTAGTAGTAGTAGTAGTAGTAGTAGTAGTAGTAGTAGTAGTAGTAGTAGTAGTAGTAGTAGTAGTAGTAGTAGTAGTAGTATTTTCATCCATGCAACATCGTGTTTGAACGTTTGGCCACCTCTCAACATTGCATTTGTTCTTAAATGGCTTTCCATGTTTGATCTAGATCAAACATTTTCATCCAACATTTCGCATTACGAAGAAATTTTTGATCGTTTAGCCACCCCAACCAACAAAACGTGCACAGCCGGTAAAAAGCAACCAAATGAACCACCTGAAGTCGAAATTTCAGCAATAATACGCAAAATATCGCTCTGTGCGGTGTCCAACCAGAGAGCTTTCGCTACTTTGGCCACCGCTCACATATAAATTTATTCCTTAAAGGTTTAACACTCCTTAATGCTTTACTATTTACTATTTACCTTTAAAAAAACTGTGTTTAAATGCCCTTTACAGTGTAAATAAATAAAGAATTGAATTGAACTCACTCTGTCTGGTGTTTGGTCAAACATTGTTTTTGCGTTTAACCACCCAACGTTATGTTTGACAACTGACGATGTTGGATGAAAATGCGTTATCGTTTAGCCGGGGATTCAATCCTTAATTTTACGAGGACTCATTGCGATTACGTGTTAATAATAAGATAAGGGCAAAAGTTTCTTAACGCTGTTGAGGCACCGAGGTCGAAAAACAGTCAGCCAAGCCGAGTACTGAAAAACACTCGTTCGCTTGCAAAGAAAACAATTCAACTACTTCTTTGTGTCCAAAACGAGTACAGATGATTGTTATTTATATCTATTCGAGAGAAAAATACAAATTTCATTCCTGAACAAAAATAACAACGATTAAACCAAATGTTAAACTTCTACTTATTTAATTTACCTCGCTGTCCTGTGTTGTAGAGGTTTCTACCACTTGAAAATACGTAAGCTTCAGTAAAGTAAAAACAACCATCTCCAAAAATAGCAAACGGTTTGTCCAAAGAAAGAGCTTCTTCCACAGAGTTTGAGCTACTCGTTCCTCCCATCAATACCGGTGAACTGTTAAGTGACCTTTCTTGGTGAGATGCAAGTTTGAAGCTTTTCCTGAGAAAAATCTTTCGCTCTTCCTTTTATCACTTGAAGATTAACCTTCCGGAGTATCTTTTGACAAGTAATAATAATAATAATAATAATACAGTTCTTAAAAACGCATTATACATAAATCTCAATGCTTTTACATAAGATTTAAAGTAATTACAAGAATAAGATCAAAAATTTACTACAGGTTAAAAGCAATTTGAAAAAGGTGTGTCTTGAGCCTGGTTTTAAAGGAATCTAAGGTTTCGGAATATCTTATGAAATCAGGAAGTTTGTTCCAAAGCCTAGGGGATACACACGCAAAGGATCTGTCGCCATAGGTGGTAGTTCTTAATTTTTATGTTTTTTACGCGAATTTAAAGACAAACTTCGATCGAAGAAGATGAAGTTGTTTTGTGTAAAATGAAGAAACCAGCTGAATGTGAAATTACGAGCCGCAGAAAGCACGCAAAGATTAAGCACCGGTGAGCCTGCGATCCAATCGAAAGCAAGCACCTGGTCAGCGGTCAACTACAAAAAAACAGCTGACCTGAGGTTTTAACTTGAGCCCGCGATATGGTCACGTGACACTGGTCAGCAGACACCTTGTTTTGACAAGTGTCAATTAGCTATAAGATAGATGTCCAGTATCAAAGACGTACGCTGTAAACTAGCTGGTCAGGTGGGCCAGCTGGAGTATGGCCGCCATGTTGGATTATTATGATTATTATTAGGATATTATTAATTATTGTGCGACTCCGTCATCGTCGTCGTCGTCGTGCGGTCGCGCCCACGAGCAATACCGCTAGCCATAACTTACATAATTACCATGAGAAAAGCAGTTGATGGGTTTCTATAGGTATGGTGCTCCGCTTGGCGGCCCTTCGGGCCACCGGAGCTCCGCTACTAGAACCAACCATCCATAAAAGTTACAAACGAAACTAGCAAGAGCTAAGTGCCTAAAGCATTCCTTCTTCGTGAGAGTGATCAAAGATAGGAAGAATTTACCAAATTCCCTGTTTGATAATGATATGAATATCAATAGACTTAGACAAGACTTAAAAAAGGTGGATGGATATTCACTAACTTTCTTTCACTGCCGCTTCAGTCCATTCAATTAAAGGATTAATGTATAATGGTTTCTCCCAATTTTATATTCTACATTTTATGTAAATAATTGTACATATGTCATAATTAACACTTAATGACTGGTTCCGAGGGGAGCAGTGAATTTTGTTTACCGAGAATCTGAGTGTTTCCCAAGACGAAGTTGAGGGAAACATTGAGATTTGAGGGAAACAAATTCATTGTTCCTCAAGGGACTAGTCATTGAGTAATTTGTTATCTAGCAAAACAAATGGGTCAAACCGGTGGAAAACAAAAACAAAAGCAAATTTTGAAAAACGCGCTGAGATTCCAGCGACAACATCAGGCCACCTTCAACTGCACTCTCTGATCACGTGCAACAGCCGTCAACATTTCGCGGATAACAGTGAACTGTTCTCGTTTGACCTCATAGTTTTCGCAATGTTGCCCGCTCATGGCATTTCGCGGGAAACAGTTTCATTGTTAGATGTCATGTGACCATGAACTAGCCAATGAATGCGCGTGCTGTAGCGGGAAATACGCCAGCTACATAACAATCTTAGTTGGGGGACTATCACATAGGGTTAACCTTATGGTCCTCCTTTTCAAATAATTATGTCAATGTGTATTTCGAACTTTGAATGAAGTAGTATTATCTTCCATCAAAACTTACTACTGGTTGACTGATTACAATGTAAAAAGTGTACAACATTGATGGATTAAGAGGTCCCACTCAGGGTAATAGCTGCCTCGATTTTCTTATTACAATTACTCTCGTGACTGACCCTCTTTATTTTAGATATGGTACTTTTTCTTTTTTGTTTTTCACCTCAACTATTGTATTTATTCTTAAGCCGTCCTCACACCACCTGCCTCGATTAGCCTTGCTATTTGCAGGTGGTGTGATACTTGTATATTTAATGAATGAAATAAAGATGTTGTTGTTGTTGTTGTTGTTGTTGTTGTTGTTGTTGTAATAATCACCCCGCACATGCCACTGTTGTGGTTGAAATTAAATCTGATTTTAGTTAGTTTTCCGTGTTGCTTCAAGTCCTTTAACCAGATTGACTTTAGTTTCGTTTGTTCCTAATTGTTACAAATGAAAAAAAAGGAACATTTAAACCACAAATGAAACTAAGTACGATGGCTATTTTTTAACTTGATAAATGAGTGACAACCAAACATCTCGTGAAATCAGTTGTCTGTTTAACTTGCTTAACGAGCCACGGAACTAGATTTAATTTTAGGCCATTAAAGTGCCTATGAAGTAAAAAATTTTCTTTCGAATTCTTGAAGTTTCATGTGTCTTGATTACGAAATGACAAAAGAAATTTGACAACATCAACTAAAGCCGATTTTTTTGCTCTCCAAAGAACCTCAAAATTCACTAAATCGTGTCCCTTGGACTGGGAACAAATCTTTGCTCAGAACAATGCTGATGACGTAGGAAATGCCACGACTCTCGTGTCTTCTGAAGCATTTCCTACGTCACACCTTTGTAATACGATCTTTTGGACGCGCGCAAGATGGAGACACTTTTTGGCGCCAAATTTAAAACTTTCAGTTCGATTTATTCCGCGCTGTAAATGTTTTACTGCCTAAAACCTAAATATTAAGAATCAGAAAATGATAAACTATTACATTAGAACAAGAAATTTTGGACTTCATAGGCACTTTAACAAAGAAAACTAAAGGTCACGTGACCGGTCCTTTTGACACTATCCAGTGAAAGTCATGGTTGGTGATAGTTTAAATCCAGGGTCAGAGTTAAGATTCTACAGTTAAAACAATTTCTAAGGGGAGTGGATAACTTAGCAGGGCCAGGCTTCACCAGTAACGTTACCTCCTGGGTTTGTAGTTGGCCAGGTCACGTGACAAGCCACAGTATCAAACTCAATTACCCTAGATGAGATGATCATCGTTCTGGCTGTCACTAGTGGCTCCAACTCGACCTCTATTGTCTAGTTTTTAAAATCACCACCCCCTCAAGCTGGCTTTCATGCAACTTCAACCTTGAATCTAAGTACTGGCCATAAAGTAGTACCCTCCCCTCCAGATCTTGCAGCATATGGTTGTTTTCAAATAAAATAGCGTTGATATGTTACTAGCCTCAAAGGCTTTTGTTTAAGTAGCTGAGCAATTAAAAATATCAACATCAAAAAAAATTGTGTTTTATTTTAAACCAGGTTGCTCAAGGGAGAAGGCAATCATAACTGTGGCCAATGTTAAATCACTCGTGGTCAAACTATTAATAGGCCTACCCTTAATGCCAAAATAAATAACTGATTGAGCGCTATCTGTGAAAACAAGTAAAATAGCCAAAATCTACAGTAAAACTCGAATTTTTATGTAGTATTAAATTCATAGGTTTTGACTACAGTTAAAGAGGGACTTACCTCCCAACCACTATCTGGCCTGGCAGCTGGTATAAAGAGTCTGTCAAACAAGTGTGAGAATGGGCCATGACCTAAGCAAAAACAAAGAGTAATTGATCACAGTTGTTGCGCTATAAGCTGTACGTATAGGTACTTTACAAATGTCATCAGATGAAACTGATTGTCATCCAATTCAATTTGTAATGTTATCATTTAAACGAATATACAAAATCTGCAGGATCAGTGTTATTTGTTTAATCACAAGAATGTATTGGGGAACAGGGAGGCAGCTTAACCAGGAGTAAAGGAGGAAGGGAGGGAGACTGTGTTGAAACCATGCAGAATTTCGAAAGTTTTGGAAGCGAGAGAATTTGGCAAAAATTGCAATATTTTGCAACTAAATACAGCTGTACGGACATGTCTTTGCAATATAATAAAACCTGGCAATACATGCATCTGCTTGGAGATGTTACCTACCTAAGTCATGGCAAAGGCCAGCTATCTCAACACAGAGTATGTCTTCATTTGTGATTTCTAGTTCTGGTTGTCGTTTTCGCAGACTCCTTACAAGTTTGCCAGCCAAGTGACATGTGCTTACGAAATAAAGGAAAATTACAAATAAACGTTACAAAAGCTACCATAATACATTTTATGGTAAGAGAAAAACGTAATGTATGTAAATGCCAGTAAGTATAGCAAGCTACCCTACCCAATACTGTGCTCAAATCTGTTATGAGAAGCTCCTGGAAATACACGGTAACACCCACCTACAAGAAAGTAACGAACACAATTTTTAATAAACGTTAAAAAGCTGTAGTATAGGAGCAAAAAGCGTTTTCTACATAAAGTTAAAGACTAAGGTCACCAAATGTAATCTGGATATAAAAAGACAGTGCAGCCATGGGCATTGAGTGGAATCCAGACAGGGAGGGTGGCAGCTACATAAGAAGTGAGATTCACGAACAAGCTAAGTTTCGAACTTTTTTTTTTTGACTAATTTACTAAAGTAGAACACGCAGCACTATAACTTTGATAATTTTCAGAACAAACCCTTGAACTGCAAGTACTTTGTCGCCAAACACTCACCTAATTGCTTGATGTTTCTAAGTCTTTGAAACTGCGGAGTATCTATGATCTTGACGCAGAGTGGATGGACTTCAATATGGCCATGGATGCTGTCATTAAATACCTGGCAGAAAATTGAAAACATTTAATCTTCATTCAGTTCGACCATCCAAACGATAATTTGAAACGTTTTAAGAAACATTATCTCACCCCACAGAAGAATTGTAGGCCGCCATGAGACTATGTGATATGTGCCATTACCAACTTGCAAGCTGGAGAATGGTATCCACCAATCAGCAGTAAAGCGTTATTTGTTTGCGAAGAGAGTGAGATGGTAAGTTTCAAGCGTAATGAATGAATGAAAGATCTAGATGTGACTTATTCAACACTATTACACGCAAACTCAGGAAGAAAGATTTCGAATTCTCCCAACAGCCTGATAAGTCGAACCTATGACCTTCCCATTCTTTTTACTTTGGCTTGAATTCCTTTGTTTTGTCAAAGGGGAATATATCGCATAACCCCGCTATTAACTGTCTGAAAAGCTGGGTGCGGCTTTGATCGTTTAAAGGAAGAGTGAGACTATTGAAAAGCTAATTAAGCTGCAAGGGGACTATGTGTTAATATGCAAGGGGGTTTTGTGACTTTCAGCTTTTTAGCCTTTGCATATTAACACATAACCCCCTTGCATGCTAGCTAACACATGATCTCCTTTCAAATATTACTTGGCAATGTCAAAAACAATGCTACAGTTTGTGAGATTAAACGGTCCAGTTCCCTCTTTATCGCTTCTTTTACATGTTATTTTCGTTGAAGGCTCATCATCGATTTTCCCGGACATCGTCTTAGTTGGTAACTGCAATGATAACTCGCCCGGTTTGTTTTTTCAAATAACTCCGCGACAGGAACCTCAGTACGAAAATCAAAGTTACCAGCCGTCCTAGCTCGCTCTCTTTCAATCCATCCACTAACAACAACTTTTCTAGTGCATCAGTTTCCACAATACTGCTTCCGAAACAGCTTTTGGTCAGGAAAATTTTGGACAACAAACAACTAACTGGAAACTAAAATTTGAAACCATGCACAACAAACAATTTGAATGATGCCAAATCCCTTGTGTAACAGAAATTAATATTGAATAGTAGGTAACTTTTGGTCAACAACAAACAAAAGAAAACAGTATTTGCCTTGTTAACACCAATATTATGAAGTCATTGAAACACATTTTTTCATCAGTGTATTTTTGGGTCCGTTGAGGAATCCTCGCCAAAGTAAAAATAAGTCAGATACAGGCCTTCGGCTCGGGGTTATGTGATTTATTCCCCTCGTGCGTTGCCTGAGTGCGTACGCATGAGGGGAATAAATCACATAGCCCCTCACTTCAAGCCTTAACTCTCACCTATTTCGGATGTTCTACCAATGAGCTACAGGAGACTCATGGCAGCTTAGCCTATAGGTGGTTTGCACGTTACGTCATCGCCGCCATGCTGGTGGACGTAAACAATACGTCTCTCATTAGCTCCTTTTGTTTGTCCACCAGCATTTGTCGTTTCACCATTGTTATCTGTGTCTCTAGAGATTGGCTGCAAACCACTTATGGGTCAGTGGTAGGGCATCCGAACTTGTAATCGGAAGGTCACAGGTTCGACATATGATGAGAGAACTCGGAGTTCGCGTGTGACAGTATTGAATAAATCAAATCTTTCATGATTTGTTTGTTACAATGTAGGTGACATTATAGATGATTAATTAGAAATGAAAACTGGTGAAAATTATATCTTGTGATGGCTACTTTTGAAACTGCGACTTCAAATGAAAAAGCAAATGAGTGAATTGTTCCTTTACCTTGTAACTAAAATCATGGTCCCCTGAACTTGCCTCACCTTCAAAATAACGTCCAGCAACAACTTAGTATTTTTAAATATCTGAGGAAATGAAACTGTATAGTCTGCGCACTGGAAACCGATTTTATTGCATGGCTTGGTAAATATTATTTGCTAGCAGTCCCTTTCTGCTAAACTTGAGAGTTTGATCCATCAAAAGTTTGATAAGACTTAAGTATGGGGCAAAAAACAGAAGTGACTGGAAGGGGGGAGTCAGGATTTTTTTTTGGATTCCACCTACACCCATTGGAACGTTCACTCCAGGTTTCAGCTTGGCATGCGCTCTTGACTATCCAGAAAAGACTGCTAGCCTTACAGTGTTCCAGATAACTCAGTGGGTATGTACGGCTATTCACATTTTTAAGGGGCCATTAGACATAATTTTTTCTCTCTCTAAATCTTCTTTAAATCATCCCTCATTGTGTTGCGTTGGAAGCCAGCTTTTTCTTGTTTATTGATGCGACAACCTTAGCAATTTTTGAAATGCTCTTGATTAAAAAGAAAAGACCGAAGCTAAATACCCAAAGTGACTCAATTCGCGCCAAACTCTTTGTGTGAACACTAGACTCTCGCGATATTATTTCATTATTCACATTCTTGTCATTCACATACACACCTATTTCTGTATATATGTAGTGTCAATTAAGTTAATGTATCCACATTCGACAATGATGACATGAGGTCGTCGAAACGTCATGTAACGTTTTTATCGTTAATTTTCCTTTTCAAATAATTCAAATCCTCAATATTTTGCTTGCTACAACTGATATAAAAAGGGTCTTTTCGAAGAATTGTGGCTATTATAAGCAGCATTCCACAGTCAACTAATGACTACTATCTGCAGTATGACAGCCTCTTCAATGTATAACCACAAAGAAGATCACAAGATTCATGTAGTGAAGAATTTTTAAAACCTTGCGCCCGCATGACCCACAGATGTGTGACTAAACCAGCAACATGAAAGTTTTCTAATTTACGCGGAGCTTCTTTCCTGAGGAGCGCATGCACGTCTTGAACGGCCCTCGAGCAGGAAATGCTGATGTGCGTCGGGTGTCACGAAAACTAAGACCCTCGGAAACTAATACCTAAGACCCGAGATCCCATCTTAGTTTTGTACTACGAAAACTCGGACCCCCGACGATGAAAACCGTTGAAATTACTGGCAGGAAAATTGCTAGGAATTGTCAAGGGTTCTCGTACTTAATTAGCCTTGACTGAAAGTGTGTCAGCATGAGAAACTTTCCGTTATGTTTTGAACACGGATACAAGCTACCAGCGCATGTTTGTGAATTCGAAACAGGTGCGAGAGTCATTTGCTTTTATGCTTGCGCCTTTTGTTTTGACATATTTTAGAGTATGCATCACCGTTCCCAGCTGGTTGAAACTCATACTGAAATATAATGTTTATTTGTTTACCTCGACAGAGCGTTGTTAACCCCTCCGAAGAACATCTTGCCAACCATGGCCGAAAATTTCGGATATTTGAGCCCGCACGGTAGTAGCGGCTTTTCCCAATCAATATCAAAAATGGCGTACGGAATTACAAAGCTTTGTATGAGAAGTGATGGAGTTATGGAAATACAAGCACAATTTAAAAAAGCACCGTTTTTCCGTCTGCCAAAATTGAGCGTTATTCAAAAACATTTTAGCGATATTGTAGTTAAAAAAATCTACCGGAAAAACGAAGTCCATACCTTTCTTTGGGAAGGATGTCAATTTGCAACTTCAGCTCCTGTCAAAACATTATAAATCAGTGAAAAAAGAAGCGAAGACAATATATTTGCTACCAAATAATCAGAAATCTAAAGTCGCTATGTAAGTTGCCAAAATCGAGTCAAAAAATGCAGTTGGATCGCTATTTTCAGAATAAATCACAGATCTTCTGCTTGTAAACGTACCTTTCTTTTCGGCTGCTAGAAAACCGTACACAATGAAATAAGACCACGGGAAGGTCGACATGTCACGCAGATCCACGTAAGTTCCATGAAGGAGAAGACAACAAAGTCTCGCTCTTAGCACCGTATTTTCGCACGCAAATCCTGTATATTTGGTATTATAAACAACGTAATTCTCGAGAAGATTCAAGAAAATTAACCCGTTCCATCTCGATGATAAAAGAAAGAAGTAAAGCTGCGATATACTTAACAATTAGATTATGAGCTCGAGATTTCTATCGCGTGATAGCTGATGAGGGCGCAGCCCGAATCAGCTATCAAGAGCTGTCACGCGTAGAAATCGAGAGCGAATAATCTACTTGTTTTAGTATAAATCTACTAGTCGCTCAAAACTAAACAAGTAAATTATCTAATTCCTCCTCACAGACAATTCGAAAACCCGAAGAAGCGGCCGCGCGCCATTTCGTTGACAATCGCTACTCACTATCTATCACAGAATAGAGAGCGAGTAGCGTAGCCAATCAGAGAACGGCATTCGTGATAGAACGCTAGTACATTTATACTAAAATAAAATATAAACCGGATGTTCGTGTTCTGAGTTCAACAAGCGATATCTCGGCCAAATGCGCCTCAAATGTCCCTTAAAAGGCATCGTTCGCTAGCTTTTTTCGTGGATTTTGTCCGCCATTGCTCATTTTGGCAATACCTTCAGCCAGCGGCATTCATTTGACCATAAACATATTTGTATTTCACCCCTCGATCTGTCCAAAAACTATAAGCGTGGAGGTCACTGCTCAAACCAGCGGTTAAGGCCATTACGCGACAGCGTGAATATAAGTCGCACGAAATGTGATGTCCGAGATTTCTGGCCATGTTAAAATTTAAGTAAAAGCAAGATATATACAAGAAGGAATAAACGCGATGTTTCGGTACTTATTTCAAGACCATTGTCAAACGTGTAACAAACTTGAATTTGTAAGGAGAGCCGACTAGGAAGGTGTGAGACACCTTCATTACAACAAGAATGCAGAAAAGAATGCAGAAAAATGTATGAAAAGTATAACTAAAATGCAATGCCTGTTCGTTTCAAAATTTTCTATCAAACTAGGAAACTTTCATCGTTTTGGTCAAACAAGATCCCAGTCCTATGTAACTCAAATCTCATGTGATTTATAAATTGACATGCCCGGCTTGTAATGCTGAATACATAGGCAAGACTGATAGATGTCTTAGAGTGCGATTGGACGAACACAGTTTTGACCATCATTCTGCCATGTTCCAACACGTGCACGGTTGCGAGGCATTTAAGTTTTTGTTTTTTGTAGCCAATTTTAGATCGCATGTGGATCCGGGGAGCACTCCCATAAATTTTGGATAGGTGTGTGCCGCGAAGGGTCTGAAACCCTGACCCTATTCAAGGATGAAGCAAACGAAAATCGATACCCTATTCAAGGACGAGACCCGAAAAAAAGGAAAGAACTGGCATGAAACAAAAGCCGGATTCGGCAGGCTAATGGGGAACGATCCAAACAACGGCTTACCGCTGCGGAAAAACACCAAATTTATCATTTGGTTTTCGTTTAGCTGGGTATTTTTTAGCTGACACAATTTAGGCACCCTATGTAAGGATCACAAGGGGAACAATATGCCAAAAATGGGCAAAAATGATACCCTATTAAAGGATCAACAACAACAAATGCTTTATTTGCATGAACATAAAGTAATTACAGTATTGCAAAAGCTACTAGTCTAAATTTAATTACTAATTCAACTAATTGGTGTAAAACATTACAAAACATTACATTCTCATTTATTGATTGATATTAATTTGTTTCTTGATTCAAAGCATTGCGAGATAAATGAAATTAATGTGACAGGTAATTAAATAATCAGAAGAATTCATAAGAATAGATATTAAAGTATCGAACAAGAACCTCAAAAACCATACCCTATCCCGCGGCACATACCTATATAGCCGTATGTGGGAGTATCCTCCCCCACCCCGGCTTTTACTTATATTTTAAGTTAGCAAGATGATGTTATGGTTGAGTGATCGTGTAACACAGGAAATACGCGTGTGCTAACAGATCGAAAGACCCCACGACTTCCGGTGAGGGTAAAAAAAAAAGGCGAAATGAGTTTACGGAATGGCATGTGGCATGACTTGCGTAATGGCAAAGTTATGTGGAATGTAATATTTGCAGATTGACTCAAAGAAATTTATTTAACTGAAAGCGCGCCTTTTCTGTAGTAATAAGATAAACGAAAAAATTACTCAATTCTGATTGGCTAAAAAACCAGTGCAGTTTTGCTGTAACACAGTGCAATTACAAATGTATTTTGATTGGTTTAGAAACAATAGAAATTTGAATGAGCCAATCAAATCGTAGCAGTTTCTATAGCAACAAGTTTGCGGTAAGTTTGAGCCGCGTTGAAAATTGTGAAAAACATCAAACAATGACCGACGTTTTGAGCAGCTTTCCTTTCGCAGAGGAGTTGAAAACAGCTCTAAAAACAAGCACGGTGCGAAAAGCACTGCTTTTCGGCTGTCTGTTTGGAGAAAGCGATGTCTACAGAAGGGAATTACCGACGAAATCGAAAGCTATCAGTCCGTTGAACTTGAATAACACTTTGCTCAAGCCATTTTACGTCGAGAAAACAACAACAAACAAGACGAAGGTTATGAACCAGAAATACTGAAGGTAATGATTATACAGCATTTGATAGACACTTGAAAAATGAAGCAGCCTTATAGCTATAGCATACAACTTTTCAGACGGTTTTTGCGGCTTAAAAACTTTAAAAACATTGACTAAACTGTTGTTTTGACCTGCGCGTGATGAATAAATTATTTTTGCACGAGGTTCACCTGCGTTGCTTATGCAACACAATTTTTTCGTGTATATTATTAATATGTAATCACATGATTTTTCTCGTGCAATTTGGAATAAATAAGCACTTGTAAATTTTTTCAAAGACCACAAATTGCACTCGCCCTACGGGCTCGTGCAATTTTGTTAGTCTTTGAAAAAATTTTACTCGTGCTTTTTTATTCCAAATTGCACTCGAAATCATGTGATTACCTATACTAAATAATTTTACATTTAGTAATCTTGGAACTCGAGATTACTGATCGTGTCTGACAGCCTAATTATAACTGACAGTGAATAATCACAAGCTAGTTGCCGAACTCGGTCACAACAAAATAATGAAAACAAATTGATCAGGATTTGACCGAGAAATATTTCACTGTTGAGCACTGCTCTCCGCGTACACGGCGGGCTTGCTTTGATATAAATATTTTACAAATGAAACTCTTTCGCAGAAATGAAAAACATTTATAGAATTTATTGGTATGTTCAGAAAACCGCTAAACACCGATAAAAACTTAAGAATAAGGGTAGTCTGCCACAGATCGAAAAATTACTTAACTTAGCTTTGAGGATTAGAAGCCCAAAGAGGCTAAGAAACTTTATAAGTCTAAATTGGAGGTTTTATCCCGCTCGACACTTAGTTGGATTTCGAGTTATTTCAAGGGAAAAAAATAAAATTTCAAAGTTTCCAGGAAGAGCATGCCTACTCTGATCCAACAGTTAAAAGCCATCATGGTGATCATTACAGCTTCCCCCTTCCACAAACTAAGATTACTTCCCGACCCTTGTTCTTTTATAATATCTTAATATACTTTTTATTTCATGACTTTCACATATATTACATGTTACCTTCATCATCCGACGGTTGAGAGGCCTGATCAGTACAAGGGTGGGACATCTTTCCTTTACTGTGTTTTGCGGTCTGATTACTGGAAGAAGCGCCTATATAAGTAAAACATGGACAAAACATCTTTAAAAGTGAAGCTGGAGTCAACACTTCTTAACAGGAGCCGACACGTGAGGGAGGAAGAAAGCAACGGAATGATGGCTTTGCTTGTCCCTTGACAGGGCCGTACCAAGTACGAGGAAAATCGAGGCACTTGCTTCAGTAAAAAAAATCGAATTTGCGTTATTTTTGTCGTTCCTTGTGTGAGCATCGTAAGAAAAACATAAACAGGCTGTGTTTTCACAGAGGTGTGAGCTTTTTTTTAGTTACCTGTAAGAGGTTTTATTATGTCTCTCACTTAGTAAGCACGCTGTGATTGGTCAATTTTGCGAGCCGTATTCTACAGTACGGCCCGCTTGACTTCCAGTAGTTTTTTTCCCGCGCGCCGGATTAACCTCAGAGATATAATAAATATTCAGGATGAACAAAAATGAAGGAATTGTTCACCTTAGTAGATGCGTGACACTTAAAGCGATACAAAATTTCAAAAAAAAAATATTAAATTGAGAAAAAAGTGTCAAAGTGACATCTTGTGAAAAAACACAAACGTTTCGGGCATAGCCCTTCTTCAGTGTGAAAACCGTTAAATGTTTGCGCGACTGTAAAATTGAAAGAAACGTTACTAAGAGCTAAGCGCGCGGAAAAAAGGACTCGCGCGCGCCATTTATAAGAAATGAAAAACATTATTTAGGCCGTCTGGTTCCATAGTGCCGAGCCTAAAAATGAGTTCCATTTCTAATTGTTTCCGTCTGGCATTGACTCCAGCACATTTCCGCAAACCTCTAACAAGGATGTCAGATAGACTGTGGCCGGGAGAGTTAAAATGCTCTGCGACCGGGAAACCACTGGTGTTCTTTTGGACGCTTCGTAGATGTTCGCCGAAACGTTCGCGTAGAGTGCGACCGGTCTCCCCGATATATAACTGGGGACATCGACGGCACGAGATGCAGTACACAACGTTCTCCGATTTACAGGTGAAGTGTTCACGGATGGTGGTCGTATTCTTGGGTCCACGTACATGGATATCGGACGTAGTGTACAAGCAAGTGCGGCAGCGGGGATGTCGACATGCGAAAGTTCCTGGGACCTAAAGATATCCTGGTACACACCTCTGACAGGTTCCAGACAGAGGTCCCAGGAACTTTCGCATGTCGACATCCACCATCCGTGAACACTTCACCTGTAAATCGGAGAACGTTGTGTAATGCATCTCGTGCCGTCGATGTCCCCAGTTATATATCGGGGAGACCGGTCGCACTCTACGCGAACGTTTCGGCGAACATTTACGAAGCGTCCAAAAGAACACCAGTGGTTTCCCGGTCGCAGAGCACTTTAACTCTCCCGGCCACAGTCTATCTGACATCCTTGTTAGAGGTTTGCGGAAATGTGCTGGAGTCAATGCCAGACGGAAACAATTAGAAATGGAACTCATTTTTAGGCTCGGCACTATGCAACCAGACGGCCTAAATAATGTTTTTCATTTCTTATAAATGGCGCGCGCGAGTCCTTTTTTCCGCGCGCTTAGTTCTTAGTAACTGTAAGTACTGTAAGTTACGGATCCTCGTCTTTTCCCATTAATTCATGGCCCGCGCGCTTCGCGCTTGGGTTATAAATCGACGGGAAAAACTCGGTCCGTAACTTAATGTACGGACCGAGAGAACGAGGTTAGAAGGAGGTATATACCTTGAAAATTGATAATATTAAAGAGATGTTTCTTACACATTGCCTCGGTGACAATTTTCGTCTTGCTACGGCCCAGCTTGACGTGGTAACAATTCTTTCCGGGTTCTTTTTGTTTTCGAGGAAACAATTTTTGGCTTTAGAGTGTACCTTTTGCAATCAAAATCTCCCACAGAAGATGACCTTTGAGTTCCTTGATTCTATAACATCTTTTTGACACATGACCAAAGATTAGTTTTTCATTGGTTCTGTTACCATAGGGACAGTAACGGATGGCCCCTCATTTAAAAAAAAATGTCGGTTATTTTATACGAAAATATGGTTTATCAACAGAGTTGATAATGTAAATTGGCCACCGTACAGGGATTCGAAAAGCTGACGTTTCGAGCGTTAGCCCTTCGTCGGAGCGAATCGAGGAATTGTGGGTTGTACAGAAAATGGAGCTACGCTATTGGTGGTAACATGGTAACGTGAAAAACAGGAATAAATTGATTGAATGAAAAGCGTTCGTTGATACCCTGGTGATTAAGAGTGTCGATTTGAAAAATTAATTTTTGCTCGAGATTTTACGTCTTTCCGTGGTACCTTGATGTAGGGAAAGGCCGGAGATCGACATGTGTTGTTTGGAATGGCTAGGAAGATTAAAATGCCGAGCGACTGGTTTGGATGCATCTTTGTCATCTTTCTCAACATCACGTAGATGTTCTCGGAATTGGTCACCTAGTCGTCCTCCTGTTTCGCCGATGTAACTTTTTGCATAACGTACAGGTTATGCAATAGATAGCATTTGCGGAGGTACACGTGAAACGATCAGTGATCTTAACAGAGGGCCCGATATTCTGTCAGTGTTTTGAATGAAAGGACAAGTTCTGCATCGCGAGCGCGCGCATTTAAAAGTGCGAGGTTGTTCAGTTATTTTGGATGCGCTTCTAACTAGAAAGTTACCTACATTTTTGTCGCGTTTGAATGAAATCAGTGGAGGTTGCAAAAAGATTCTATCAGTTTCGGGATCATTTTGCAGAATTAACTGAGATCTGCAAAGTCATTTTTTTGTGTGAAAAATGTCTTGTTTTGAGGGATACTTACAGTGCAGTGCAGAAAAAAGCTTCCACACCCACACAAAGGGCACACATGTTTTTTTTCTTTTTTTATTATTTGTTTTGCGTACACGCTTTTGAAATGCGACACGCGCATTTGGTACCCGTGTTCGCTTTTGTCATTCATTCCCATAACTTTGCTTTGTATTTCATTTGTTACAGTGTTCTCGAACAGAAAACGGAGGTGAGTGAAGACACGCATCACAAGATGGCCAATCTCGTACCCAGAGTCCTCGGGCTCTTTGGTCAGTGGGTAGACGCCCGGAGAGACCAAAGGATAATGAAATGAAAGAATTGTTTTGATTGGTCTCCTGCATAACAGTAGTTAACCAAACCGGAAACTCAGGATCCGACCTTCTCGTTTTGAAGGGAGATTCGAAATATCAATCTCGAATCTTTTCTTAATTTGTGTGACTGTTATTTTTCTGTTGCCCCTGTTTTGGCTTAACTGCAGAATACCATGCCACTCCAAAACACATCTAGAATGGTGGCTACGCGGCTACGTGAAGCTCGCTAACACATGAACATACCTCGTTCTTTAATCCATGAGCCGAAACAAGGGTCTTACACACGACTTCTGTCTCTTTATCCTTGGTCAAAAGACCGCATTTTTCGCCGCATAAACAACCAAAAAATAATAACTATATGGGGATTTTAATTCAACCAATGAACTTTATTGTATTGTAATACATTTCGCTTCAGTAACTCCAAACTGCTTTAATTAAACACAAACTGAATATTTCAAATAATCACTACTTGCTACAAGAGGCATCGACCTTGGCGTTAAAACTGTGTCATATAACCTACCATACATACAATTAACACAACTCAAATCTCAACGGCGGGGCTGAAGTACAGGTCACATTCGACAGGTCAACATATACGTTTCCATGCTACAGATAAATAAAGAAGCCCAAATGTGTCTCGTAGCCCTAATCACTATCCAAAATATATTTTTTTTTAGATTGAAGAGGAACTTTTTGGCTTAGTCACCAATCAATAAAACAGTGAACTGCACCTGTGACCTGTGGAATATGACCTCTCAACGTCTTCAAATTCATGCTAACACTGCTCGCAAATAAAAAGTTGGTAAAGTCTCCCCCAAGGGGAGCAGGGTTGGCGTAGTGGTGAGAACACTCACCTTTCACCAATGTGGCCCGAGGTCGATTCCCACACTCGACGTCATATGTGGGTTGAGTTTGTTGTTGGTTCTCTTCTTTGCTTTGAGAGGTTTTTCTCAGGGTTCTCCGGTTTTCCTCCTCAAAAACCATCACTTCAAATTACAATTCGATCCGGAATGCTCGGACGTTTACATTACATTGGAGACTGGGTAACCACTCCTCACGCTATCGAGCTTAAATAAATTTATTAGATTTGATTTGAAGCATGCGCACTAAGACCGGAACCCCAGGAAAATGGAGTCCATTATCCCAGAGTCTCTCCAGGCGTCCACCCGCTGAATAAATAAAGAGCCCGAGGACTCCGGGTACGAGATTGCAAGATGGCGGATCAAAACTCAACTAAATATTCACCACATGTTTCATGTATGCTGCGAAAGATAGGACAAGACTAGTACTGTTTCATCCCAAGACAATGCCAAAATGAATACTTGAGATCCTACCATCAACAAACCGGGTCATATTTTAGTACTCGATGACTTGTTCTGGAAATCAACTTTTCTTTCTTCTCGAGATCTTCCTGTAAAAGTTTTTTTGAACGTTTTGATTTCGCACTTTACCGCAAAAATTTCCAAACTTTCACAGAAAACCCGATAAACCAGTTGCCGTTTTCATCCCGAGAAAGACTTGTTTTGAATTTCGCTCACTTTGCCTCTCTGTTTTTGTTGTTGTTGTTTTTAACAAATACTGTACTGTAGAATTTTCTCACAACGCTAGAATTGCTGTTCGGTTTTCAACTGGTTTTCGAAGAACTACTTTCTTGGTTGGCTTAGAATAAGCGCTACGTTAGCCTCGTAGCGAAAAGTGAACAATGTTTACTTCCACGCTGGCAAAGATCGAAATCTCGAAACGTTGCTCTGAAATATCGAAGAGCCGTCAAATCCGCCGAATGTTGCAGTATGAAACATGATCATTCTCGCAACTCTTCATAATTGATTCAGTGGGACGTTAAAGAGCCTACACACTGTTCGAAAAGAGAAGGGGAGGTAGTTCCCGGTGTGGTGGTCTATCTCTCATGTGATGGTTGGGTTGGTAAGTGCTCGGAGATATATAAGCTGTGTAAGCTACTCTAAAATCCGCGGGTAAATAAAGTACGTAATCATTCTTGTTGGGAGGACGTGACTTAAATCTGTCACCGATAAAATGTCTTTTACCGCCCTTTAGACTGCAAAACAGCCGTATTTTTGCGTTGGTCGAATGCGTGGGGGACGGTCTCGTCAAGCGAAAGGATTGGAGCGAGGGTAAAACGTAGAGTGAGAGCGCAAAGCGAGCGCAAATTCGCGCCTTCAGAAAACGAAAATAAAAATCGACTGTTTTACAGTCTAACCGCCCTGTTGAAGTACTCCACAAGAATTGTATTTCACTTTAAATAAAAATAAGCTAAGTGCTTAAAGCCCTTAATCAAAAGTGTGAAAACTATCATTTTATAGTGCATACAGTAACAGCGTATAGTAAACGTAGTTTATCCCTCTTCGGGCATTACGCTCTATAAAATGGTAGTTAAGTCTCCAAATTGGTAGTTCAGTGATAAGTAAAATATATATCATGTGTCTTCGAAAGTATTTTGCGTGTTTGGTCAAGTAAGATAACATTTCTGGCCCCAGAAGGCATCTAAAGGCCTTTTATTGAGTTGTTCAGTTTCACTTCCTTTTCCTACAAAGTTTGTCTCGTAGACAGGGCCTACAAAATTATATACACATGGAAGGGCTTTCACGAAGACATTAAGACGCTCAGTAATATCCTCATGAGAAATCTCTTCCCCAGCCACTCAGTTGAAAGGGTTATAAATAACTACCTTACAAAAACGCAATGTCAGGATGTTTCTCATCCAACAGTTTACTTTAAGCTCCCCTACCGTAGGTGGGTTTTCTAACATCACGCAGAAACGCGTAAGGGGTATAGTTAGACGATATTGTAACAACATAGTTATCAAATTAGTTTTCTCTTCATTCAAAATAGGCGCCATGTTAAGTGTGAAAGATCCTATCGCTAGTGGGCTTCGTTCACGCGTCCTGTATGAACTTTCTTGTGCATGCTGTAATCCCTGCTATGTCGGTGAAACAACCCAACATTTCTCTACACGACTCCATGAACACCTGACTAGGGATAAAAACTCGCGCATCGGGAAATATCTATGGAATTCTGAGCATTGCCATGCCTTAAGT
>JAEMWC010000401.1:217500-237500 GCA_016490735.1 Pachyseris speciosa
TATCACCAGTAATAATCAAAGCTTAGAAAGTACGTTCAAAGTGATGTTAACCCTTTGACTGGTTCTGCGTGTTTTGGGTGTTTTTGCATAAATCAAAGCAACAATAATCTTAATGCGCAGTAGGTAAATAAGCATTGCAGGTTCTCCGAATTAAAACTAAACAGGAAGAGTTAAAGAAACATTTTGTAATGCAAAAACGGCAGGATTACCGCTCAGCCCCATACATGCTAATTATGTATACATTTTGTAACTCATCAACTCATACCTTATTCATGCTCGCTGTGTTTGGAACAGGGTTAGTATGACAGTAATGCACGTACATATAATATATGGTTCTGTACGGAAATCTTTGCTAAAATGGTATGTTTGCCAGTCACGTAATGGCAAGAAAACCCGGTGTCTTGAAATCAAAATTGCTTAACTGTTTACAGACGTTATTTGAAACCACTCGCGTGATCACATTACCACATACCATGTCAACACAACTTCGCTTTCGGCTTGCTGATCAAAACTATAAATTGAAGACGAACCTCTAGAGAGGTAAGTGGCCGTTGTAGAGAGGGGGCGTGAGTACAAATGTTTAGTATAAGAAATAATTATTATAGCACATGAATGGGTGACGCAATCAAAATATGTAAATAGAACGGAAACCAAATGTTCATTAGAAAATAACAACATAAACGCAAGCGAGCAAGGAACCATGAGAACATCGTCCGTTTGTCAGTCAGTGATTAAACGGCCGCTGTGGAGAGATTATTTGCAGCTGGGACGCTCTTTAGTGGCCGTTGCCGTTGTAGAGAGGTGGCCTTTGTAGAACGGATGAAACAAGAATGAATGGACTGTCCGCCATTACAAAAAGAAAAGTGGCCGTTGTAAAGAGGTGGCCATTTGTAATCTATATTTTAAATATTGGAAAGACGGGAAGAGGTATGCATGAACGGATTAAGGAACTAGATAGAGACCCACGTTTTCAGGCATCACAAAACACTCTTTGAGAATAGAGTCACTGGAAGAAATATATAAAATTGCATTTCAATGAATATCCTTTTGCCATTACCTCTATCATAAAAATTGTCTTTACTGATCTGCTCTCCAAGGAAAGAAGAATGTCGGACAGCTGAAAACATTAAGTTGCACACTACTCAAACAAACCTGTAAAAAAATACTCATAACTATTAAATCACGTGATTTAAACTATGTATAATTATTTTGATTGTCATCTCACGGACTTCTGTTATGTAACAGTAGCTCTGATTTGCACTTTGGTTAGTTATGAATAAATAAAAATGTATATAAACTGTCTTCATTATGTTTCAATTCATTTAAACTGTAATTTCTTTTAATGGCATGGATCAATGCTCTGTTGGCAAGATATCATTCTCACAAATAGCCGTTTATACCTCTACTGCTTCGAATCTTAAACAACACTTCTTTGTAACAGTTCTAATTAAAACTATGGTGTCTTTACCAGTTAAACTTACAAGACAACCGTACGTTGGAATTATTTACTGTCATACGGATTAGAAAAAGAAAACAAAAAAACACGGTTTACTACCTGTTTATAATCCTGTTGCCCAAGATAAAGTTACGCTATTCTAAAATGAATCGTTTAATTGACCGCTGAAAAATTATAAAAAGGGCTAAACTAAAAACAAAGAACTATAAAAAAATAAACTGAACATCAAACTAAAACCAACTGATATACAGAAAACTGCAAGCCGCAGAGCAAGGAGAAGCTTATCACTTGAGTGATTATAATACTAACAAAAACAGTATCTCGCCCTACGGCGAGCCTCATCATCCTATCTCTGAGCTATACAAGCACTCATGTATCATTGACTCACTCATGTATTTATGCGAGTTTTGTGGAAGAAAAAGTACCACTTATAAAAGCAAAGTAAATATCAAAGCCATGATTATTAGAACTATTTACAAAAGACAAGTCAAAGACCTTTAGTACTCTATTAGTTAAGAACTGATGTCAATAAGGGTTAGTGCTTTAATTAAAACATAAAGCTTTAACAGTTTAAGCTGTACACAATTTATGCTATCTACTTGCGCTTTCTGTTTACTTCGCTCTTCATTGTTTCATATTTATTAAAATACGAACCCTTTAATACTGGTGCAGGAATGCTATAAAGACAATTCTTCTTTGAAACACACCTGTTCGAGAATTCAAAGTTTCCTGATGTACACTAGTCCACTCGACAGTTGCTAATCCTAATTAGTACCGGTACGCTCGTATATGTGAGCAGATGTACAACGAAAAATGAAGCCAAGAAACTGGTGGTATAGATATATGTACAACATGAGAACAAGAAATTAATAATGTGCAAACTTTTCATGCATAACAAAATATTCTTCTTTGCCAGTGGAGTCAACATTTCATTAATTATTCTTTTGCGATTGCCTGCATCATCAAACATGTCATTTCTGATCTGATCTCCAAGGAAAGAAGAACTCGTAAACACTCGTATGCTCAAAAATCAATTTGTTGTAATAAATCACCAATGCAGTGGAAAACATTAAGCTGTAGACTATTCTTACAAATCATGTGAAAAATATTCATAGCTATTGAGTCAAGTGATTTAAACTACGTACAGACATTTTGATGATCATCTCACCGACGTCTGCTATGTAACAGTAACTCTTCTTTTCATTTTGGTTAGTTTTAAAATAAATAAAAATGTATGCAAACTGTACTTCACTTTGTTTCATTTCATTTCGACTGTAATTTCTATTGATGACATGGATCAATGCGCTGTTGGCAAGATATCATTCACCTAAATAACCGTTCATATCTTTACTAATTCAAATCTTAAACAACACTCCTCTGTTAGAGTTTCAATTGAAAATTTGGTGTCTTAACCAATTAGCTTACAAGACAACCGTTGCACTTATTTACGGGCGGTCATACAAATTAGAAAAGGAAAAAGAAATCCACGGTTTACTACCTGTTTATAATCCTGTTATCCAATATCACGAAAAATTGCGCTATTCTAGAATGAATCATTTAATTAAGCCTTGAAAAATTATCAAAAGGATTACACTAAATAAAGCAATAAAAAGGAATAAACTAAACATCAAACTAAATCCACCTGATTTATAGACAACTGCATGCCGCAGAGCAAGGAGAAGGTTAACACTTGAGTGATTATAGCACTTATATCGTCATTAACAGAAACAGAATCTCGCCCTACGGCGAGCCCGGCTCATCAACCTATCTCTGAGCTATACAAGCACTCTTATAAGACGAGTAGGTAGAACAGGTTGGGTTACTTTTACAGAACACTTCTAGGACACACCGCGAAAAATGTATTGAATAGAAACATAAGTTATGACATGGTTTGGACATGGGCCAGATGGAGAACGCACTCGATTGGCTTAAAACTGAGAAATTGTGTTCAGGAAACACTTTCTGAACCACCACCATACTTTGAATTGAAAATTCGAGCATTTTGATACTACAAGATATCAATTGATTCAGTTACAGATGCAAAACAAGAATAGCGCAATAAGTAACAACGTCAGCTATGGCATGGTTTAGACTTGCGCTAGATGGACAATGCGCTGTTGCCACTGAGTAGTAGCGTCCTAGGAAGATCTCACCGTGCCCCTTTACCGTACGTTTTGAAATGAACCTGATTCAACATACCTGAGTTTACAGTCAAAACCGAGAGGAGAAAGGATATGCCAGAAAGTTTGGAACAGCGGAAGTTGGAAGGTCTCTCGCAAAAGTGAAAGTAAAGAAACCAGACAAGGATGGGCGGATGACGTCAGTGGTTAACCTTTAGTGGCCTGGGTATGAGTCACCTGATGATCTTTGTTCCCAGGATTCTTTTCTTATTCTCAAAGAAGGTAGGGGGAGTCTGCGAACAAAGTTGTTGCTTATTACTATTTCTCGTGTACATGCACGTGCAGTGGAATGTAGTGAATTATCACCAGTAATAATCAAAGCTTAAAAAATATGTTCAAAGGGATGTTAACCATTTGACCGGTTCTGCGTGTTTTGGGTGTTTTTTGCAAAAATCAAAGCAACAATAATCTTAATGCGCAGTAGGTAAATAAACATTGCAGGTTCTCCAAATTAAAACTAAACAGGAATAGTTAATTTAAAGAAACATTTTCTAATACAAAAGCGGCAGGATTACCGCACTGCCCCATACACGTTAATTATGTATACATTTAAACTTATGTGACTCATACTGTAACGATATTGCGTGAATACAATTGAACTTTCTAGATGTACGAACATTGCATTGTCTGATAACTGCTTTCGGATAAGAACATCCTAGAACCTTCCGTTATACCTTGATCATTTATAGGTCTGGCGATCTTCCGATATTTATAGAATATTTGTCATTTAGAAACTTCTAGATAATGACGTAATGTAGGGTTCCGATTGTATATAAGAGAGCAGAGTTCAAGAGAAGTGAGTGAGTGTTGCTAATCAGTAGATGCTGTAACAGGAACCAGTTGAAGGCCTGGAATAAACAAGTACGTTGTTCTACTTTGCTTATACTGTTGATCGGCTGTCTTGCTGACGGATCGGCGAGTATCCCGTATCTGTAACGCACCGAAGATTACTGAAAGAACGTCACTTGGTGACAGAACGTTACTCATACCTTATCCATGCTCGCTGTGTTTGAAACAGGGTTAGTATGACAGTAATTCACGTACATATAATATATGGTTCTGGACGGCTAAAAAAGCTATGTTTGCCAATCACGTAATGGCAAGAAAACCGTCTTGAAATAAAAAATTGCTTAACTGGTTAAAGACGTTGTTTGAAACCACTAGCGTGATCACATTACTACATACCATGTCAACACAACTTCGCTTTCGGCTTGCTGGTCAAAACTAATATATAGATTTAGCCAAGCCTAAAAGCGGAGATCCATTGTTTAATACTATTTTATTTACTTGTATCTAGCAACTTCGCATGGCTTTCCTTGCCCCAATATTTTGAGTAATATTTTGATCGCAATTCACAAACCACAGAATAATAAAACATTACACTGAAGAAAACAAATCAGGGGCACCCAACGACACGTATCGGTAGATATCTATTCGGTGGAGGGTAGTTCGCCTTAGGTTTTCGGCATCAATTAAAGAGTGCACTCGGATTTTCGTAAGTAAAACGTGGCCTAAAAGATTCGTAATGTGAAAATCATAGCCCCTGAGGTTTTCGGAAAGGTCGTTATTGCTGTTTTTGGCTGTCGAAAACGTCAGCTGCCATTTTCGGAAAGAAAAATGGTTCCCTAGAAAGTTAACTTCAGCTAGGATTTTCTCAAAGGAAGATTTTATTCCCTAACATTTTCTTGCAATTAAAATTTCAGCTAGGGAATCCGAACAGATGAAATTCTTCTAGCTATTGAAAACATTACTTTAAACACACTTCAAACACCATAATGTACTTAAAAATACCTTTCTACAGCTTTTGGCTGATTCGGCTCGTTGGGTGCCCCTGACAAATTACGATGCGTGGGTTCGTAGGTTTCTTTGGAGAAGGTGGGGAAATTAGACAAGTAACAAACATGTCGGATGAAAAATGAAAATGAAAGCCACTTTAATGTAAAGTTGAGAGAGGCGGCTAAACGGTCAAACATGCTCTTCCAAGACGATGTTGGATGATGTGTTTGATCGTTTGCCCCAGGCTTAATGCTTAATTTTACGAGGACTCATTGCGATTACGTGTTATTAAGATAAGGGCAAAACTCCGATAAGGAGGCACCGACGTCGAAAAACACTGAAAACAGGCAGCCATGCGAAGTAATAACGCGAATGAAGAGACAAACTTCGAAGAAGATGAAGTTGTTTTGGTCAAAATGAAGAAACCAACTGAATATAAAATCTTGAGCCACAGAAAGCGCGCGGAAAATTAAGCCTCGTTTTGGCTTGGGTGTCTCCTTTTGGTTAAGTTAACCTGACTTGAGCCTGCGATGCAATCGAAAACCAGTACCTGGTCAGCGGTCAACTTTAAAAAAAAACAGCTGCCCTCGATGAACTTTGAACTTGAGCCAGCGGACACCTTGTTTTGATAGGTGTCAATTGACCATAACATGGATGTCCAAAATTAAAGATGTACGCTGTAAACTAGCTCTTCAGCTGTCACATAGCCGCCATGCTGGATTATTAAGAGCCAATTTCTGTAAATATCGAGAATCCGGCGTCAATCGTCAAATTTCGAAATTCTTCATATCTTGCCTGAATAACACCTATGGTGAGTTATTTTCGAAAATATAATTTAAAGATCGTGAAGCGCTTGCTTTTTTCTGAAATCGAGGAAAGTTTGAAAAACGCCATTTTACCGCCATGACGCTGCCGAAAATAGTGTAAAATGATGCATTTTGTTATCACTCGTGTAGATAAAAGCGGAGTTATCTATCAATGCAACTTGGCCAGATCATAAGGCATCTCTTGGTCTTTCCAAAGCACAAAATTATTTTGGAAAAGCTACTGGTATTTAACCGTTTTTCAGCGTTTAAAATACCCACAGTTCGAACGCTTCAGCGAATGAGCTAATTTTAGCTAACTTCCACACCACAATAAGCCCACTGGTACATACAATTTAACGTTGAAATTAGTATTTTCTTAAAGTGCATATTTTGTGCTCTGTTGTGTTAAAATTTCTTCCGCGGCCCGACAAAAGTGCTCCGTCGAGAGACAGAAACGTGAAGTCAAGTTTTGCATCGCCGCCATTCTTGAAATCAACATGAACTTTGCCTTCTTCGAACCACAGCTTCGTCAAGAACTAAAAGTCTGCCGATGGAAACCTTAACTCGCTATTCTGAACGCCTAAGGATTACCGTACAATTCTAAACTTACTGTTTTCAATCTCTCTGAGAGTGATAACCTTCAACATAAATTTTGACAAGGTCAGAGTAGGTGATGAAATTATGTGACTGGACGCTGATTAACACGGCAATTTTCAAGTGACTTTAATTACGTACGCTCGTTCTAAACTGCTTCTTTCCTCCAACAATCACCATTGTAAAGTTATGTTATGATATCTTAAATTCCTATATGGCCACCATCGTCGGTTACAGAAACGTTGCTGTACTTTGCCTGTAAAGGGAAATTTGTTAGATGTAATTGGGTGACGTTGACCAAAGGATTGACAAAACCAATGCTTTTCGGTAACCGATAATATTTTCATTTGAACTTTGCAACAGCGCTCGAGTCGAACAGCTGAAATAAAAAGACTATAAAAATAACTTACCTTTTAAAATTGCCTTGTACACATGTCCAGTCAAGGAAATCACGTTAGAAAGAGATGGGTAATAATCAGGTGTTCAATCGAATGTCATCCCATTTTACATGCTCGTACGTTGTTTAGGGAAACTGTGAGAAATTCCATGAAGATCTAGCGATTTGAAGCTTATTCACTGTGACTCCAGTGATTCTATTTGATGACGTGCCTATCTTTCCGTACCAAGCAAACAAATGTTTCAATTTACCTGTCTAGCTCGAATAGCGCACTGTTTGCAAGCATTGTTCTTTGTATAATTTTGGTACCAGAGGGGAGGGGTGGTGGACTGGCGAAGTAAATGTGGTAGGGGGGTAGTGGTGGTGTGAAAGATGTCCCTGTGAAGGAAACTTGGGGTTATAGTGAAAGGTATTCTTTTTAAAGCAAAGCTGACAAAAATAGTTCTTTTCAGTTTTTTTTTTCTTTTCTCCACCACCCCTCCCTGCTCAAAAATGCAATAGTTCCTACCTAAAATTGCTGCATGTCCTCGCGTTTTATTTTCACTCTTTCGATTCCGTACTTCAGATACCCAGATAAATGTTTTATTCAAGGTTTCCTTTCCGATGGTCACAAGAAATATAAAAGGGAAAAGTAGCGGTATCTTTGCAAATAATTATCTTGTGGAATTGGCTTCTGTGTTGCGGTAAGGCTAGTATGGCGCTGCTTGGCAGTTGTAGGAGGGTCTCAATGGGGTAGTGTCTTTCACGACTAACGGTTAATATTTTGGCTTTTTTACGGCTAACGGTTAATTTATTCTGTTACGGTTAACGGATCTGTTAAAAATTAATTACCAGTGTTTAAAAAAGTTAAAAATTAATTTTCACTGTTGTAAAGTCCCAGGAACATTCTGGGGTAGAAAACTGTGGAAATATATTACCGCGGTAAACTATATCTGGTCTATATCTTACATGTACACTGCGGTACTTTGACAAAAACAAAAACAATAAAGTATATTTACTCGTATTTTTCAAAGCTTAATGATAAATGTGCCCAATGAAACATTTGAAATAACATCCATGCTGCATGGGTAACAGTTCTTCAATTCACCTTAATGACGTGGCTTATCGTTTTGTGACCGCCTAAACATCAAACCGTATCCACGCTTTGACTTGTCTTTCAGACCTTGTTATCACAGGTTTACCAGTGACCAGTTCCTCTGAGTCAAAATCTGCCGAATCAACATCACTATGATCGGAATCGCTTTCGTACTCCTCCACCTGGTTGAAATCAGCTTCGGACGCGAGCGTGAGTTACGGAACAATGGTATCACTTACGAAACTTATTGCGCACCCTTCGTCAGTAACAGAGCGGTTTTCGAAGGAGGCAGTGTGCGTCGGGTTAACTTGGTCGGCTGGAAAATGCACCCTTGTAACAGCTTTAGGATTTGCCTTTGCATACACTGCCGGTGGAAGAGCTCCTGCCTTATCTTTTGTGGTCTCGCTGCTCACTGTTCTCTTCCGTACTGGACGGTAATTCTCCAGCCACTCCTTCATGGTCTCTTCTGCTTTTTTTGTGAGCGTATCAGCAGGCAGTGGAGTCATGAATTTTGCATCTTTGAACGACATACCCGTTTGTGGCGCCAGGTAGTACAAGGATGGATGGGTAGAGTATCCCCACCCCTTTTCGTTACTCGCTTTAAACGCGAGATCTTAGACTTTTATTTTTATGGCCAGACTTTTTGTTTACGGCTAACGGTTAACTTTTTTCAATTTTTACGCATAACGGCTAGATTCGTGGACGTTTTACGGCTAACGGCTAACCTAATTGAAACCCCCTTGTAGCTTCATAAAGTTGTCACATAGCACCCGAAAGTAGTCTCTCTCACAGTTTTCCAACCTTCTTGCTTTTCACCAAAGAGTAGTGATAACAATATGGTAGCAGTGCAGGGAAGAAAGCACCGACAGTCTTTTTTCCGCAGGGAAATTCACTTCTTCCTCTGCTGGAAGCCCATCTTGCTTCGTCACCAGCACTTACTGTCGCAATTTCGCTATCAAACGCGAAAAAAAGGCAGAACTTGCCGTAGAGACAGAAATTCCGTGGTAGAGAACAGTATTTCTCCATATGAGCCAAGGGCTCGCCGCACGTAAGATTTCATAACTTAACATTTCAACTGTTGTGTGTTGAGTTCTCGCAACACCTGCCCTCCTCCCCCCACCTATTAGGGAGTGAGGTATCTGACACATGTTTGGGTATAAGGGTGCCGCTGGGGTTTTGAAACCCTTACCTTCTTTAGACGCCTGTTCGAGGCTCTCAGATATTTGGGGCGAGAGCACGAGAAAAAGTGAAGATAATTTAGGAATACCTGTCCTGTGTGTGGCAACGCCATCTTGTTTTAAAACAATAGCTTTGATATCTAGTCCTGAAAATAATTTAATGGTGATTCATGACCTTCAATGCTAAATAAATGCAGATAAACGTTTTCGATTTCGGATTTTTAAATACTCGACGATAGTCTTGTAACCACACCCTGTTAGGACAGATCCAGGCTAACCCTGATTAGGACAGCTTCGCTTGAAATTGTATGACCTTGTTTAAGACAGATGAATCAAAAACCATACACCCCATCCAGCGGCACGTCCTCGTATAGGCTATATATATATATGGCTATATATAAACACCCCCAGCCGCGTCCCAGGGCGCTTTTCTCTTCAAGGATAAAGGGACAAGCTCCCTGGAGACGATGTTGTCACCCCGGGCCCCTGCCCCTAGCCTCCCGGCGGCCACTCCCTTTATTGATGTAAAAGGGTATGGTTTTCTGGGTCATGAATCTTAATACAATACTTAATACAATAATTTAAAAAGTCAAATTCTATAATGTCTTTTGTATGTTCTCTGTATGTAAAATGAGGTCTCGAATAAAGGTCCCTTTTCCCAAACAAGGTATCCAAAATGAGCAGATCTTAAACAGGGACAGGATTTGAAGGCATCGGCGGCACACTCGAGCAACATTTGTCTCTGAAGACAGAAGAAAACTGTCTCACAAGAGTCATCTCATGATGGAATTTAATCGCCAAACTGAACTATGCCTTCTATGGAGAGTGCAGGCCTTCCTCCACCTGTCCAAGTAACTATCGTCGTCAGTTCTTCAAGTTACTACCAGCCCAGTAAGCAACCTCGTTCCCAGGACTATTTCCCTCACTTCGAAAAAAGGGAAAAGCCCTGGAAACGAGGTTGCCCAGTAAGGAGGGCTGAGCGTTAAGAGAAACCAAGAGGGTCGGACGCCGGGGCCGTTAGCCTTCGGGAAAATCAGAAGTGTTACCTTGTGGAGAACCTTATCCATTGGCCAGGCCACCGGAAGGTAACTGCATTCGGATGTTGTCGCCAAAGAAATGCGGCGAGCACACGGGACCGGTTCCGATGGCGAGAGACTGTGAATAGCTCACTGCCACAGAAATTCTATTTCCCTAACAAGTTTCGTCTTATTTTACAGTTTTCGCCGCGAAACTGCGACGGTAACTGCTGGTGAGGAAAGATGCTTTTGAAGCCGAGAGGAACAAGTGAATATCTCTGCGGCAAATGACCGTGGTTTTCCGTACATCAGCCACCCAATTCTTGTAGATCCGCATATTCGGTAGGCGCTATGCTCTTTGGTGAAAAGCCAAGAAGGTTACAGGCCCAGGGCCCGGTTGTTCGAAAGCCGATTAACTTAATCCAGGATTAGCGTAAACTTTGGTTGCAGTTTTTGTCTTTTGGATGAAAGTTTCTTTTGCTGATTTTTGCTTTTCAGGATTGACGTCCTATAATCTAAAATTGTGTCAGGATATCAGCGTTTCACAATGTTTGTGGATAGAGAAATAAACTCCTTGGTTAATTTTTAATCTTGGATTAGGGTTAATCGGCTTTCGAACAACCCGGCCCTGTGTGAGGAACTACTTCCGGGGCCGAGCCCAACGTTTCGAAAGAAATAGTCATAAATAGCCCTCCCGCAAGAACTAGTAGTCCTCCTCGTTCGTTAACATAAAAGGCCCTTATATTTTGCATAGATACTGTTAAGTTTCCCTTTTTTCTATTTGAACTTTAGGACAAAACATTTATTTGGGTATCTGGAGTATGGAAATATACGCTAGGACATGCCGCAATTTTAGGTAGGACCGTATTACATTTTTTGAGCAGGGAGGGGTGGTGGAGGTGGGGAAACAAGTTTATGAAAAGAGGTATTTTTGTCAACTTAAAAATAATACTTTTCATTATATTTACTTACTTAATTGTACAGAATTTTCTTGCAACCACATTTCTTTACAGGGATATCTTCATTCCACCACTACCACCTACCCCATTGACCTCGCTAGTACACCACCCCTACCCCCTGGTACAAAAATTATACAAAGAAAAATGCGGGCAAACAGTACTTTATTCAAGCTAGACAGGTAAATCGAAACATTCGTGTGCTTGGTACGGAAAGATACGCACGTCATCAAATAGAATCACTGGAGTCACAGTGAATAAGCTTCAAATCGCTGGATCTTCATGGCATTTCTCAAAGTTTCCCTAAACAACGTACGAGCATGTAAAATGGGATGAAATTCGATTGAACACCTGATTATTACCCATCTCTTTCTAACGTGATTTCCTTGACTGGACATGTGTACAAGGCAATTTTAAAAGGTAAGTTATTTTTATAGTCTTTTTATTTCAGCTGTTCGACTCGAGCGCTGTTGCAAAGTTCAAATGAAAATATCGGTTACCGAAAAGCATTGGTTTTGTCAATCCTTTGGTCAACGTCACGCAATTACATGTAACAAATTTCCCTTTACAGGCAAAGTACAGCAACGTTTCTGTAACCGAAGATGGTAGCCAAGTAGGAATTCAAGATATCATAACATCATAACTTTACAAAGGTGATAGTTGGAGGAAAGAAGCAGTTTAGAACGAGCGTACGTAATTGCCGTGTTAATCAGCGTCGAGTTACATAATTTCATCACCTACTCTGACCTTGTCAAAATTTATGTTGAAGGTTATCACTCTCAGAGAGATTGAAAACAGTAAGTTTAGAATTGTACTGTAATCCTTAGGCGTTCAGAATAGCGAGTTAAGGTTTCCATCGGCAGACTTTTAGTTCTTGACGAAGCTGTGGTTCGAAGAAGGCAAAGTTCACGTTGATTTCAAGAATGGCGGCGATGCAAAACTTGACTTCACGTTTCTGTCTCTCGACGGAGCACTTTTGTCGGGCCGCGGAAGAAATTTTAACACAACAGAGCACAAAATATGCACTTTAAGAAAATACTAATTTCAACGTTAAATTATATGTACCAGTGGGCTTATTGTGGTGTGGAAGTTAGCTAAAATTAGCTCATTCGCTGAAGCGTTTGAACTGTGGGTATTTTTAACGGTCAAAAACGGTTATATACCAGTAGCTTTCCAAAACAATTTTGTGCTTTGGAAAGACCAAGAGATGCCTTAAGATCTGGCCAAGTCGCATTGATAGATGACACCGCATTTATCTACACGAGTGATAACAAAATGCATCATTTTACACTATTTTCGGCAGCGTCATGGCGGTAAAATGGCGTTTTTCAAACTTTCCTCGATTTCAGAAAAAAGCAATCGCTTCACGATCTTTGAATTGAATTTTCGAAAATAACTCACCATAGGTGTTATTCAGGCAAGATATGAAGAATTTCGAAATTTGACGATTGACGCCGGATTCTCGATATTTACAGAAATTGGCTCTTAATTATTATTATTATTATTATTATTATTATTATTATTATTATTATTATTAGTATTATTATTATTATTATTATTATTATTAACTCGTTTCCCTTCGGCGATTTGGTCACCTTTTTTGCAATTTCTGAAGAGTAGGAGGACAAATCGCCCTAGCTACTCCATATAAGGGGTTACAACGGAGATTTCGCTGGTCCACAACACCGAAGGCTCTGTCTTTGATGTCACGCTCGTCACGCTAGCTGTCGTTTATTTCTAAACGAACACTACAGCTACAATTCGTTGCGTATTTGGTTTATAAGTGTGTTTTTCGAGCCATTTTTCACTCCAGAAGCCCCCCGCCTGGCATCATAAAACTGGGTTGATGGGTAGAGGCAATCCTTTGAAAGAAAACAGAGGTGAGAACCAATTTCACACTAATTGGGCCGCTCAACGTATTCGAGCGAGTGATAGAAATTCACGGAGTGAAGTTACGTCTTAAGCCCTTATGTGAGTGGATTACGGGACCTGGCATGGCAATTTTGGCTAGTTTGAACTTGTAAATAATGCAATCGATGCAATGTTTTGTCAGCAGGACCGAGTGGCTCGACACGGTTCTAAAAAATATCTGAAATGGAAATTGGCGGTCTTCCATGTCGACGTTATACAAGAAGTACCCAGAATTCTATTGGGTCACAAAGTCGAAAATTACAGACCAGTGAGAGCAAGTGAAATCAAAAGCGTTATCCACGTCGCGCTAAACAAGTGAGCAGGAAAATGTGGTGCAGATCACAAGAAGTAGAGTTGAAGTTTGCTGACAATGTAGACTTTTAGCTTCAAGAGGAATTTTTGTCAGAAAAACTTCAAGACAAAGTTGCGTATTTTTTGGTGTTGCCCAAGGGCATTCTAAGCCAAAATTTTTGGTTCACAACCGAATAGACGGTCATATTAAATAAAAATTGGGAGTTTTAGTAAGTTTACAGGATGATGAAGTCTAAAAACTGAGTATTTGGCCATAGCAATCATTCATTTCAACCATTTCGGAAAGTTGCAAGTTTTCAAGGCAATGATTCCCTGAGGAATCATATTTAGTGGAGCGTTGGGAAAAGAGTTAAACGAGCGTTCGTACACCAAACAGTCTGCTATGCAGGCTAATGTTTAACGGAAAAGGGTTAATGAAAACGCACCACGCAGTCTGGCTAATGGAGTTCACACTGCTGGCTGGGAGAAAAAGAGATCCTCGAATGTTAGAGTAAGATATACTCGTAAGAGCCAAACTTTGAAGGTCAACGATAACACCAAAGGACCAATGGGAGTCGTGTTTGGCCTGTCTATTTTATTCACCATCAAAGTGGTAAAAAATGCTGTTTCGGTGTTTGAGAAAAAAGTAGGAAAAAATAGCTGTTTCGGTGTTTCGTTTCGCTGTTTCGTGGTTTAGTAATGCCCCTACATGAGTCACCCAAACTAATTTGAAAGCTTAAGTAGTTATAATTAATTGACAAGAAATGCCCAAAACCCTGCTGCATGCATACGGTCGTTATTGGAGAGGCTTAATTGTATTTGAGCACAAAGACTGCAGCCGTCTGTAACAAGAGCGGTTCTTTTCGCTTTGCTATTAATAAATTGAAAATTTAAGTATAAGTCATTCACAGTCCGATTTCATTCCACTGTAGTTTTTATTTGTGTTATGGATGGAAAGGTATCAATTAAGATACCTTCATGACCCTTCACGGGACTTTAATCTCAAAGAAACTGACTTCTTTTGTGATTTGTTTAATGCACATGTCATCGGCTTCCCCGTGGGGTCGAACCCCGGGCCTACCAGGGAGATATGTGCGGGAATACAAGGAGATGGAAGGGATTCTTTGCCCGAGGATAGGGGAAAATCTTGACATTGTTTTACGATTAAAGATTAGGGGGTGGGGAAATTCTCTAGTTTGAAAAAGATGTCACGGGGATTTTCAACTGAAGGACACCTCACTCAGAGGACTTTGTTTTGAGAGATTCCCCGACCCCCCGGGGAAATTCCTCAAGTTTGCCTGACTGATTTTACAACCCCCCTGGTTGGCCCGGGGGTCGACCCCACGGGGAAGCTGATGACATGTGCATTATGTAACAACAGCTGCGCTTTTAATTTCAGACTATACGGACTCTTTCAATAACTTACATTTTAAATTCAGATACATATTTTCAAACTTCTTTCATTTTATTGCGATTATGATTTCTATTTGTGACATAAATCGCTTCTCTGTTGGCAAGATATCATTCATGTAAATAATCTTTATGCACATGTCATCGGCTTCCCCGTGGGGTCGACCCCCGGGCCAACCAGGGGGATTGTAAAATCAGTCAAGCAAACTTGAGGAATTTCCCGGGGGGTCGGGGAATCTCTCAAGACAAAGTCCACTGGGTGAAGTGTCTATCACCTGAAAATCCCCGTGACATCCTTTTCAAACTTGTGAATTTCCCCACCCCCTAACCTTTGATCGTAAAGCAATGTCAAGATTTTCCCCTACCCTCAGGCAAAGAATCCCATCCATCTCCTTGTATTCCCCCACATATCTCCCTGGTAGGCCCGGGGGTCTACCCCACGGGGAAGCCGATGACATGTGCATTACACCTTTACGACTTAAGAAGGCTCCTTTATTAAGAAGTACCGGTATCAAAATTCTGTGTAATCAATCAACTCACAATAAATTGTCTAACAAATTATTACTTTATGTTTCACGAAAGTGAGTTTAATTGAGCGCTTAAAATTGTAGAGGTAAACATAAACCAAATGCTGCGGAAGAACATCAAGTATACGAGAGTGAAATAATATCAACTCTAACATAATCTACCTCCCATGGAAAATAATCTTGGCTTACAGCAGCATCAGCCTAACTTTCTCAACCACAGGAATTTATTTAACTGATTCCGTCAAAGAAAGAAACAATCTTATGAACAACAACACCACGGCTATAGCTTGGTTTGAACATTTGCTAGCTGGAGAGGGCGCTGTTGACTCTTTACACCGAAACATCGCCCACCGATGTGGTTGTCATTCGTTTACTGCATTAACACTTTTAAACGATTCACTTACCCGCATCAACAATTAGAAACGTATAAAAGAAGAAAGGACGGGCAACGATTTCTTCGACAGGTGAAATAAATCAAATAATTGGAGGAATCATAGCCTCCTACGCAGACTTTCTTTGGAAAGATTGCGTGACGAGCCAAAAGAACGTCCGCGTAGGAGGCTATCCGACGAAGGGCTAACGCTCGAAACGTCAGTTTTTCAAATCCCTGTACGGTGGTCAATTAAATTTACTGATAAACCAAATTTCGTGTTTCACTCCCCCACCGACGCAGCATCATGCATCACAGTTTCTTAAGAAACTAACCCCCTTCATTCATATGCTGGATATATGTCGTCTTTTTCAATTTCAGCAGCTAAATTCGTTTAAGTAGATAATGAGCCCTTTCCATATTTTTTTTGCCTTGTGAAAAAGTAACTTAGTTTCTTGATAAAATGTCATGAGTTGCGTGATACCGTGTCACTCTATAAACATGACGTAGCAACATCGCTAGGGGGAGGACCAATACGTCGTCAGAACTGCTATATCCAGTTTAATCGCAGATGAAAGGAAGTAAGGTATCAGTAACGCAAAAGAAAAGTTCTTTTGTCTAACAAGAAATCACTGTCTCATGAATAGCGTTTAACTGAGCGCTTGAAAGAATACAAGACTTATGATTATTGTTAAGGTCAACTCTAACATAAAATGAATCTAATGGAAAATAATTTTTGCTTACAGGGATCCTTATGGATCAAGTCAAAATAATATCCAAGAAAACGTGTTCCAAATCGTGTGAACTGGACCCTGCTGCTGTTCTGAGTAACTGCCTACCGGTCATTCTGCCTACTGTAAGGGGGGACTAACTTAACTACAGACTTAGTGTTGTTGCTAAGGATTTTTACGGATTGTATTTATAAAACACGGTTTTTCGGTGTTTTTGCCACTATATTGGTGAAACATGCGAAGAGGTGAACATGTAAAATTTATAAATTGTTATTGCACATGCGCGACTTGCCCCAGGCCCCAACCGCGCTTCATAGAGAAAAATCCCTAAAACTTGGAGAAAGTTATATGAAGTTCCGATTTTTTTTGCCAATCGGAGATATTTCAGCCTTCTTTACAAGCTTACGTAAGCAATTGTTGTTAACGCAAATAACTGCAATGATAATGACGAAGTGGTATGAATTTGCGTTCTTATGACGTCATAAATCTCACAAAAACGTGAATTTCCAAAAATCGATACGTAGAGTTTTGCACCTTGGCGATCGTTAACCATTGGCACTATTTTCTATATCCAGAAGTGTACGCCACTCGAGTTTTAGGCCTTTTTCTGTGTTGGTCACGTGACTTACCAAATATGGTTGTGACTCAAAAATCTTGTACAACTTTTTGATAGCCAGACAGCTTGCCTGTGCAAGTTAGGGTTTCCAAGAGATGAGGGTTCGGAACTTTCCATAGCAACAATGTTAGCTAATTTCGTAGTTAAGTTAGTCCCCCCTTAACTTTGATCATCAACATCTCTGATGGCTGGTACAATGCCAAATGCTTTAAAAGTTGCTGCACTAACACCCCTACTCAAGAAAAAGGATGCTAACCATGAAGATTTTCAAAATTTCCGCCCAATCTCAAATCTAAAATTTCTGTCCAAATTAATCGAGAAGGCTGTTGCTTGGCAACTAAAATTACCACCTTGATGAGAAGTTCCAGTCTGCATACAAAAGATTTCACAGCACAGAAACTGCACTTGTAAGGGTTCAAAACGACATCCTGACCGCGGTTGATAACAACAGTTCTGTTATCCTACTTTTACTTGACCTATCTGATGCGTTTGACACGGTGGACCACGCCATTTTATTATCGAGACTGTCAAATCGTTTCGGAGTGAAAGGAACTGTGCTCGCTTGGTTGAAGTCTTAGCTAACGTCACGCACACAGTTCGTTAACGTCAACAATTCCAAGTCATCCCAACGCTCGCTGGAACGCGGCGTCCCAAAGGGATCGGTCCTAGGGCCTCTTTTGTACTTACTTTGCACATCTCCTCTTGCTGACATTGTAAAGCGTCACAATCTAAACTACCATTTTTACGCTGATGATACTCAACTTTATCTGGCATTTAAAAGCGATTGTCTTAAGGAAATGGAAGCCTGCAAAACTAATATCGAACAATGTGTCAGCGACATCGATAATTGGATGGTAAATAATAGGCTGAAACTAAATCAAGATAAGACTGAACTTCTTCTTATCAGCTCAAGATATCGTCCTAGACCTCCTTTAGAGTTCCTACAAATTGGTAATGCCACAATTGCTCCCACATCTTCAACTCGTAATCGTGTTGTTATTTCCGATCAGTGCTTTAACCTCGAAGAACATGCGAAAGCCATTTGCAAGTTTGCTTACTATCACATTAGGAATATTGCCAAAGTTAGAAAGTACCTCACTGAGGATAGTGCTAAAACTGTGGTGCATGCTTTCATCACGTCTAAGTTGGATAATTGTAACTCTCTTTTATATGGCTTCCCGCAGCATCTACTTTCTAGGTTACAATCGATTCAAAATGCAGCAGCCCGTATTGTAACGCATACCCGAAAATTCGATCACATTACCCGTTTTGATGAGGCTTCACTGGTTACCGGTTCGATATCGTATAATGTATAAAATTCTTATATTAGTTTTTAAGTCATTTAATGGCGCAGCACCTGAGTACATTTCAAATCTTATCCAATATAAAACACAGTCACGAACTTTAAGGTCATCATCACGGCGACTCTTGGCCACCCCGACAGCTCGATTGAAAACATATGGGGACCGTGCTTTTGCCGTGGTGGCCCCTAAACTGTGGAACACTCTCCCATTGGAATTAAGATTGAGTAACTCTGGAAACATTTTTAAGAAACGTTTGAAAACTTACCTTTTTAAAATTGCTTTTAACCTGTAAATAACATTTTTTATATTCTAGCTTATAGTTTTTTTTATCCTTTTAATTTTGTATTCCATGTGTACTGAATTTAGTTTAACTTTTTATTGTAAAGTGCCATGAGCAAGTAGTGATAATGGCGCTATATAAATATTTATTATTATTATTTATTATTATCAATAAAATTAAACAGTGAGGATAGGAGTGATCATGGCAGTTATGAACACTACTTAAGCAGCTGTGAAAATAAGGCCTGAAACAAATTCAGGCTTGTACGGGGATTCAAACCCATGACCTCTACGATACCGGTGCAGTGCTCTACCAACTGAGCTAACAAGCCAACTGGGAGCTGGTCGTTTTGTTGGTTCGTAATATATTCATCACTCACGGGTGTATTATGTAAGTATGCCGAAAACAAATGCAACTGAAAAAGTTAAAATAAAAGTTTTATTGTCATACATTTGTCTTAAATACACCATTTTAGCAATAAAATATCAAGAATAACAGTATAGCAATTTATCATTATACTTTATTTAATAAAAGTTTCCTGTGTATATAAAAGCTGGAGCAAACGAATAGAACTGTAGATGCATCACCTACGGGCTCCAGCTGGAAAAATTAAAATAAATATCTCAACGCGAGAATGGCTCTCCTATACAAGCCGAACTTTACATATTTTGATTTTGTTTTTAGTAATACTAGTATAAATTGCATCTTCTATAGACTTGTACATACGTCAGTCAATTTGCGCAAGCTGGAAAATGTTGAATGTAATATTATACGCAAAGCAAGAAGTTATTGTTTTCTGTTTCTTTTTCTTTTTTTACTTTTGTCTTTTCTCTTGATAATGTGTAGTTGTGTACGTAGCTCCTAATTAGATTTGTATCTATAGTATTCTGTATGTTGCAAGAAAATAGAGTATTAAAAAACTAGATAAAAAGATATATCTATTGTCATAAAAACAAACCACCTCGGGGGAGGAGGGGGGTGGGGAGAGGGTAAACGGAAACGTTTGCGAGTGAAGAGAAGTATTGGTGTGACGAGTGGATAAGAGAAGCGTTTGCAGCGCACGCGTGAACAGAACAGATGCGTGTCGAGTGTTTTTCGTGACTCAAATGAGGGCTTGTATGGCGAT
>JAEMWC010000401.1:250000-307500 GCA_016490735.1 Pachyseris speciosa
TGTATGGGATTTTTTAAAGATCTAAATGCATGTCAACTGGTGACTTTTCAACCAAACATGCTCAAACGTGCTGAAAGTACTTATTTTGAGATACCCTTTCATATGAGAATTGATTTAGTTTAATGCCATTGATTTTCAGTGGAGTTTGGATTCATTCCCAGGCCCTTACTCATTTAGAACATGGCCAATTATGTTGGCTTCAGCTCCAGTGTCCAACTTAAAATCAACAAGTTCTCCACTAACTTTCATCTTGCTGTACGAGGCTTTCCCTGCATCCACCGAATTTATCTCCAGCTCTCCAACAAAAAGCTCGGTATCCACTAATCCATCATTACCTGTGTTCTGAGTGGGGCTTTCTGCTGGGGCAAACAACGGGGTGACTGTGTGCACTTTCCTGGTGCGCTGGCTGCACATTTTAGCAAAATGATTTCTTCCATCACACACAAAACTTGTTTTGCCAAAAGCTGGGCACTTCCTTGGGAGATGCTTACCGCCGCACCTTTGGCAGCTAAAGGGAGACCCTTCAGATTTGTGCCCTGAGCTCTCATGTTTAGAGCCAGTTGAAACAGCTAAAACCTGTTTTTCGGGCGACGCACTTCTCATTTCCTTTAGCTGAGTCTCAGTCACTTCAGCTGCACGGCAGTGAGATAAGGCTCTCTCCAGGGTCAACTAGTCTACATCTATAGACAGTAACTGGCTCTGCACTTTGGCATCTCTAATTCCAAACACTAAACAATCACGGACCATCGTATCAGTTGATTCAGTGTACTCACAGTTCTTGATCACCCTCTTAAGTTCCGTGACAAATTGGTCAAATGATTCTCCCTCTTGTTGACTTTGATTCCAGAATTTGTATCATTCAAACAAAGTGTTTTTTCGTGGACTACAATTGTCAAATTTCTTCAGCACCACGTCAACCTTTTTCTTATCCCCCTCACATACAAATTCGAAGGTATTTAAGTCTTCTATGCCGTCTTCTCCGACACAATGCAGCAAAATGGCGACTCATATTTCTTCATCCTTCTGATCGGCTTCTGTCGCCTTTAAACACAGCTCAAAATGTTGCCTCCAACACTTCCAGTTCTCGCTTAAATTTCCTTCTAAACTCAACGGGCTCAGCGGCTTGAATTGCTCCATGTTATCTCAGTTTACCACTACCACCATGTCATGTTTATTTAACTAATGCAACAACACTAGTCAACATGGCCACTCTCACTCCACAAGGAGCACATGGAAAATCACGTGACCAGAAGTAAGATTACAATATGTGACATCATCAATAACATCACCGATGTAAACGTAAAAAAAATTGATGTAAATAAGAAATGAAAGCGGACCCAGCTAACACAGACCCTTGGGGAACTCCAGAGCTGACTATTCACCAGGCTGTACCATGAAGGAACTATGAACTATTCCTCCAGAAGATATCCATCATAAAGCATCTACAAGTATTACTACTACCTCGCAGATGTGTTATGCTAACACATACATCACAGGTTAACCAGCAGTTAGTATGCTGTTGGTAGATCTTTATATCCCAGGGTGAAGAATGAGACAACGTGGAACAAAGTTGCAACCTGTCAATCTTCCGATTTTCTCAGTTTTAAAACATTTATACAGGGACCCTAGACTCTCTGATTTTTCAGTGACTATTTACAGGCTAACAATCTGTCTCTAAAATCCACAAATCCCAGTTAGCTCTTGTTTGGTTCTGGCTTAGTGGAAGACTGGTTTAGGCGGTCCCTTTCTGAATGGTCGAGTGGTTGCATGAAAAACTCTGAAATGCAAAATAACCAGACCAAGGGTGGCTATGGGAAAGTCTCTTCTCATTTTTTGCCTTGCTCCAGTCTTGCTGCGTTGCTGATGACCCACTCTGTCAATTAGCCAGAAAGGGATTACAAGCAGTCTAGTTTAGAAGTAATTACCTGTTAGTCCAAGGGCCACCTTAATTGTTCTCTTCACTGCATGTGGGTTGCCTGCACCAAGGAAATTTCCAACACGCACACCAGTAGCCACACTTAACCCTAAAGGAATCTATGATTTGAAATAACAATAGGATAAAAGAGGTGAAAAGCAAAATGATTAGTGTCACTAACATAATCAAGGCACAGCCAATATTAATTAAATTAGGCAGTAAGCTACGAAATAATTATGATGAAATTACATGTACCTTGTATATTATTGACAGAGCTTTTTTTTAATAATAAAATTTATTGACAAAAATTATTATATCATATAATTATAACATACTATATAATTTAACCTTTTCTTAAGCAATTTTTAAAATGTGGATTGCTAATAATCATGCAAGGACACCACAGACTATAAATTACACAACCAAATTTTAACTCAAGTTGGCATAAAACAAACCATAGGTTTTGTTATTAAGATTGAGATTGAGTGTACATGTTGGGCAATTCTTTCTCTTCAAGCATATTTGCTTTGCAACAGGTTAGGCATATGTCAAGTGACGTACAGTCTTCTTTTTATTCACACAGTTTGGCTTACAGATTACAGAAGAAATTTGCCCTCCCTTCGAGAACTGTCCTCGCTAGATGCCTTGTTTTGCAAAATATCAAGAGCGCTTGTTTGGTAACTTCAAATGTTTGATGGCCAACCATATGAAGTTCACTGTTAATTTTTTTTAATGACAATTGCCTATAATAACTCTTCTCTCCACGCCTTAGATGCAACCCTTGGTGTAAAATGTACAACCTCACCATGAAAACAAAGGATGACCACTGCAACAGAATACCATATGCTCCTAACTCAACTTCTCCAAATGTCCCTTTATAAAAACAAATCCCAAAACAATAAATTAAATCCATGTAATACAGCATTATTGTATACAAACTAAGACCCATGTGCTTTATTGTTTGTTCGTTTTTTTTTTTTTTTTTTTGTCACTTTGAACACTTCTCAGTCTTTTCAGTGACCTCCTGCACACCTGTTGGTGTCATTTATAGAATACAGTGTACCCCAGAAAATACCTTTAAAATGATATATTGTATGTGGTATAATGGTTAATTCACAATCATTCCTATTTCAGAAAAATTTGGCATTTCCCTTGGGCAGTAAAGGGTTAAGAACAGTGCAGAGTACAAATGAAGTCTCTGATTACAATATCACAGTACAATCTGTAATTCTATACTTTGCTGCATGTCAGAATCTATACCCTATATAGACCAGTTTGATTCATCACCCTCCACTGATGGACATAACTAAACTGCAATGCAGTGTACCTGTTAAAAAGGCACCAAGTTCAAAGCTCCACCACTCAATACAGATCATCACCATCCCTGACATGGCAAGCTTGAAAAACTGATCCCAGTGTAACAGGCTTTCAGTGGTCCAACCTGATCAATTAAATATGTAATTACATAATAAGAAAAACTGCAAATCTAGTACTTTACATCCTTACTGTCATGAGAGTGACACATCTAACAATTGTTAGACAGTATTTATAAATCCACTAGCATTCACAAATGCATTCTCTGATTGGCTATGCTACTCACTTCTATTCTTTGATAGACAGTGAATAGCAGTTGTCAACAAAATACATACAATGACAGTTTAACATTCAGACTAACTGGAATTCATTTCACATGATGTAAGTTATAGAACAATAAAGAAAATGCAAATGTTGGTGTTGCTGAGTCTGAAGACCTCACAATACTGAAAATCAGATATCACAGGATGGAAATATTAAAATAATTCCTTGTACCAATGCACGGTGCTAATTAATTACTAGGTTCCCGTACTCTCACAACTACAAACTTGGACAAAACTGTTGAGAAAATTGAGCTTAGAAGCCTTTGTGCGTGCAAACAGTGATGAACTGAGTTTCAAAGCCCCCCTCCCCCCCAATTCAATGTTGTCTGCGCCTCCTAACCGTTTACCTGACAATGGTGGCTTCACTTAACCAACTTCAACATTGAAAAGGGGGAGGGGGGAAGAGGAAGTTAGTTTAGGGATATTGTTGACTCACACATATTGGAGAAGTTTTTTTGGACCCTAGGAGGCCGATTTTCTCAAGTAGTTTCATCCAAGATTGTATTACTGAGAAACTGGCGAAAAGGTCCAATACACGCACTCCAGTAAACTGCTCCTGTCCTTAATTATTGTCAAATCAGATGCTTAAGAAGTTCGATTAGTTACATGGGATATATTCTCTTATTAAGAGAAATTATGGGTATTATTGAGGACTCAAAAAATCCCTTCGCTCTTGTGGCTCGCTGCTATTTATTGGCAAGGGAAAATACGATGATGAATACGGGCTCAACTGACACAATAAGAACGGTTAACATTGCAGTTTTAGCACTTGACAAGAGACTGGCAACTGTAGAGATAACGAGAAGGTGTAGTTTACTGTGCCTTCCATAAACAAAATTGGAGCAGAAAGTAATTTTCAGCATGCGGAATTAACCAAATGTACAACTTTCCTTGCTTCCGAAATCATGGATGACATTATACAGGTCTATATATATTGACAGAATGGATGGCTGACTGGACATCATCATTTTGAGGAAAGGAACAACCGCACAAAGTATTCATACGTGTGAAATGCACATTTGATAGTACAAAATAGGCTAAAGAAAAGCAATTTCTTTGGGATGAACAATAAAAGACAACTGGGTCATGTGATCACTTTATTTCATCACACTGACCTCCATTTGTGACACATATCTCACAAATGTGAAGAGCTGTATCTCAATGGACTAAATGGTGCTATTGCATCACAGAAAGAGAATATCTGTTCTTTTTGTATGCACAAAAAGATTACAACGATTAAATGCTTGGATTTGGGACGATTAACACGGGGAAGACTTCGCATTTGAACGGTTTACAGTACTTTTATATAAATAGGAATGATAGTCTATTGTTTTATTTCGCGTTCGTTGTTAACCGTTGAAATTGTCTGTTAATCGTTCTTTTATTGAACAGATCCATTGTTTCTCTTTTGCTAAGTTAACCGTGACATACCTAATGGCATACTAGTCCATCGGCTAATTTTGTCGGTTTGCGAAACATGAGTTGGAGGGATTTGCGTTTAATTTCCCGCTGGATATGGTCTTAATAAAATTAAATGATGTACCGGCTAATACATAGGAGGTCACTTCCGTTTCACATTCATCAGTAATGCTTTTTTTTTAAGACACATGACCTCACGCTTTCCCCAGCAGATGATCGGACAAACAACAGTCGAATAGTGACAGCACAAATCTTCAGTTTGCAAAGTGGGCTTTGGCGTTTACAACATGTAATTCACTGACATTGTATCAACTCAGGGATATATTGTTGGCTCTTTATATTTCATTGGAATCCAAACATGGCAACAACAGAGCTTTAACTGATGACAGGCCCATATGAGTGACAAACAACAGCTGGTTACGAGTTGCAACTCTTGCACTACACAGGAAATTTCAAAAAAAGTCTCGTACACAATCTTGGACAAAACTGTTGAGAAAATTGAGCTTAGAAGCCTTTGTGCGTGCAAACAGTGATGAACTGAGTTTCAAAGCCCCCCCCCCCCTACCCCTCCCCCCCAATTCAATGTTGTCTGCGCCTCCTAACCGTTTACCTGACAATGGTGGCTTCACTTAACCAACTTCAACATTGAAAAGGGGGAGGGGGGGAGAGGAAGTTAGTTTAGGGATATTGTTGACTCACACATATTGGAGAAGTTTTTTTGGACCCTAGGAGGTTGATTTTCTCAAGTAGTTTCATCCAAGATTGTAGCAACAATGGAAAGGTTGCCACTCAATAATAGCCAGTCAGGCCTAGGCCACTAAATAAATTGTAATTGTCCCTTTCCATTGCAGCTTCTGTACTACAACAATGACAAATCATTTTATAATTATAAAATAATAATAATTAAATAATTAATCGAGATACTAACTTCCACACAGAAACATAGGATTCTTGACAAAATAAAAGAAATGATTCAGATTTTAAAAAAAATTAATGCTTATGTGAATGTGAGCTGGAAATTAAGCGGGGCTATGATATTAAGAATGGTTAATTAAATTTTGCCTCAACTCGAATTGTCTGGAAAAGGTTCTGATCTGCACTTGTCAGCCCCCAGTGAATTACAAGTCATTTATTCAAATAACAGTGGGCTTAAAACTTTTTATTGGCACTTGGAATTGAAACTAATATTTTAAAATTCTTTATCCTCAGAGTTAAAAATTACCTGGCCAACATGCTTCATCTAGCTTGAACACTTTCATGTATGCAAACAGTAATAAAAACATCATCCCAGTTGATAGTGCCCAGCTAATAGCCACTCCACTGTGAAGAGAAAAGCACAAAAATTATTGATCACTGACAATAATCATTGGTACACAGCGTTTCAGTCAAACTTCTCCAAGCAAATTCCCAGCCCATAGTAACAGACGGTCAAAACTGACGAGTATCATTTGATGCTTGACACTTGCATACAATGTTTCATCAAATTTCCAAATACCAAGAAGATACCTAATAGAATGAACACAGCAGAGTTTTTTTTTCCACTGCCTTCAAGGTCTTGGCCATGGATAACTGTTGAAACACTCAGCAGACCATGCATTTTTGGACAAATTATACAATACAATAAGTTTATTGCATTTTGGTCTCCCTGAAAGGGCTTTTCAGAGCTAATTTACAATGAAAGCAGAAAAATAGCTCATAACTTTACATGTAGAAATAAAAAAGTAATAATTAACATAAATAAATAATATACAATAATATCTCAATATCAGATAAAAATGGTAAATTAATGGTATGCTTAAGTACAGTTGTATTTGATCCTGTTTCCAGTTAACCAAACATCTATTTCTGAGTGCTGACTTGTTTAAAGAGCTTGATGGACTTCAGCTCTGTTTAATTCTTGGGGAGAGAGTTTCAGATATGGACTGTCACCTACATGTATACTAGAAAGCATGCTGAGCAAGTGAAGTTCAGGATTTGTAATTGTGCACAACTTTGTGTGCTGCGACTATGCAATTTTGATCTTATCATAAAAATGGATGACAGATAATCAAGTGCTTGACCACACATATATTAATTTGTGCATCAAAACAACATCTTGGAGGTATAGGAGTTCCATGCAAATGCCCACCAAATCTTGTGGTTGTTAAGGACCCATTTCCATTTTCCTTGCCAGGAAATATTAATAGTTAATAATTTCTAATATGGTAACCATTAAATAGGACAATGTAGTTATTAATTCAAAAAATAGTTTCAACTATTTCCAGTTAATGCATTATATGAATTATTATTTCATTTGACTTTCTCTTGCTCCAAATACATGACCTTGCAACATTCAGACCCCTGAGGAGCATGCAAGACATTTTTTTCAAATTTAATTAACTTAATTTAATGGCTCCCAAGAGTATTGTGTACATAGTTCAGTAGAGAGTATCTGAGCAAGTAATTGGATGGTCATGGCCTTGACTCTCATTGGGCGAACTTGCAATTTTTTCTGAGTATAACTACAAGTAACACTGCAGAAAAATTATATCTTTCATTAATTATTTTAAATATTTTTTGCTGGAGTCCATTTTGACTAAAAAACAAACAAGGCATAAAATTAGAAAGAATGAACAGCAACTTATGCTCACCTGAAACCAACATTAAATCCCAGAATCATCAGGGCAGTGACACCAATTTGAATCACATTAGAGATTGCACAAACATAAAGGATTGGTTTCACAATTCCCTATCAGCAAAAACAAATGTTTTTATTAATTCCCTATCAGCAAAAACAAATGTTTTTATTAAACAATTGGCAAAACATAACCCAAATACAGTAACAATTAAAAGTATTAGTTTACAGTCTCCTTCAAGTCTTGATTCTCAACTCAATCCTTGATACTTGATAATTAAGTTTCAAGCATCAAGGATAGAGGCTCAGCCATCAAGAATCAAGTCAAGGGTCACAACATGAAAGATCAGAGAAAATGAGCATGTAGCTTGATTGATCACTCTTAAAGTGGCTATGAAGCGAAATTTGTTTCTTGCTAATTTTAAAGTTTACCCCTAAAAATGCGAGAATCTCAAAATTTGAGGTGCTCATGATTAAAATTGGCGATTTTACGAGCGTTTGAAGTTGGGCTATTTTGCCTTTAAAAATGGTCAGGGGTCTGGGTCGATTTTATTCGTGAAATTCTATGATGTGACGTCATTTTGGGTACAAAAATGTGTTTGTGCTTAAGAAATATAGTGAAATAGTTGAAATACTTGTCCCCAAAATTACGTCACAGCTACTGTCACATGTCTTTTTGGCCACGCAATTCAAATGCCATTTTTGAGGGCAAAATAGCCCAACTTCAAACACTTGTAAAATAACCAATTTTAATCAAGAGCACCTCCAATTTTGTAATGTTGAGTTTTATGGATTAAACTTTAAAATTAGCGAGAAACAAATTTCGCTTCATAGGCACTTTAATGGCACTTTTTCGTAAATTTATTTCACTGAAACAAGGGTTTCCTCGACCATTGTTAGTAATAAATTTTACAATGTAACTCCTCCAAACTAGAACAATGTGTGTAATTTGTTATGGTATGCAAATTTTCTGTTCTCATGCACATTGTCTGTCAAGTCTATTTTTAATTCAATGTTCACTTTGCCTTATTTTTGGCTGAAGAGTGAAGACTATCTTGGCGACGTTTCTAGTATACAAATTATACATCACTTTGGTTGTTTCTTGAAGTTTTACTAGCAATTTTTGAAGTTGGCCAAGATAACTCATACATACGATACATGTATGATCCATTGATGATGTCATGGAATACATGAAATTGTATATTAATAAGCCCGGACTTCTCATGACATTTGATTTTAAAAAAGCCTTTGACCCAATAAGTTGGAGGTATTTATTAACGGCGCTTAGAACGTTTAACTTTGGGAACTCTTTTATAAGATGGATAGAAGTTCTTTATGAGGATATTTCGAGTTGCATCATGAATAATAGTTTTGCATCTAAAACCCTTCCCCGTTGAGCGCAATGTCAGTCAAGGAGATCCTTGTCTCCCTATCTTTTTATTATTGCATTGGAGATCTTGAATATCGCCATACATCAAAACAAAGATATCGAAGGCATCCAAGTTGGCAAGAGCATCATCAAGCTCTCTGTCTTTGCAGATGATCTAACTGCATTATTTTGTAAAAAATGGGAAATCTATTCGCTTACTACAAAAGCTTCTTCAGACATTCGGAGACATCTCTGGTTTGAGATTAAATAAGGAAAGAACAGAGGCATACTGGCTCGGTAGCCTGCACCATTCGCGCAAAAATGTCGGTATAGATAATATAAAAAACCGATTAAGATACTGGGCGTGTATTTTACGTATGATAAGCAAAAATTTCTGGAGCTTAATTTTGAAAATAAAACTAAGTCAATCAATAAGTTGATAAGCGTATGGCAGTGGAGAAATCTCACTTTGTTTGGTAGAATTCAAATCGTCAAAACTTTTGCAATACCTAAATTTATGTTTCGTGCAGCTCAGATTCCTCTTACAAAGGAAATAATCAAGCAGATAAACTCCATTATCTTTAAGTTTGTTTGGAGGGGAAGAGACAAGGTGAAGCGGTTAAACTTGCTCAGTGACTATAGAGATGGTGGTTTGAGAATGCCACATATAGAATCCCTTATCAAAATGCAAAGAACTATGTGTCTGAAAAAGTATTATGAGGACTATAAGAGCTCATGGAAACTGTTCCTAAATTTCTATCTTCACAATGTCGGAGGTCCCATTCTTCTTCAATGTAATTATGATACAGCATCCTTTGCAAAAAACATTCCTAAGTTTTACACTAAGTGTCTTAAAGAGTGGGAAATATTTCAACAGAAACAAGTCTCTTCGTCATCTGACGTTCTTGACCAAATAATATAGAATAACAAATTTATCAAAGTTGGTAGTAGATCATTATATAATTGCTCCATTGTTAACAAAGGTATTGTTCACGAGAGTTAAGGATGTTTTAGATACAAAGGGCAAATTACACAAGTGGGATACGTTTAAAAATATTCATACTACGCAAGCCGGATACTTTATTTTAATGAGTATTTATGACACCCTTCCACAAAGCTGGAAAATGTTAGTTAACCCATTGACTCCTAGCTATTTTTACATTTTCGGAGTGATTTTCCACCTATAAACGATGAATAACAATTCGTGACTCTTTATTTGACCTACCAGAGAAAAGTGATGCTGTCCTAAGGCACTGGAGGCTCAAGGTTTCTGAAAACGTCATTTTGACGTAGCTATTTTTATCCGTGAAGCAACCACAATGGCCGAAGTTCGGTTTGCTTGCGATTTTTGCTAAGTTTACAGCCATTTTTCATCTTTAGCGGCTGCCTGATGAGCATCATTAAGCGTGACGGTAGCTAAGAGTCCACTTTCTCAAAGAATCGAGCAAGGTGATGTACTTTGTTGTTGAATTTGGCTTGTTACTCGACAAACTGGGAATTTGGTCGGTCGAACACTTAGTACCTTTGGGACTCGACTATTGATGAATTTCTGGACCTACCGCCACATATTTTGGAATTTCTGAGTATTGAAGATGACCAGGAGCAGGAAATTTTTGCGGCAGGTCGGAGTGGCTGTAGACTTAGTTTATATGTGAAAGAATTGGGAGAAGTAACGGGTGCTGTCAAAAATTCTCGTTAGTTCCCAGCATGCAATGCGCTCAAGATGTTGAAAATGTCGGGAAGGCCCGAATGCACTGGAACAAAAGGCTGTATCTACGCTCGGGAGAAGAATATGAACAAAGAAAGTCATTTCTAAGCTAGAAAAAGGACTGAATTTCGTTATGATGGTTGAATTTTGGCTTTTCGACGATGATTTCCTTAAAAAACATGAAGGCGAAAAGGGGCATTTTTGTCGTTTCTCTTTGACGTTAAAAACGGTCAGTTTCGTTCTTGTCCAAACTCAAAAGGCCATATTTGGTAAAAATCGCTAAGTTTCTTGCATTTATTGGATATCCAAATTTAAAGGACATTCCATTTCGTGCTCACAACTAACAGTTATGGCAATATTCGTGCGATTGGGAAAGTTGCAATGTTTTGAGGCATGGGAGTATTTTACGGGCGGTTCTGGGCGGTTCAGGTGTCAATGGGTTAAGGAAGGAAGAAGAAGAAACTTGGAAGTGGTGCAGTTTAGTTTCCCCTCCTCATCCAAAATTTTGTATTGGGATATAATAAGGAAATGTAAGGTCGAACCAACAGCTAAACTCTGCTATGAAGAGTTGTATCCAATGCTCAAGTTGCTTTGGCATGAGATCTATACCCTTCCTGGAAAAACGACTTTAGAATCCAAGGCCAGAGAATTTCAATACAAATTATAACACAGAATTATCTATACAAACAAGATTTTGCATAAAATGGGCAAAGCGACGACACCATTGTGTTCCTTTTGCGGCCTGTCTGACGAGTCCCTAGAGCATTTGTTTGTTTACTGTGAGTTTACTACTAGCTTCTGGCTATCTGTGACAAATTGGTTAGGAGGATATGGTATATCTGTAAACATCTTGGGTGCTGCAGACATAACTTTTGGAATTTATGTAAAGGATCCTCAATTGATTAATCATATTCTTCTTCTTGGTAAACAAATTATTTATCGGTGTTGCAGTTTGCCATTAAAACCATCACTGACTTTGTTGATTGAAAAAGTGAAGTCTGCATATAAATTAGAGTCACGGATAGCCAAAAGCAATAATTGCCTTAATATTCATAATAAAAAATGGCAGTCTCTGCTATCAGCACTGTAAATACGTAACAATAGAGGATTCTATTTATTGTAATATTGCTCTTCTTTGTATCTTTTTAACAAGACCTATATCTGTACTTTTACACTTATTTTTTGGTTCTAATAGCGGCCATTGCTTTGTACGTAGTTTTTTTCTCTTTTAGTTTCTATATTGTTGGGTATTGTGTAGTAATATTGTGATAGTTTAATAAAAAAAATATATCATTGAAAAAAAAAATGATACATGTAATCTTATATGTGTTGTTTCCTCATTGAATCAATAAGCGGTTTTGTCAAAACTTGTTCGAACAACAGTGCCAGCTTTGAATTCCTTACGCTTGCCAATTACAAGCAGCTAGCACAACACTAACCTGAAAAGAAACTGAATGTCTTTTGAAGCTGTATTTTTATGCATTTATCTGATACTTCCTCAAGACGTACACCATTTTCTCAAAACCTAAATGACATTTGACAGTATTTGACCATGCTGTCCTTAAATTTGTTGCTTTGTTCCAACAGAAACTGTTTTAGTGTCTTAACTTGTCCATACAGAACAACTGTGTTGTTTACTCAAGAACTCGAAAGTCGATTCGCGTACTTGATGAATAACAATAGAGTGCTTCCTGCAAGAATTGGGTAACAAGGATCAATTCTCGACTCGATCTGTGATACTCGATTCTCGCGAGGATCGAGTCGAGACTGTCAACTTACTTTTAACCGGTACTGTAAATTTATTTTAAATTTGACCTTTCAATGCTGACACAGCATCTTTACTAAGTAAAGAAATTTAGTCACTGAGAACTAGACAATTCATATGCTATATACAATTCTAAGCAATTCTATGTTTCAACAGAATCATATATAGCTACTTATCAGATCTCCACAGTTTGTCAATAAAATCTCACTTTTACTAGAATCTTTGTGGCATTTCATTAAATCTTAATTGCTACCTGCAATTAGCCAATGCATGGTATTAGCAAGGTCTTAGTTGCTCTAATCCCTACGGTGCCTCAACCCCTTGTATGTACTGTACTGTCTAGCATCCCTGTGGGGTGTTACAGATGGGGACCCTGTGGTGTTATAAAACATGTTTTCATAACACTGCCCTGAGCGGCTTTCTCATGTTTAAAAGGGAAAAGACTGTTAATTTATAAGTAAACCCATGGACACTCAAGTAATGATAGAGCTGTATTGGCTCACCTTCAAATACATTTATTTAGTTTTTGCTAATGTGAAATAATACCTGTGATTGAAGGTATCTTTGCAACAATACAAAAAGAAAACTTCCCTATGAAAAACAAAAAGAACATCATGATGCTTAGTTTATTTGAAGGTATGGAGAAAGGCATGCAACACTGATCAATCAATCAGTCAATCAATCAAATACTTTATTAATGTGTCAACATACATGGAAAGTGTAGCTAGCCAAGGGGGAACCCTCCACTAATTGGGGACACTTAACAATACCAATATTAATTAATCAACAATTATATAATTAAGAATCTACTAAATGCTAACTAATGAATGATCAAAAGCCTAATATACCTATTAACTAATAATAACCTAGTTAAGAAAATGTAAATATAATTATCAATAGATACTAAATGATCTCCCTGTTAGGGCTTTTCAGGGAATATGAAACAAATATCAGTTGGAAGTAAATATTTTGAATAAACCATATGGGTCATGGGTTGATAAGACAGGTAGACTGTCAATAAATAAATACAATTTGGGTATAAGGCACACTATAAAAGCAGTTTATGCACTTTCTGACAGAAGTTATTTGGTGAGTGAGGTTGGTGCTAAAGCATAAATCTTGTCATAAAATTCATGCTATTTATAATAAAAGCAATATCATAAGCATGGATGTTGTTTAAAATTACATGTAAGTCTAAATACTGTCATTGCTAACTTGACATGGCTGAATTTCCTTGACCCTATCCAGAAATGTGTAGCACTGGTATCTCAGTCACTAACAGCACATTCTGAAAACTCAGGGGAATATATTCAGTTTGCCAAAAGATATACTTACTATTGAAGCAGGAAGACATATAAGGACAAACTCTTGTGCTAACCTGTTGAAAAAAAGAGAAGCCATATTTGTACTGATTATAATAAGTTTAAAGTTACCAGTCTAAGAACCACTATTGACGCTACTCCTGAAACTACAGTAAGTTCTCTGAACAGTAGCAAAACTCAGTCAAACATAGTGCACTGGTCATAAGAGTATACATGTACATGTATATTATGAAAGGAAATTATCACTGACCGTACGTGCACAGTAACTGGATTCTTAGTAGTTATACAATGTAGGTAAAGATTCTTTACACAAGACATGTTTCAGCAGTCCTTCTGCCATCATTAGTTGTAAATTATTTTTGTATTTATTTATTTTATTTATTTATAAGCATTTAAGAAATTAACACCCAAGAAGGTACAACAGTAGGCACAAGGTCCCCTACAAATGCTCAGAGAGCATAGCAGTGGAAAGATGTAAATGCAATGACAACAACAAAGAATCTGACTTAAGATGTAAATGATACAATACTAACAGTAAGACATAAATTATGTCAAGAACAATAAAATTACCATCATATCCTAAATTACCTATTATATCCTTAAATGCTGAGGACTCCTACATTGATGTCCCTGAAATTAGCCTAAAAATGAAATCCTTCTCTATCCAGATCTCAACATAGAGAGTCTAATAAGTATGCAGTTCAGGCTAATTATAGTAAATAATACTTTTATTTACTCGTTATGTGTAATCATTTATTAACTGAAACTCAACTGTAACTTACTTCTTATTTTGAAATCACTAAGTAACTGTAACTTCCATCTCCAAGCGTACCGGCCTAGATTAGCCTTATTTTGCTACCTGCTGGTATGCTTAAATGTGTACATGTTTTTTTTTTTTTGTTTGTTTGTAAAAAATAATGTAACATATTGACTGAATGGCAGAAATAAAGATCATATGTGGAAATTAGAGGAGCATACCAGTACCTTTAATAACAATATTATAACTCAAAACAAATAAAAAGTAGAGAACGTCGATTATACAGAGAGTCTGGGATTAATGCATTATTGTAGATGAATGTGACAGACAAATATTATTCCAAACCAAGCAAGTATTACAAATGCAAACTCCATAGACAAACTGTAAGCAAGTTAAGCTTACAGTTTTTCTATGAAGCTGATGGTTTAACCAGGCCTTTACCAAATAAAATGCAGAGATTCTTTTATTTTAAGATGGAAGTTAGTGGTAGCCCAATCAGTGATGGTAAAACAGCTAGGAGAACATGAATTGTGGCAATAATCTGAGAGTTATTAAATGTTTGAAAATGTGAGAGGCTTTGCCCCTCCAAAAGAATGATATTATATACAGGAGGAGAACTAGTTATGGGTGGTTTCTCCGATATACATGTAGCATGTACACAGGCTTTACATCCTGCACACAGGAATTTGTACACCATGTTGGACCACTGGCTAACACAGGGACAGAATCAGTTTCACAGCTAGTCACTGCCAACCTTGAGAGAAGTCAAAACAAGCTTAATTGTATGTAAGTGTTTCTGAGAGCAATTTACCAAAGTCACAATATGTAGGTCAAAATAATGGTCTGTTTTGTGTTGTATATATCATTATAACATGTTTGATGAAACTCTCCCAAATGGTACCATAAGAAACATGGGGAGAACAGTTAGGAGAATGCACAGGTTGATAACAGGCATTAAGAAGTTGTTTGTGGAATACCACAATTTACTCACTGTGCAACCTTTTCCTTCTGATGCACCATCAACAAAAGCAGCTCTGTATTTATCCACAATGTCCATGTTAAAATGCACGTTATCCCTAAAATCCAAACACCTCTCTGTAGCACCACACCAACTAGGCGATAATTCCTTGCTCCATAGGCTTGAGAGCACAATGTTTCAACAGCAGAGCCCAAACCAATGAACAAAGAAGGTCCAGCAACATTGATGAAAGAAATAGCTAAAGTTCCAGCAGCCAACTCCACTTTGCCTAGATGTCCCGCGAAAAACAAGCATATCATTGAAACGAGGTGGAAGAAGAAATAGGACAAGACCGTAGGCCAAGCTAAAGTGAACAGCTCTCTGATTTCTGTTCTGTTATTTTCAGAAAACAATCTTCCAGGACAACTGGTCGTTTCTCTGCTAAGTTTATGCGATTTCGATTCCCTGACATGTACCTGGAATTCAGGCAGTTCTGTGGTGTCTCGTTCCTCAACCATATCTTTCTGTTGCACTGACCATTAACCTGATAATCAAAACATTTTGGAATAATATGAATATACAAACTGCACACCAAAAGTTACATGTAATTGTGGTGCAAGTGGATCATTGTGTATTAAGTCCTGGCCAAACGCTCGCAACATTTCAATGCAACATCTTGCAACATTGTTGGGCACAACATGTTGCACACGTTTGGCCACCGTGTTGCGATATGTTGCAACATGTTGGATGGTGTTGGCTCAAATTTGAAACTGGTCAAATTTCTCGTGCAACATTTTGGATGTTGCATGATGTTGTACTCGTTTGGCCACATTCACGCAACACTGTTGCACTAGGGCATGCGTGCTAGGTCGATTTGCTATTTAAAAGCCCCAGAACACAAAATGTTGTACACATTTGGCCACCCTGTTGCGATATGTTGCAACATGTTGGATGGTGTTGGCACATAAACATTGACAACCCGTAAAATGTTGGGTTGAAATGTTGCGTTCGTTTCACCAGCCCCTTCACAACATCGTCACAACATGATGCAACAATGTTGCAAGATGTTGCGTTGAAATGTTGCCAGCGTTTGGCCAGGGCTTTACAGTCGATGGTGCAATACGTGTCACGCAACTAAAAATCTGAAGAAAAAAATATAGAACAATGCATGAGCTTAAGGATGTTCGCGCCCATTGCTACTGCGCATTTTTTTGCGCATGTCACGCACACGTTACATGTTTTGTAAAAAGCCCATGAAACATCAACAAAGCATGCCCCCTAAAGGTGCAAACATTTTCCACAAGAATGGAACGTGAAAGCGCGTGGCATCATGGGATAGCTGTGGACCCAGGTCTTCTCGGAAATGTCATGCAATGATGTGAGTTCAAATAGCAATCGCTTTTACGAACTTCGCAGTGATTTTACTCTCTTGAATGCTCAGTGACTCCATTTTTCTTTCCGTAGATCACTTCCTTTCCTGATTTTCTCCATTTTAACAAAAAACAAAAAAAATATGTACGTGAGAAGTTACAAATATTTTGCCTTTTATGCTCTCGTGCGACCGAAGTTTTCTTTCTTAGACTAATATGTATCGTTTTTCAAGGTCTATTTCACCTCAGGAAAAGATATGAACTGCAAAAGTTTATTGAGTTATATTAGTTATGTTGAATTGAGTACGTTTACCTGATCTAAATTTACTAATGTAGCTTTCTTTATTGCCGACATTTGTAAGCTAAGATCGTCTTAAAAATAACGGAAGTTTCTAAAAATGCACCTTATCTCGAAAACGAGCAGGGTGACCCCCCATTTTTTTTTTTAATCCTTTTTGCCAAAAGTAGATCATTACCCTTCCGCGTGGCAAGTTTAAAAAAACTCTCTACGTGGGAACATTTTGGGCGCGAACGTCCTTAAAGTTTGAAACTACATGTTGAAAGCAGAAAACATATTAAGGGCATTAATCATTCAAACATTAGAATGCAATAAAACACAACTGGAAGTTCCACCTGCAATTTCGTCAGACGGACAGTTCTGGCATATTCTTAGATATTCAATGCCTCTGATAAAGAAGCTTATTCAGTGGACAAGTTTGAGCAAAAATCTATTCTCACTTTTATTTCAGAGGAATTACCTTAAATAGCTTAGAAGTCGTGCAAGAGGCAACATTAATTTCTCTGCTCACCTGTTAAGCCTTTCTTCGTCTCCAAAACTGAAAGTTACGAAGCAGCGATTTCCCTTTATGACACAAAATCAAGATTAGCTCAATCGGCAAATACTAACAGTTCGGGTCAATGGGCCATGTTCTAAACGAGTAAGGGCCTGGGAACGAATCCAAACTAGCGATTCTCACATGAAAGTACGGGTCCGCAAATGATCCCAGGATCGCAAATGATCCCGGACCGCAAATGATCCCCACATTGGACCGCAAATGATCCCGAGAAAAAATAAGGAATGGCATGGATTGATATAAAAATGACACACAAAAAACACGTTTTTCACTTTATGAGAATTATTCCATGGTGTTTCTTTCTCACATTCATTGGATCTGCTAACTGGCTGCAACTGGCCTGTGGCAGGCGTGAAACGCGGTGATGTGGTTGAAATCGGAGCAGGGGTCAAAGATCATCCGAAACTTGTCACCGTCGTGTGAGCTGTGACTCCCACGCGTTCGGAAAATATGGCTAAACTGTCTTGTTATTATTTCATTGGTATCATTTGTGAACGTTCTTGAAGTTACTAAAGATAAGAACAAACACAAAGATCTCTAAAGACGGAAGGAAAAAGGAGATAGGTTTGGATCCTGGTGTGATAACACTGATTGACTGCTTCACATCAGTTGCACAAATTGTGTGACCACGTTTACCTTTTTAAAATTAATCAGATGATGATAGTTGTGAGCCATGATTTAAGGCTTTGATTAAAATAATCGCACTTCATGCCAATTCCCTATCCATACCATTTCACCATCCTTATTTTTTGTTCGGGATCATTTGCAGTCCAACATGGTGCAATACGGGGATCATTTGCGGTCCGGGATCATTTGCGGTCCAATTTGGGGATCATTTGCTGTCCGGGATCATTTGCGGTCCTGGGATCATTTGCGGACCCGTACATATCTCAAAATAAGCAGTTTCAGCAAGTTTGAGTATGTTCGATTGAAAAGCCGCCAGATAACATGCATTTAAAACTTAAAAAAATCCCATACAAATGTCTCTGTTTCGGAGAGTGTGTCCCCCCAAACCATACAAAGTCTCTAATTTTCACAATTTTCAAACGCATTTTTTTTTTTCAGCTCCAATTCAACTGAACAGCGTCAAAGTTGGTTAGGTGACCATTTTTTAGATGATCTTTCATGCAGTGGAAACAATTTTTTCCAATCGATAAATTTTAAAACTCATTCCCAGGCCCTTACTCGTTTAGAACATGGCCAATGGGCACGTAACCTACTCGGACATTGTAGCTTTGCTTACATGAAGAAGTGACAATAGTATATTTGGTAAGAGATAAATTAGTTAAATTGAGGGAATAGGAAATGTTGAATATTTAACGAAGGTTTTAAAATTGGAATTTGAAGTTAGAAGCTAGTAGACGGACACCAATCAGTTCCCCAGCAACCTGCAATGCCCTTCCTTTGAAGCTGTCACTTTTTTCATATATTCATTCTCACTTTTTCTTTTGTTACATCTTAAATCTGGGAAACTATTCTCTCTGACATTAAACATAACCGTGTATAACTACTTTTACAAGCAATACAAACTGTACCTTCTAAAAACCCAATAATGTAATTTGATTTCTCTGCCGGTGCCTGACTAACAATAATGTTATTGCTATTATCTATCACTTTCCTTGTTTTTATATGCAATGATGTGTAGGTAAGACTTTTCACTTTTTTTATCTGTAATATAATGTTTACGCAAATTCATTGCATGTGGCAGTGACCAACTCGAAAGCCTAAGTTTCGTTTCAGTTTCGTTTGTCCCAACGAAAAGCACATATATTTTCTCTAAAATTAACCCGCTTAATACGGACACCGGTTAATACGGACAACGGACACTTTTCTGTGTCCTGAGTCACAAACTCTCATATAGCGTCAACCTAGCCTGCGTGCAGACGTCTGCTATTTCCTTTGTTGCACGCGGAAAAGGGACGTCTGCGAAACAGCGTCGCTAATCGTGTTCCAGTATCCCACTGTTTGGTTTTGAATTTCGCATAAATAATGAAAAATTATCCACCGCTGTAGAAGTCTGGCCATATGAACCCAACACAACATTTTCCCCAAGCTTTCCAGCTATTCAGTCAGCCTGTTACTCGGCCACTGAGCCTTGACTTGCACCAGTCTTATGTTCATTTTCACTCTTCAGCTACTCGCTTATTGATTGCAGGCCTAACAGGAAAATTGGGAATTACGCGTGTAGAATGCGTGGGGAAGATCTTGACCGGATAGCGTTAACGAGGAGCCATGATCGTTCGGCGATGAGGAACCAGATCCGTCTGAGAGAATTCGTTACTCAGGAGAAGCCGATGCTCCTGCTTTAAAAGATTTGCGACGGTAATCTTCGAAAATCTCCTCGTCGATTTTTCCCAAGTTGTTGCGAAGTCTATGTCGTTTTTGTAGTTTCACGAGACACTGTTTACACTGATCAGAAATATAAGCTTATGTTGGATGCACAGTGAACTGAAGAGAAAAAATTTCTTCGTAAACATTAAATGCTTTGTGACCTTGCACAAGATTTCTGTTGCTCAACTTTTCGATGGCTTAAAAACACAGTTAACTGTATGTTTTGTTGCGTTTTAAATAGAAATCTCCGCTAAATTTGGGCGGCATAATGCATGCATACATTATGAGATCAGTTTTAGATAAAGACCAATCAGAATTTGCTCGAACAAAGACTACTATCTGACTACCAATCACAGTTCTTTCCCAAGATCCTGGGAAAACAGCAGGAGACTGGAACACGATTAGCGACGCTGTTTCGCAGACGTCCCTTTTCCGCGTGCAACAAAGGAAATAGGAGACGTCTGCACGCAGGCTACGTCAACCCCGCGTTACGGGCATTGGTTATCTGCTCACTGTATGATATGGCATGGTATGGTATGGTATGGTATGGTATGGTATGGTATGGTATGGTATATACTTTATTTAAATCAAGAAACACGCTAAAGCCCCAACAACACTCAGCTGGTTTCCTTGGGGGGCGTGTATATACAGACCTAAAAAGAAACTAAAGCTAATAATACGAGATTAATGATATGATAAGTCTAAAACTACGAAAATTCAGCTAAGAACGAAAACTAACAGTTATAAGCTAAATATTAAAAAGTATTAGGACAGCTAGGACATGACTAACACAAAACTATATAGCATGACATCACCCAATTACGTTTTGATATATTTATTAAATGAATATATCGATTCCGCTAGTTTTGCTTCATTTGGGAGTTGGTTCCAAAGCATCGCGCCGCTCTATTTGAAACTTCTTCTTAGAAATTCTCTCTTCGGTTAAAGAAGTGTCAGATCTGTAGTACTATATCTAAGATGGTAATTAGTCTGATCAGCATTCCTTCTAACAAAAGAGTTCCTGAGGTCGGGCGCTGTGTCGTCATTAAGTATTTTATACATCAATGTTGATTTGGCACGGAGCCGCCTGACATCAAGTGTGTCCTAAGAGAGGGTCTCGATTATATCAGCGGAACGAATATCATAACTGGCACCAGTAAGAACCCTAGCAGCACGAGATTGAAGCTGCTTTGTAACTTATCTTTTAGTAATTTGCCGCAGTTGTCCCAAAGAGGAACAGTGTTTGATCCTTGTACTGTGGTCCTTTTCTTGCACACCCGCGTCTAAAGCCCGCCGCACACGTGAGGAAATCGCTGAGCGAAATGCCTCGCGAGGCAGATGGCTCAGCCGTTTCCTCACGTGTGCGGCGAAATTTTGTGAGATTTTCGCCTCGCGAGGCCGTGAGATCAATATCAAACATGTTTGATACTGATGTCACGGCCTAACGAGGGGAAAATCTCACCTCAAAATCTCAATTGGCTTAACGATCCTCGGTTGGTAGACTTTGAAATAAAATGAGTGACTATAGCAATGTGATTTTTTGGTGTTCGGAAGGTGATATGGAATGTGGCCGATAACTCGACTTTCTTTTAAAACAGTTAATTTTTATCATCGACATTTTTCCGCTCTGGTTTGCAGAAGGTAAAATTTAACCCCGTAACCAGTTACTGTTCTGAAATTGAACAACGTTTTGCTGCCTTAAAAATGTCTTTGTATCAATAAAATATGAGTCCATAACGTTTTATTGACAGCCAGCTTAATACGGACACATTGACTTGTCCCCTTAGTGTCCGTATTAACCGAGTTCCACTGTATAATTTGTTGTTCTTCCTTTTTATGTTCTTGTAATATATTGTTATGTACATATAGTAACATCTGTAATAGTGCAATAAATAAATAAATAAATTAATTAATTGATTAATTAAATTAAATAAAAATCTAAATCTGATCTCCTTTTAACCATGCGTGCCCGTGAGTCAAACCACAAAACTTTTGTGTCGAGAATATGGCGATTTCATATTATGCCCAAGCTTGCAAGTGCCGGGTCAGCCGCGTAAGCCGCGAAGCCACCTTCCTTTCCATCATCGCTTGGCAATTCTGCTCGTACTCTGGCGTACGACAGAGGGAGGAGTAGTTGGTAGGGCTATAGCCCTACCCCTTTTTTCTTGCGTTGATTTTTTAGGGCTCCAGATGACATGAATAATGTATGAATTTTACCGCTTGAACTTGGTGAGATGTTTTAGCCGTACTACTTTCAAATGGTCTCCCCGTTCCATGCAATCGAACGACTCCCTGACCTGCTGGATTTGTGTCGCAGTTTGACAGTTTGCCTATATTTTGAAGTAATATATCAAACACAAGGAAGAGTTTTAATCGGATATCACTGGAGTCCAAACACTAAGGGGTGGGTTGAAAAAACGAGGTTCAGTCGAGTTTTTTTGGGCCAACTTCGCGGTGTTTGGATATCTGATGATACACTTTTTAGAGCACTGGCGGATTTAGGGGTGGGTAAGGGGGCCGCCCCCCCCCCCCCCCCCCCTTTCCCTGTAGTTTTTGAAAAAGCTTCCGTAAGCAACCGACTTTTAAGTGTTATTGTGCATCAGGCGGTTTTATTTATTTCTTCGACTCCTCTTTCTGGATTTTTTGGATCCGCCTCTGTAGCGTGTTTGATACAGCTTCTCAAACCAATAATAATTCTTGGAAAAATTTAAGGCAGTTATGATAATCAGGATCACATATCCAAACCTCCCTCATGGTGTTGATTTCCTTATCCAGTCTCTTCATGAATTGTTGGCCTGCGAAAGGGAAAGAGAGTGGAGGGTCTGATGCTAACAAAATCCGTGCTGCATAGTCTGCGGTACTGGATAATACGACTTTTTGTGGGTGAAATACTTGTCCCCCCCCCCCCCCCCCCACGATTTGTTACTCTCTTCAAACACTCCGATCCTTGGAGATGGTCCCAAAATCTTGCACCCCATGTTCGAGTAGCTTGTTAAGAGAAGGGTTAATAAAACCTGGGTTTTCTTGGAAACCGTTCCTTTAGGTCCATAGAAACAATTAGAAAACAGTAAAGCTGCTAAAGCTGGATTTTGCGTGCCGTAGTTTTCATTTTTTAGGTGCCTGATCGATTTTTAACTCATTGCCTTTAAGTTTAAGAAACCTTAATCCCATAGTTCTATTAAGGACAGCCTTGGATGATTATTATTTGTAATTTATATTGTAGTTTTAAATGGTTTAAACTTATGTATCAGTCAATTCCAAAAGCGCCCATCACCCCCCCCCCCCCTTCCCGGGTATACCCCGGGTATTTGATCCGAAATTTGACTATCGGCTAAACATTGGTCGTCGGTCGCCAGCTAAAGGGTTTTGCGCGTCGTTCTCGCGCAAATATTCATTTATTCACCACAGGAGTCGCTTCGCTTCCTTCACTTCAAGATTCCGCGTAGGTTTTCCGTTGAATGTATGCCTTTACTCAAAGTTTGAAGTGCTGACAAAAGAGATCAGAAAAGAGCACAGATACACTTTCAGTCCGACAATGGCCAAATCTTTCTAAGTAAAATTGTTGAAGATAGTGGGTCTTCTAGATTCGGTGCAGCTCAAGAAGAAACAAATGTGTTGCTTGGTGTTTTGAAATCTCAGTTTTAAAGAATTCACACGTTAACCATCAGTGGTACAAACTGCTGTTAAGAGTGTTGACGTAACTTAATTTGGAGTGGGTCAGCCCCCAAAAATTCCCTTTTGAGAGGGGAGTCATGTGAGTAAAATTGGCAAGCTGGAATGGGTTACACAATTTCCAAATGGCAGCCCCCCAAACCCCACCAGTCCCCTCCCCCCATCCCACAAAAAAAAAATAGTCCCTTAGGAGTCAAATTGTGGCAAGTCAAGAGGATGGGAAATCAAAAAAGCGAGCTGCAAAGGTTTCAGACAAGTCATGTCTTTGTAAAGAGTAGGTCTGCACAATGAATTCTTTACCGCTATCACCCCCCTCCCAAATCAGCTGGTAAAAAAGCACACTACAAGAAAGACTCATACAAAATCAGTGAAGGTGAAAAATCCAGGTACAAGATCAAAATGGAAAATTGTTATTTAATACAGTGAATCCAATGCAGATGCTATGATTAATGTGGAACATTACAATATTTTAAGAACTTTAATGCTCTCCACCCGGTAAAACAACACAAACAGTTTATTGTTTTGTCCAGTGCAGTGCTGTGTGTCTGCTAAAGTTGCTTCAGCCAATGAAATTCATGACCACTAAATGAAGAATGACACTAGCAAAGATGAAGTCAGCAAATGCTCTCTCTGGTGATATGCCTTTGAAGTCAGAAAGATTGGCAGGATTGCTCTGTACACGAAGGCAAACTGAAATTTAATAAAACAAACTAACATTAAAAAAATGAGAAGTCCAGGACAGTTCTTTCCATTCTTTCTTTTCTTGGGCATGTAGGACCTGTAGGGTTTGTGGGGCTTGTAGGGCCACATATGTTGGTGTTATAATGAGGAGAGAGGTGGAAGGGCTGGTCTGTTATTCTGATTTTGTTCAGATCAAAACACAGTTTTCCAAACCAAATTCAGGGCTTCAGAAAATTGATCACTGATTACCAATCAATATAGCTAATCGATATAATTGATAATAATCAACTGATTAATCCTATAATTGGAAGCAATTTATGATAGTTTATCAATAACATTTTTTGAAAGAGGATGTTTAGTCTTGGAATTTGTTCAGTTGTGCAGTGGAACAGACCTCCTGTGACTGAGTAATTCCTCCAGGTAGTTAAGAGAACATTGTTCGCTGACCACTTGGTCAACAGTCACTCAGCATCCACAGTTATGGATTCTTTGTTGGTTTGCCGTGATTGATCAGTCAAACTGCTGGTAGCAAAGGTAAGGTACAGGGCCACCCAATGAGCCAAATCAATCAAAAGCTATAGCAAGGCATTTTGAAGTACTTTATGGTGTTTGAAGTCTGTTTAAAGTAATGTTTTCGTGAGCTAGAAGAAGTTCATCTGTTCGGATCCCCTAGCTGAAATTTTAATTGCCCAAAAATGTTAGGGAGCAAAAACTTCCTTTGAGAAAATGCAAGGTGAAATAAACTTTCCATGAACTTTCTAGGGAACTACTTTCTTTCTGAAAATGCTAGCTGACATTTTTGACTGCCAAAAACAGCAATTACGACCTTTCCAAAAACCTCAGGGGCTATGATTTCCCAATTTTGAATCTTTTAGGCCATGTTTTAGTTATGAAAATCTGAGTGCACTCTTTAATCAATGCCAAAAGCCCAAGGCAAATTACCCTCCGCCTAACAGATATCTACCAAAACATGTTGTTGGGTGCCCCTGAAGGTAGCATCTGGTGATGCAAGCACTTACATTGGTATCGCAAAAAACGATTTCAAGATGAGATACAACAACCTCAAATACTCTTTTAAAGACTGAAAGCATTTGCATGACACTGTGCTTTCAAAGCACACCTGGGAATTACAGGACAGCGACCCCAGCTACAACATTAAATGACTTATCATCAAGAGAGCAAGCGCTTACAAAGGAAACCCTTCCTGCTGCAACTTGTACCTTTCTGAGAAATTATGCATATTAACTAACAGAAATGCTTCTCTCATTTCATTTCATTTTATTGTTTTCTCCATTCAGATTATGTTAAGGATTACTTTAGTAATAAATACAAGGTAAAAAAATAGAATGGAGAGGAGAATGATATAGTAAGAACTAATTAGAAAATAATATAATATTTATAGTTTATTACAAAAAAACATATAAGCACACACAGACACAGACACACAAAGATACATCATGGCACAAAGCAAGGAGATTAGTACTGAGCAAAATAATATTTGAATATTGCTTTTTTAAAATTGCTTTTTGATGGAATATTGCAAATGGAAAAAGGAAGATCATTCCAAAAATATTTACCAACAGTAGGGCAGACTTTTCTTATATTTGTCCTAGAGTGAGGAAGGAATAATTGTTGAGAGGTTGCAGTCCGTGTGGAATAATTATGTTGTTCAGAAATGAGGGATATCGAGAAATTACAAGGCTTGTCATCGCAAAGCTGATCAAAAAGAAATAAGTATACATTTTAACAATGTCACGAAATTTCAATATACCTCTAGGCTAACATAATGTGGAGTAATATAATCTTGTAAAGGAATATCATTAATAATTCTAATTGTTTTGTTTTGGAGTCTTATAATCTGCAATAGTGGGTTTTCTTAGTTATTACCCCACAATATGCAACCATATAAAAGATCAGGGTAAATAAGAGAATAATAAAATAATATTAGTTAAACATTGATTACCTAGATAACGCTTTATCTTAATCATAATGTTCATATACTTGCTAACTTTGTCACTGATTAGAAATGATGATGTCTTCAGTGAAAAAATAACGACTTAATTGAGTAAATAATTATATGTTTTTCAACAATTTTGGTTAATGCGGGAAGAAAAGATATAGGTCTGTAATTATCACAAACTAAACAAGAACCCTGCTTAAAGATAGGAATCACTCAACAGATCTGACCTAGTTACTAAATGCCGTCATGAAAAAAAGTTCCTTGCAGCCAATCAGAAGACGTGCCTCACCAACCATTCTTGATTTTGAAATTTTCAAACTTAAAACTGAAATCTGCTTGCGCAGATACTTAAGTCTGACCATCACTCTAGTTACAACCTTCCATCTTTTCATCTTTTGTAGGTTAAGAAGATATACATTTTATTTGCACTTTCAAGAAGGGCCATAGCCACCAATTTCTTTCTTCTACCGCGAATTATGCAAGTCTTGAAAACCACAAAAATCAATACAAATCGATGAAAATTGATAAGAATTGATAGTCACAATCACCTTAATGTTCAATTTTTATTGATTTCAGATATTTATCAATTAGTTGTTATCAGGTCAGGTCAAGCGTACCCCCCTAGATTACATGTACACTAATGAGTTGATTATTTGAACAATGAACCCATTAGTCGTTTCAAATAATGCAATCATTTTTGAAATATTCGAATCGAAGTTCAGTTGCTGGTTGGGCTATGTCCGTAGATGTGTTTGAAAAATGCATTCAACCAACGAGACCTTTAAAATCCAACAACATTCAGTTCTTTCCAAGGAATCCTGAAATAACAAATTTGTATCAGGCGAAGCTAGCTATATTGAATAAACACAGCTGATAGCGTACAGCGTTGTTAACCAAAAATATTGACGAGAATACTTGCTAAAACTTCGCCTGAAATCCTTTTATCACAAACACGTCTTGTACAAGCTCTATGGGATGTAGAAAGCAAAAAAAGTTCTCGATAATAACATTTACAAATACTGCTCCAAGAAATATCTTGAAATTTTCTCGTACTTCTAGTGTCCATTCCTATAAAATGTGTTCCTCTACCTCTGATCATTTTTATACAAAGGAATCTCACATTAATGCCACACGAAATGCTTTCTCGCATGTTGGAGTTAAAATTTGGAATGGGATACCTGCAACTCTAAAAAAAGTGCAAAAAAAATCTTTTAAAAAAATCCCTAAAAGGAAAGTTATTTGACATACTTGAAACTGTAGACTCCTATATTGAAGTGGAAACGATAATTGACCTAATGAAAAACTGATCCTCTTTTGTCCTTCTCTTTTGCTAGTATAATCTGATTCTCCTTTTCCCTCTTCATCTCTTTTTGATTGCAATATTAATGATAATAAAATTACCTGTAATTTATTTTAATTTTGCTGCATAGCTTAATCAAACCCCATTATTATGTTAAGTTAATTCATTGTTATTTGTCTTTTCTGATATGTTCTTGTGCTCGTCTTGTCCTGCCTCGACTAGCTTTGCGGCTATTTGCGGGACAAGCTTCTTATACCTACCTGAATTTGTCAATAAATTGTTGTTGTTGCTGTTGTTACAATACAGTTTTTCACCTATTACTTGCACTCACCGTTGGACGCCATGTTGACATACCGGTAGCTCTCGTGCTTGGATTTCCCATATAAGGAGCATCTTTTGTTCGCATAGTCCAATCGGCAATCGAAGTTTGATTCGAATATTTGAAAAATGACTGCATTATTTGAAATGACTAACAAGTTCAATGTTCAAATAATCAACTCATTAATGTAATCTAGGGGTATATGCTTGACCTGACTTGACTGTAATATTGATCAATATTGATTATACAGTATATCAATTTTTATCGATTCTGGATGATCTTGGACTGAAAAAGAAGTTCTAGTATCAAAATAATACAGAGTATCTGATCAATGCAAAGAGATAGGAAATGTCGGAAATCTCAACGAACCACATAATGCTTCACATATGACACCACCGTGTGTCTCGTTAGCGCCGGATCTACGTGTCAAGCTATCCCGCTTTTCAAGGAGATACCCTTTTGAGGCGACGGTAAAAACAGGTAAATAAAAGACAAAGCAACATTAACAGTTAAATGCAATCCATCCTTACCTCCTAAAACAAAAGATCCCACACATGAAATAAATCCGGACAAAAATGAGTTGAATGGAAAGCTCCCCACAAGGCAACAGTACACGAATTGGATGATTCCAGTTAACATGATGTAAAACAGGTAAGCATCCACAATCTTGAGTTTCTTTGGGGTTGTCTGGTTGTATTCGTCGTAGAATTTTACCAAAATGTTCTTTATGTTGGAGAAGGTATCCATATTTCTTCCCAGAGAGACAAAAAGCGATTCTTCAGGCAACAATGAACGTGGAAAAGGAAGATAAAAGGCTCGGCATTGTGGGTAATTTGGAGCGTTTAGGACTGGTGCTAGCTTAAAATTTTTGGCGCCGAAAAAAGCTTGTGACAAAATTGCACTAAATTTACTTAACAATTCCTTTAAGATCGCCATTTTCTCATTTCCAGCTGTCTTTACACTCTACTGTAAGCAAAGGCCCAATTTGCGGCTCTTATAGGCGAGGAGTAATTGCTGAAGTCAGGCATTTAGAAATTCTTCAACATGGCGGCTGACGGGCGCGCACTTCGTCCTCATCCAAGTTCCGAGCTTGATTACTTTGACCTAGACGACATAATAGCTACTCAAGGAAGGATTCCCGCTAAACTAGAGGTACAGATTTATAACCTTGGTTTCTTGGATCCAAGTTCTGAGGGAAATGATCTCCAATCTGGTGCAAAACTGGAGTTGCCTTTTTGGCTGGCAAAAGAACTTTGTAACCGAAGAAGAAAGATTGTTTCTGTGGAGATCCCTAAAGCTTATAAAGACGGTTACAGAGAGATTTTTAAAGCTGATGCCAGTGTTGTGGATCTTCATAGACTAGGGCCTTATTTCTACGAATATGGGACAAAATTGTTACATTTTGACTTTGAAGAAAATTCTCAAATGGCTTCATCTTTGCAAGAGGTAAGCTTAATTTTTAAACTTAAGGGGGACTAACTTAACTACAAAATGAGCTAACATTGTTGCTATGGAAAGTTCCCAACGCTCATATCTTGGAAACCCTAACTTGCACAGGCAAGCTGTCTGGCTATGTTTTTACAATCAAAAAGGTTTACAAGATTTTCGAGTCACAACCATATTTGGTAAGTCACGTGACCAGAACAGAAAAAGGCCTAAAACGCGAGTGGCGTACACTTCTGGATATCGAAAATGGTGCCAATGGTTAACAATCGCCAAGGTTCAAAACTCTACGTATCAATTTTTGGAAATTCGCATTTTTTCTGAAATTTATGACGTCATAAGCACGCAAATTCATACCATTTCGTCATTATCATCGCAGTTATGTACGTTAACAACAATTGCTTATGTAGGCTTGTAAAGAAGGCTGGAATATCTCCGATTGGCAAAAAAAATTGGAACTTCAAATAATTTTCTCCAAGTTTTAGGGATTTCTCTCTCTAAGGCGCGGTTGGGGCCTGGGGCAAGTTACGCATGCGCAATAGCAATTTATCAATTTTACATGTTCACTTCTTCGCACGTCTCACCAATACAGTGGCAAAAACACCGAAAAACTGTGTTTTACAAATGCAGTCCGCAAAAATCCCTTGGCAACAACGCTAAGTCTGTAGTTAAGTTAGTTCCCCCTTAAGTTATGTTGTTTAGAATCTCATTAGCGCCAGGCCTTAGGAGGAGGCACCTTTATTTCTGTCACCTCTGTAGGTCATCAGGGGCTGTAGTTGTGTTTTGCAGCATTGTGTGAAACACTGAATAGACCTTATTCATAAATGGCGGCTGTTTTATCTTTCCTTTGTTATTGTGCAAATTAGCCTACCAAGCCTCATATTAGTGCAAGAATTCTTTTTAATTTAGCACATGGTAACGAGGTTAGGTAGGCTAATTTGTACAAGGACAAAAGAATAATGAATTGGCAACCATTTATGAATAACGTCTATTACATACATTTTAGTGCATTCAACAAAATTGCTTACTGGTAACTGTGATTGGTCGATAGCAATGCAATTGCTCCCCAATTGTACTCTGGAGTACCTACATGTACAGTATTATCTCTTCTAGTGCATGATCACAGCCAAACGCTGCAAACTTGAAATATGTGGAGATGTGAAGTTTGAGTCAAATGACAAATTGAATTTGTGATTCTATGGAATCTACTTTTTTCGTATGAAATTTTGTTGACTGTGCTGTAAACAAAACATGCAACCTAAAGTTTTGTTGAATGAACTAGCATTAAAATCCAATGACCATTTGGTACAATTTTGTGATAACCATATACTCATGGTTTTGAAAGTCCTTTTATTCACACCAGAGAGCTTACAAGTGCAATAATTTCAAGAACTTTTGAAATCACTTGTACCAATAATCCTGAATGATGCTCAAGGTTATTCAAATTTAATCACAGTGTTTTCCTCACAGTTATTTGATCAGCTTATGCAGATGACCTAAACCCTTTTTCAGTTGTTTTCTTTCTTTTGTTTTTTGGCTTTCTTGTTCAGCTGCATATGTAGATTAAATAACTGTGAGAGTTAACGTGTACATCATACATTCATTTACTTCATCCCAGTTCAAATAATACTTAATTCTGTTCATATCTTCACATTGATACACCTGTATCACAAAGTATTTTGTTTGCTAGTATACAATGTGAAAAGTGGAAAATTTATAAAGTTGAAATCACCAAGAACTACAAACTGAGTGGTTCTTGAGGCTAAGGAAGAAACTTAAAAGATTTTTTTGTGTGATTATTTTAACCCTTAGATAGTTATACGATTTTACTCACTTATACATAAGATTATTTATATAACTGAGATTTTAGCTTCTAGCTGTAAGCGCATTGAGAATTTTAAATGTGCTGACAAATACTATAATTACATTAATTATGCAAATTTCCTGAAGCTATTTTTTTTTTTTTGAAGATCTGTAAAGTTCTACTGTATGTTGCTTTCTACAGAACCTCTGAATTGAAACTGGGTTTTATAAAAATAACCACTGCTCTACTGGCTGATGTACTGATGGTCCTTACCTATAGGCAAAGCTGTACTGGAATCCATATTTCTGCAAGACAATATTCTGACAAAATTTGGTTGGGGACTGCTAATGAGTGTTCATTTACAGATTTTCAGGCTTGCAGAAGTAGAAAACTGTACATTTGTTTTCAAAATGTAGCTCAGGGCCATTTGTGATCCTTGGTTTTTGTTGTCTTGGCTTCAATAAATTTCTTGAACTTGCCATACATCCACAACCATTACACCAGCAAATGTTCACCAGATCTCCTTCCATACAAAGCCTGCCCCAGTCCAGCAGCATTTTGTAGCAAGTGTAGTATGGAATGACAGAGAGATGGGGCCAAATTGTACTCTTAGTAAAGTTGTGCTCTGACCTCATTAGATCATATGTCCTCTAAATTATGTGAACAAGCAATCTCTGACATGGTAGACCTGAATCAACCTATGTTCCCGAGGTCCTCCCTCGAGAAAGTACCCTGGTTGTGGCTGGTCATGAAAGGAGAGGCAGGGAAGGTAAAGTTTGTCTCCACTAAGTTGAGGACCTACCCTCTGTTCAGATTTGATTTGTATACATGGACATGTGACCAGCTGCAACCAGGGTACTTTCTTGAGGGAGGAAGAGAGAGGACCCTGGAACAATTTCAATTTGTTTTACTAACTTTACTATTTCTTTTGTAACACTCCAACCCATATTACTGCTTGCAATAAGTTTTCTTCCCTGGCAGATGTCCTTCAAAACTATTTTGATGGGATATGTATTAAGGCCAGGTAAACTGGACATCTGCCATCATGTCGGATTTGTTACACTAGACGTAATTAATTGGCACTTACTGCATATAAGTGAGATTTTACAATCATTGTCACATAGGATAATCTAGCATACACACTTGGCACTTTGAGCTTTTTAAGTAATATGTCAAATACCGTAAAAACTTGTGTATAAGCCACACTTTTTCACTGAAATTTTGGGCTCAAAATCGTGGGTGCGGCTTATATACAAGACCATTGCTTTCAGAGGGAGTAAACTGACTTCTATATGGGGTCACAAATACTAAAATAGCACCAAAAACCTTCAGTGAATGAAGATTAAACACATTGCTGTCAGTAGAAATGGTGGTTTCCAAAGGAGCCATTTGTATCTTCAGGTTCAAAACCTGAATCTTGCTTGCCAGTTGTTCTAAACTCTAACTGGCATGGAATCTCCATACTTCCACAAAAATGTTGTCTTCGCCCAATCACTTCAATCTCTCCACTACGTGAGAGAAAATACCATGCTATTCGGGAGAACTTGTGAGGCAAATGGATGGCCGTTTCGTTGCTTATCATTACTTGCATGGTGTGTTTATCCTTGAGGCTGTTAAACTCTCGTTTAGCAACAAGTTTTTCTCCGTCATTTCAACTGTGGGGTTTAATAATAAAGACAACCATTATCAGTCCCAAGAATTAAGGAAATCGATTAAAGATAAGCTTGTAAATCAGTATTTTAAGAGTTGTTTAACGTCTTAAGGTTGTTGCAAATACACAGCATTAGATTTCTACAAGTTTATCGATATCGCGAACAACTGCGAAGAAACTTTTTTGCCAGAGTGATTTTCTCAAAATCGTGCTTGAAATTTGGGGGTGCAGTTTATCTACGAGTGCGGCTTATACACGAGTTTTTTTGGTACAAGGAAGAGTACTTCATCAGAATGAGAACCGATATCCAAACACTTAGGGGTAGGTTGAACAAACTAGGTGCTGCTGAGTTTCTTTAACTGTCTTCAAGGTGTTTGTGTATCTGATGAAACATTCTTCCTCATGTTTGACATCGCTTCTCCAACTATTCATAATCCTTGGAGAAATTCAAGGCAATGCTTAGCAAATTTTATGATAAGGTGGATCACATACCCAAACCACCTTCATGGTAGTAATTTCCTTTTACTCTGATTGAGTTTTTAATGATTTTAAGTGGTTGAGAGAATGCCTTGCAGTAAACACATTGTCAGGGTGAAGGAGTGTGACTCTTAGCCACTTTCCAAATGAGTGAGGGCCTGGGAATGAATCCAAACTTCATTTGAGGAGGCAGGATGGCCGTGGTCACCCTGGGTTTAAATCCCACTCTAGCTGCTAGCCGATGTTCTGGGTACATGTAGTCCCTGGTTCAACTCCTTGGCCATCCTTGTAAAATAGCCAACTGGTTTGCCTCCGGCCAGTTGGGATTCTTATCATGTTATGTTTATTTGACTCTATTTGTTTCTGTATTTGCTTGGCCCCACTAGCCTTTGTGCTATAAATACTACCGAGGGTAAAGAAATGTTATTATTATTGGAAATCAATGAAATTGAACTAAATCGATTCTCATGTGAAAGGGTATCTCAAATAAGCATATCCCACAATGGCCACATAATTTATGTCCTTCTCTGACTTATACAGTGTAGGTAGAACTTAACTTACTGATAGTTGGTTTAGATCATTGTGAAGCTAGGGTCTCATCCATACATCAACATTCTTATTTTTCAGACCTTTATCAAGAGGTTTCGGAAAATTATGGACTCATCTCAACATTCAGCTCATGAAGATGCTACACTCCTGACAAGCAAGCTAGATCACATTGAAAGACAAGTATTCTCTGCAGGCCGCAAGGGAGTGCAAGAATTCCTCCAGTGGGAAGCTGGTAACACTGCAAAGCTTACAACTTCAGAAACTGTTGTAAACCACAAGAAACGGAAAAGGTCTATGCTTGAGTAATATTAACTTAATGTTCTTTCCTTGATCAATGCAGTGTCAGTGCTTACAAAACTCCCTGCCACTCCATTGCTGTCATTCATTTATCACATCTGGCAAAAGTTTGAAAAACAATAATTATATTATGGAAGGGCTTGTGACAGTAAAGAGCCTGCATGTTCTGTGTCATGAATTTTAGGGTGATTAATTTTTTACTCTCCGTAATAACAGCAGCTTGGGTTATGAATGACTGGCCTTGTTTAGCGACTTTTTGGCCAGATTTTTTGGTTTCATCATGTAGATTGTACAAACAAACTTTGGGGTAAAAATGGGGACAGGTTTCTACAATAAATTGTCTTGGGCCTTACGCTACATGTATGTACAAGAGCAATGTAGAGAAAGCGTCAGAGAAAGCAGAATAAAAGAAGCCTGGGAAACCATACTTCACTTTTTCTCAGAAGTTTGGTGGCAATTATGATTTACCGGTTAGCCAAAAATCAAACTCATTCGCTGTGTTTGACTGGTCCACTATGCAAAGGACCTTTAATTAATGCTATTGGATGGCTTGGTTCAACATGGTGCAAGTGGTAAAATTTTCAAAACATTTTCAAAATTTCTCATTTGGTCTAGTTCTGCATTTACAGTCAAACCTCTATTATAACATAGCTGGTGAATTCGTGTAGTCAAATTCAATTGCATGAGCGTGCTTCATATTCCTATTGTGCATGCTGATGACGTAGCAGAGGGAATTTCTCTTTAAATAATATTTAAACTTTGTCTACCGTGTTGAAAATGTTATAAAACAATTGGTTCATGTGTCAGCTGTGCGTTCATCAACATATTAAGTACTTGGGAAGTTTGGAGAGCACTCAAGAAGCTAGAGTTGCTCGAGGCGTATTTTACCCATCTTTTGTGCTCTCCGAACTTCCCGCGTGCTTCATATCTCGATGAACACACGCTGGGCACGTGAACCAATTGTTAACTAAAGGCCACCTCTCTATTACGGTCACTTTTTTGGCTTTCGATACCCACTCCTTCTCAGGATTGCCACCAATCTTTGTAAAAAGGCAGTAAATTATGTAATTTTAAAATACATTATTGGTAGCTTTTTATGGTAATTTTATTGTTTGTATTGTGATCCACACTTTGATGCAGATCTAGTCTTCACCAGGTGAATCATGTTGATTGGCTGCATAGTGTTAAAAATAACACTGTGGCAGTGGTGTGCATAAATAGTATCAATATCATCAACACTGAAGAGGATAACAACAGCAGCTGTGCCTTTTATCACAACCCAGCCAGTCAACATGTTGCCTAATGAAGACCAGCAACAAGCAGTCACAATAGTCTTGATCCACATTAAGGAGACAACTGATAAAACTATACTATCATTTCAAACTATTGTGAACAATGGTTTTCATTCCTTTTTGTAAAAACATTGCATGTGAACAAATTTCAAAGGTCTTTTGAGTCATTTTTGTTAGTTTAGTGGGTGAATTTCAAATTACAGAATTTCTCTAAACTGAACTCCAGGCTTAAGGTGGCTCACAAAGGTTTCCAGCACTTTTGATGGATTATTACTACCAATCTTTACATTGTTACCTTCATTGTGTATCAAACAAATGCCTAATCATTGGTGAACAAGTTAAGAAAATTTTCCGATAGCAATGCTATAACCTGTTAGAATCACCCCTAGAACAAACTCATCAACCCCCATTTTTTTTTTATTTTGTTGAAAAGTCATAATCAGTCGAGCTAGATTCAGAGTAGATTCAGAGTCACCTTAATTAAGGTGGCTCTGAATGTGGTAACTTAATGTTTATTCAACATTCTTATTTGCAATTTCCAGTTTCAGTTGAGAATACGATTTTTTAATTACCATGCAATTGTATCATCAAATAAGTAAACATTTCTTCAGCCAAAATAGCAAATAAGAGCCCCATTCTGTGAAGGTATATCTGACAAAATGCAACCCTGAAAGCTGAATGGCAAAAACCCGTTTCAGGTATCATGCAGATAGTCAAAATGCGAAAAGGCATAATGGTAAAAGGTATCACGCAAATAGACATAACGCGAAAAGGCATCACAGAAACAGGCATAACGCAAAAAGGGATAACGCAAATAGGCATAACGCGAAAAGGCATAACGCAAGCAGGCATAACGCAAGTAGGCATAACGTGAAAAGGCATAACGCAAATAGATATAACGTGGAAAGGCATAACGCAAATAGGCATAATGCGAGAAGGCATAACGCAAATAGATATAACGTGGAAAGGCATAACGCAAATAGACAACACAAAGAGAGGGCCGGGAGTAGGCCAGTCCCGATTGCGCTGGGCACTTTTTTTGAGTTTGCAGCACTATTTTATATTTCCAGCACTCTTGAGCACTTAAGGTAATTCCCCTGAAAAGGATGTACTATTAAGATTCTTTTCAGACTTGGCACAATTGATAGACATGCATAGGACATTGAAAAAATGCAACAAAAAGATGGGATCACCGTGCTTGTTTTTGCCCTGCATACTCGTTCTAACTGTTTTTACGGAGTTGTGCGAGAAATGTTCGAAGCATGAACAATTAAAGAAAGCTATTATTATGTAGCAAAAACTATGAATAGTAGTGAAAACTAGGGCCCAATTGTTTTTCTGGACTATATTCTTTTCGTATCGTGATTTCAAATTGCCCGATCTTGCAAATAATGTGAGGAAATTGGACCACTTTGTCATCATCTCAAACTCCTTCCTGGCTCCAAACGCAGAGTTTCATCCCATTTATATATAAATAATCCAACTTCTACTATTAAACTTTTTTTCTCCTTGAAATATGTTTTTCGTGTGCCTATTACGAGTACATTACACCAATAAAAAAGGGGGGTCACGGTGCTCGTTTCTTTACTACACGACGACAAAGGGAAAATTTCAGCTGAAAAAGCTCACCGTCCAGGCAAATTCGCAATGTTTCTAGTGTACGCGCGCCCGAGCGCGCGCTAAATGACGCCATAAATTATGCGCAGTAAGGATGCGCCATGCAATTGAGAGGAATCACCTTAATTGATTTTTGAGCAGAATTTGAGCACTGTTTTCGCTTTTTGGGAAACACTTCAGCACATTTTTCACAATTTTCCATATGTTAAATGCGATATTTTGTCTTTGAAACGTTTTCAGTAAAGCCGAGTAATTCTATTACATCATGAATAACAATAATAATAATCACTTTATTTAAGTCTCAAATGTATTTAGCCGAGCACAGATCCTCTACTAATTGGGGAGACTAAATCAAATCAGCTCTAAATAAATCAAATGAAATCAAATGTTTGTTTTTGGGGAGAGGGGAAAACCGGAGTACCTGGAGAAAAACCTCTCGAAGCAGAGTAGAGAACCAACAAACTCAGCCCACTTATGACGCCGAGTCCGGGAATCGAACCCGGGACACATTGGTGGAAGGCGAGCGCTCTCACCACTGCGCCAACTCTGCTGATGGAATTAATTACTCGGGCTGCGCGCGTCCCGCGCGTCGCCCGGGTCTAAGATTACCGACGGTTATTCTTTTTCGTCGTCGAGTATCATCCACAAAGTGCACTTCCGGCGTTTCTGCGCAAGCGCTAACTATTTTTAACAGAGTGATGCCTGTTGTCACGTATCGGAAAATGTCGATTCACCTTGTGTCTTTTGAAGTCTGAACAAACAATATGTTAAGAGAAGTGTCTATGCGAATGATTGCAAGTTCAACGGCGAGAAGAAAGCTTTTAACATGAGTAAACTTAACTCCAGATGGACTGCCGTGTTTCCTCGTGTCTGCTTCAGTAGACTGCGAGTAGTCTCTAATTTTGGCGATGGATTGTGGGGCGTGCGCGCGAGAAGTTACGAGGAGACGCGACGTAGTTTGCCTTTTGGTCGAGGGTCGAGGGTAACTAGTCGAGGGTCGAAAAATTCTTCAAAATTATTGGAAAATTATTTCTGAACGTCGTCAAATCAAAATTTCATATAGGCTTGTGTTTGCATGAGTTTTCGGTGCCTGTTTTCGCCACGTACTTGTCATATTTGTGTTCGTGATCGAGTCCTGTGTTGTCAATAACGTTTACATATTTCCCACGGACTGTAAAACAAAACGAAAAAAAGGAATACAAGTTAAATAGCGGTCAAAGCGGAAAAACCAACAACAAATTACGAGAGACACCCCATAAGCAACAAAACAAAAAAAGCATTTGTGATTTAAAAGTGTGTTATAGTATTTCAATAAATCAATGTGGAACCTATCGTTATCGGAAAACGTCGATTCACCTTGTGTCTTTGAAGTCTGAACAACTAATATGTTAAGAGAAGTGTCTATACGAATGTTTGCAAGTTCAACAGCGAGAAGAAAGCTTTTAACATGACCAAAATTTAACTCCAGATGGACTGCCGTGTTCCCCGTATCCGCTCCATTGAGATGTACATTTTGTTGAATAACTCAAGTACGGGATATCACACACCTCTGAGACTTTGACAGGTAGTTAATTTACTATTTTCCCACAATATCTCAATTTCTGGACTTTAATTTTTGAATGATAAGCGATTAGTTTTTACAAATGTACTAGCGGCTTGAAACTGTCCAGAAACGTTCCTTTCTTGTGTTTCAAATGACCCTGGATTGACGTATTTGTAAACAGTTTCACTCTGCTAATTAATTTTCTACTCACATTTGACCGAGACTCCATTCACATTTATGCGAAAAATCCTACATCGTTCGATGAGCGTTTCCTTTCTCAAACAATTATCCATCGAAGCGAAAACAAGTGTGCTTAGTTTTTTTTTGGAATCAATACACTATTTTTATCACCTTGCATAATGATAAACCTCTGTGGCCTAAAGGTCATTGTTCCTGCCTGTGACGCAGCTAAACCGGGTTCGATGTCCTTTAGTGGTATATATCACGGGCTTTATTTTTTCTGTTTCTCTTTTTCTTGTTCTTTTAGAAATATTTTTTACAAGTGTTATAATTATTGTTCTCAATGGTTGAGCTGTATTTTAGAGAAATATATGTTGATAGGGGTCTAAAGAAATAGACTCCAACACAAGCTAAACACAATGCGTCCGATGTAAGAAAGACAGACTTCCAGTTAGGGATACAATACTGTTTTTTGCAAGCCCGAGTTTAGGCTAATTGTAGCCTCTTGTTCCATCTTGTCGCGTGACCGGCTGACTGTTGTCATGGAAATGCACGAGCTATGGTTCTTTTAACCGTGGGAACAGTCAATTTTGATTGGTTCGTGACTTTGTGTTTGTCAGAACTTTTAGGGGCCGACCATTTAACTCTTGCGGTGGGGGGGGGGGGGGGGGGGGGTGTTGAAAAACAAAATTCCTGCAAGCGCTTGTCGGAAGAAAAAAATTGCATGCAGCACAAATGTAATAGAAAAAAATTACAGCACGAAGGGAAAAAATATCCTCCCCACCATGTTGCTAGAAAAAAAAAATCTTGCTGACCAGAAATCACCCGCCCGCCCCCGTCAAGAGTTAAATGGTTGGCCCCTTAGCGCTCTTTTCTGTTCAGTGCAACTGCGGACGAAAGCATTACAGTTGTAGCTCCATGCTTGACTGATAATAAAGAGCTTTTGTTCGACAAACTTTATACTTTATGATCACCTCAGTATTAGAAAATGAAGAGTTAAAAGTTTGATAAAATAGGAATATGTATGAGCATCTGCTAGGAAATAAAAAACTGTGAGCAATTTTCGTGCACTATTTCTTAGTTTAAGCACTTTTTGTAAAAGTTGAGCACTATTTGAGCATTTTTGCCATGTTTTGAGCACTTTTTGGCAATTTTTCCAGCGCAATCGGGACAGGCCTAGTCAGGAGGGGAAAGGGGTCGGTAATTGCTGTTGAAAGCAATGGAAAATTAGCGCTCGCAGAAACCTGTGCTGCTGATCAAGATAGAGCACATTCGTTTAGTGTTTTCGCGTTATGCCTAATTGCGTTACGCCTTTTTGCGTTATGCCTATTTGCGTTATGTCTATTCGCGTTAGGCCTTTTTGCATTATGCATGTTTGTGTGATGCCTTTTCGCATTATGTTTATTTGCATGATACCTTTTACCATTATGCCTTTCTGCATTTTGGCTATCTGCATGATACCTGACACAGGCTTTCAGGATTGCATTTTGTCATAGATATACCTTCATACCATCCCCCCCACCCCCTCACTTTCTTAAAGAATAGGGATACAAGGAAAACCTGTTTCCATTGACACTTTATTTGTAATACACCGGCATCAGTGCATGTAGGAGAACAGTCAATTTTCTCCCCCCTTGATTAAGCGCCCTCTTTCGAATAAACGCCCCCACTTTTGGCCAAAATTTTAAATAAGTGCTTGGGCACTTATTTGAGGGAATATGGTAGTAAACCACCTTTCACTAAAAGAACAAACTCTCTTCACATAAGAATTAAAGACATTGCCACTCTAGCTTTCCCACTGTTTATTGTTTAATCTTTAATTTGCCCAAAAAATTCAATTTGGAAAATTCTTAGCACTATAAATTCAGATTTTGGTATAAAGGATAGATTCAATACAAACATTATTGTTATTAGATTATTTACAATAATATTATTGATTCATTAACTGCTATTTCCCTATAGTTATCCTCAGAGAAGATGAAAAAAGTTTGATAATAACCTTGAAAGATTAACAGGTTAAGTTGACAGTTGTTTGAATTTCTGTTTGAATAGCCAATGTACAGTACATGTATGGAGAAAGAAGTTACAGGTCTAGTGCATTTAAGACTTGGATTGCAAAATCCAGTAAAGATTGTCTTTGCGAATGTAACTCCTTACACAGTAATTACACCAATTATCTACCTAAACTTTCCCAGGACTTTGCTTCTGTTGAAAGCATCATTCTCATTGAACACTGCACTTAAAAGAATAATTAAATAGTTATAATAATAATTAAATTATTTTGTTTGTTTGTTTGTTTGGCCAAGGTCCCCACCAAGAAAAAAATTAATTTGCTCAACAAGTAGACTAGTCTTACGAAATTCTTCCTCAAAATGGTCAAAAAATTAATTGTCAAACATTTTCTCAAGATTTTTAAGCCCCCCAATTACTCAAATCAAGATAAATTATTATCTAATAACTAATCTCTAATACATAATCGTGATACTTTCCCTCATGTAATTTGCGGATAGTAAAACACCCCTCTCTTATCAAGTTAATTGTGAAAACTTGAACTACATGTACTTCAGATCTGATGTCAACAACCCCTACATTTACAATGAAAATGGTGTTCCGTGCTGTACAATGTCAATTTAGTTTCGCTTGCGAGATTGATGGTTGAATGAGGGACTGAAAACACATGACATCCTAGTGGTATACATACAACCTGAACAAAATAATACAATAAGTTATTATAAAATATATATATATATGGTTCTGTGGAGGGGTGTGTACACAATTTCATTTAAACATTTAATATAATCCTTTTTCTCCAACATCTTTCATTATTGCCAACACTTCAGAGTCTGCAAATATAAATACTCCAAGGACCACGTAGAAGAGACCAAGACCAATCATGATCTTTCTTGTGGTAGTCAAAACTGAATACTGAAGCATCTCTTGCACAAGACAAATTCCTACAATAAAAGACTGAAATTAACAAGTGAAGCTTGATCTGAATGGGCATATATCATGTATTATATGACAGTCATATATTTGAACTGCTGGTAAAAGATTAAAGAAATAGTGGATCATCCAGTTATGAATGCTACTAAGTTAGCAGTTGCAAAAAGGAAGGCTGGAAATTCATCTGTGTTTGGGATTTGAACTCACAACCTCTGGCCTCATGTGCATTGCTCTACCAACTGAGCAACAAGCCAGCTGAAGAGAATGATGAATACATACAATTAATGCAAGTAATTTATTAAACTTGCCACAAGTCAACTTCTCAAGTCTCACAGCAGAAAATCCGAGAGAAGCAAGCTTTTTAGGCCACGAAGTGGCTGAGTGAGCGATGAAGTTGCAAGAGATCAACTTGTCTCACTTCAAGGGTTTTCATTTGCATTTCACACCAAAAATGGGGAGTGGCGTGACTGGCATTTGGAAGAAGAGCATCAGTTATCGCTTTCACAATCGACCCCACAATGGAATTTCAACCGCAAGTCACGTTTAATTGTTCATAATTACTTTTGATTGACAACTTTATCCCCGAGGGTCCCAAAGATCTACTCTGATTGGTCTAAGTGCAGCAACCCATTCTTGGGTCGCTAAAATTGGCGCCAATCAAGTAAGAAACGTCCTTTCTCCTGTGCCATATTAAATAGGACAAAGGACTTTTTCGAAAGTCTAGTAATTTATTAGCCTCCAACGCAGACGTCTTTCGGCTTGTAACACAGGGAAGGAATGCACGACAAGCTCAAAGCCGTCTGCAAAGGAGGCTAGTAATTTATTAGCCTCCAACGCAGACATCTTTTGGCTTGTAACATGGGGAAGGAATGCGTGACAAGCTCAAAGCCGTCTGCAAAGGAGGCTAGTAATTTATTAGCCTCCAACGCAGACATCTTTTGGCTTGTAACATGGGGAAGGAATGCGTGACAAGCTCAAAGCCGTCTGCAAAGGAGGCTAGTAATTTATTAGCCTCCAACGCAGACATCTTTTGGCTTGTAACATGGGGAAGGAATGCGTGACAAGCTCAAAGCCGTCTGCAAAGGAGGCTAGTAATTTATTAGCCTCCAACGCAGACATCTTTTGGCTTGTAACATGGGGAAGGAATGCGTGACAAGCTCAAAGACGTCTGCAAAGGAGGCTAGTAATTTATTAGCCTCCAACGCAGACATCTTTTGGCTTGTAACATGGGGAAGGAATGCGTGACAAGCTCAAAGCCGTCTGCAAAGGAGGCTAGTAATTTATTAGCCTCCAACGCAGACATCTTTTGGCTTGTAACATGGGGAAGGAATGCGTGACAAGCTCAAAGACGTCTGCAAAGGAGGCTAGTAATTTATATGAAAGTCCTATATTTGAACTGTGGGTGAAAGGTTAATAAATTATGTGAAGGATCATTGCATTTGTGAATGCAACTTTAGCATCATCAGAATCAAAATAGATATAAAGGCCACGATTTACCAGATACTCCCAAATGCCCTTAGAGTGTTTTATGGCTTTGCTTGCTTTTGATTTTTGCAACATTCAATTGAAAACTGCATCAAAGTGAACATTATAGTACGTTTAAAAACAATCAATTGAAATTACCTTGCTCCCATACTACTGAAAATATATTGTGCAAAACTATCATTCAGGATAAAAAGGGTGACAAGTGCCAAATTTAAGTTATGATGCAGCATCAGACCTTCAACAGTTGATCCACTCATTAATGTTCACTTTCTAAAAAGTCTCATGTGAGTTACTCCCTGACTTGTGTTTGAGTATGTCTCTAAACTTTGCATTTCACCAACCTGGGTAAAAGAAAATGAACAAAGCTGCTAATCCTCCAATAAGAGCTACTGCATATCCAATGTCTTTAACAAACACTGCAACAAGAAGAGAAAGCCCAAACCAAACCAATGTCTGTATGATACGTCGCCTTCTTTCATTTACTTCAGCAAGTGCTGGAGGCATTCTGTAGAATGCTAGATACAAGCCCTCAACACAGCTCCTGCAAGACAAAGAACCAAGAATTGTTAGATGCCATAGGGCCTAAATTCAGGTTCAACGAGGAGGGTACTTTCCGGATGCAGAGACATCCTTTCTCCCACACTCCAACCCTAAGAAAAGAATGACATTTTGGGTTTGCCAAATGAATGTACAGTGTATTCTGAAAGGCCCATGCCGCCTCCCTTTTCTCCACCCATTTCTCAAGTGAGGAAGTAACAAATTTATTAACAGAAAAAATCTTGGTCCATAACTTACAGTACAGACCTCAAACTAGGGTAGTAAGAGGTAGTGCTACAAAGGCAGGACCTGAGAGGCCCCCTACTTCTAGTCACGCTCCATCCTGAGCATAATAAACACAATGAAAAATTAATAACTGGGATAAAATACCAGACACAAATAATTATTTCAAATACAAAATAACTGGTTAAGAATCCCAACTGGTAAAAGGATGACCAATAATGGTTATTTACAAATTTGAACTTTTAAACCACTATATATATCAATACGAGTTCATAAATTTTGTGGGACGTAAAAGAATCACTAGGGACATAATATAACTCTGGCAGTAACCACTCCTAGTGTCTGTCCTAATTTGATATTCACATTATAGGGCACTCATAACTCAACTGTGACTTCTGTCATTAACTGTACTGTAAACTGAGCTACAAGCAGTATGGTAAAAAGTCCCTTTTGGCCAGTGTTGTAAGGCACATTTGATCATATTCAAATGCTAATTTGCATCAAACAAGTAACAAATCATTACAATTATTATTACAATAAATCACTAAGCAAACAACATAAACTTTCTGCCAGTGCTTTCCTCTTCCTGTTCTTGTAAACCTGCCCAATCCCTCCCCTCCCCCACACTTTCTTGTATCTGCAATGCAGGCTAAAGTACATCACTGGAGATAAATTTACACTTACCTCCCACAAAAAACCACCACTGCTGCCGTAGACAAGACTATTACTGATAACGTAACTCTTGCAATATTCACCAAGACATCATTGGAATGATAACTTAACAGCACATCACTTTTCACAGATGTGCCAAACGTAAGATAGCCAAATGAAGCTGTGATGGCATAAGCAGTAGAACAAATTGCCATGGCTATGACGACGACTATTCCAAATCTGGATACACTTGCTTTCTTGAGTTCAGAGTAAACAGCTATGGATGGAACATGACACTGAAAAGGCAAGTACAAGAAAATTAATGTTTATTCCATGACAGAAAATGAAAAGCAACTTACTGAAAAAAGACACAATTGAAGGGGTGCATGGAATAAAGCCCTATATGTTAAGTCAAATTCTCTCTGTGTTAATATTTCGAACATGAATCTAACAGCTGATGAGAGGTCAGTTAGGGACGGGCCATTAGAAAAGTGACGGGGGAATAGGACTTTTCAGCTTGCAAGATTTTTTTTCACATCCACTAGCTTAGGGCTTTTTTCCACACACCAATTGACTATAAAAAATTATTGGCATTTAGTTCCAAGGTGATCCAGTAAGTTCTGATTAAAGGGTGCATTAATTCTGGAACCTTGCCATAATTACATGTATAAGAAAGTCCATTTCGTTGATTATTTTAGCCATGACATTTGCCAAAACCTTGATAAACTAGACTGGGTAAAGTGAAGAACAGCCAATAATCTGCAGACTATACTAGACGATAGACTGTACATGTTCACAATCAAGCAGACAGGTCTGTCAAGCCTGGCTGATTCCATGTATCAGTTCAGATGTCAGTTAAGCTAGGTCCCTAAACCTAAGCCATTATAATATTTAACCCATTGGCACCCGTGCCGGCCAAAACCGGCCGTAAAAAACTCCCATGTTTCAAAACATTGCAACTTTCTCAATCGCACGAATATTGCCTTAACTGTTAGTTGTGAGCACGAAATGGAATGTCCTTTAAATTTGGATATCCAATAAACGCAAGAAACATAGCGATTTTTACCAAATATGGCCTTTTGAGTTTGGACAAGAACGAAAATGACTGTTTTTAACATCAAAGAGAAACAACAAAAATGCCCCTTTTTGTCTTCATGTTTTTTAAGGAAATCATCGTCGAAAAACCAAACTTCAATCATCATAACGAAATTCAGTTCTTGTTCTAGCTTAGAAATGACTTTTTTTGTTCATATTCTTCTCCCAAGCGTAAATACAGCCTTTTGTTCCAGTGCATTCGGGCCTTCCCAACATTTTCAACATCTTGAGCGCATTGCATGCTGGGAACTAACAAGAATTTTTCACAGCGCCCGTTCCTTCCCCCAATTCTTTCACATAGCCACTCCGACCTACTGCCAAAATTTCCTGCTTGTGGTCATCTTCAGTGCTCACAAATTCCAAAATATGCGGCGGTAGGTCGAGAAATTCATCAGTAGTCGAGTCCCAAAGGTACATGTACTAAGTGTCCGACTGGCCAAATTCCCAGTTCGTCGAGTAACAAGCCAAATTCAACAACAAAGTACATCACCTTGCTCGATTCTTTGAGAAAGTGGACTCTTAGCTACCGTTACGCTTAATGATGCTCATCAGGCAGTTGCTAAAGATGAAAAATGGCTGTAAACTTGGCAAAAATCGCAAGCAAACCGAACTTGGGCCATTCTTGTTGCTTCACGGATAAAAAATAGCTACATCAAAATGATGTTTTCAGAAACCTTGAGCCTCCAGTGCCTTAGGACAGCACCACTTTTCCCTGGTAGTTTCAAATAAAGAGTCACAAATTGCGATTCATTGTTTATAGGTGAAAAATCACTCCGAAAACGTAAAAACAGCCGGTAGTCAATGGGTTAAAATACAATCAACACAGGAGAGAGCCAGCCAGATTATAAATAAATGCATGCTCTACAAATCCCTGAACTATCAGGTGGAATTCAAGGTTTTCATTAATTTTTCAAGTAAAAGGGAACCTGATGTGGAGTAGCCAGGTACTCTGAGTGAATTTGATGGGCAGAGATTTCAATTTTGCACCTAAAAAAGCCGGGCATGCTCTTCACAGTATACGGGTGCCGGTACCTGGGTCCCAGCTTCTAATACAACCAGTCATTTGGGAAGTGACTATTACAACCTACATTCAACACCAGACTTTTCTCCATATCCATTGCACCCATCCCCTCAAGGTTATCCCACTGCAAGTATCATGTGATATGTACAAGCTTAGTTTCTGGTAGAGGATGACCAAAGATTGGAACAACTTGCCCACTCAGATAATCACATCTGAATTTAAGTCAGCTTTGAACTCCACGTAGACACCTGGCATGGCATAGTTTTATTATTTTAATTAATATTTATTAGTGAACTGTCCTGACAAGCATTTTGCAAGTTACTGATGTAGATGTATTCAGAAATACAGTTTACGTTTATTATCTGACAAGAACTCTTAATTATGCCAATTTGGAGCTCAAGTGATGATAATTACTGACAGTAACTATTAATCTGGATAATCTTGCACTGACAGTCACAGTTTTAAGGATCATAAGTATTTCCTTGATATAAACTAGAGGTTTTCTCTCATGCTAAGAAACATGTTCAACAAAATAGAGAATGAACTACAAACCTGAAAACCAAAGCAGATGATTGGAATAGCAGTGAAGGCTTCAGTCCAAGGTAACTTCACTCTTAAAATAATAATTGAAACATTATAAAGTAACGTAACGCTCAACAAGCATACAAAGCAAGGAGAACTTTAATAATTGTGTTCTAGCTAATTAATACAGTATACACAGGGGTTTCAATAAGTTTTGAAATAGCTGTCTGAGCTAAGTAACGTAGGCACAACCTGATTAATTTTTTTTAATAATCTGAGTGACAGTATGGACAAAGTAGGTGACAGAAAGAGGTAAATTCTGACAAAGTAGGCAGCAGTTTTCGCCAGTTGCCAGCTTCTAATGAAACCTCTGTATACAAATTGAATAAGATCAAACATGGTTACTCAATACCTTATATCTTTTGATAAGCCTGATTAAAATAATATGATTTGATAATTAAATATCTCATTAATAATCCATGAAGAAAAATATACAAAAGAAATTAATTTTTAATGAGTGCCTTTATATCTCATAAAGACATGGCTAAATTTTACAGCGGATTTTCTAGGCCAAAATAACCCAGAATCTAAATTTTAGTGTAAGAATGGATAGATGTACAATAAAGTTGTTTTTTAAGCCGTTCAATAAATTTGCAATTCATCTTTTATCAAGTCATAAAACACTCCTGCTCATTACTTTTATTAAACATTACATGAATTCCCAAGGAAGTTTATTGTTATTGATCTTCTGGCTACTAAGGTGAAGAATTTGATTATTATGGTTATTGAAGATGTGCATAGAGCATATTTCAATTGAGTGTTGAAAGTAATTTGTGTTTGCTTTGGTTTTGCTTTACTTCACTCTGTGATGAGCCTCCTTCGCAGACGTCTTTGGGCTCGTCACGCGTTGCTTGCCCACAAACGTCTGCTGAACTTAACTGCCACTTCCGTTCGCCAGCAGTTAGCCTTTGTTTTGAACAAACCAATAACGAGCTGCATAAGAATGGAAATCGATACCTGATTCACGTGCATCAGCAGACATTCATGGGGAAGGAACACCTGACGAGCCCAAAGACGTCTGTGAAGGAGGCTACTCTGTGATTGGTTGGATATTAAACTTGCACCACTTTCTCAACCAATGAGAATCAAAACCAATTGCGACTTGCACATGCACATTTTCCCGCACTTTGTACCAGTGACATGTAATTGCGTTGTATTTTAATTGGCTTGTCATACTGTTTGCATCTGTTGTGATTGGTCACAGTGTTAACTTTGGTTTGGGTTTATGACAGTCAATAATGAAAACAACTCTATGTGCACTACGTACATAACAATGTAAAGAATCAATTACTGCTTTCACCCTTATCTCACTTTTACCTTTCAGCATGTTCTTCAACACTGTTCATACAACTAATCAAGAGGTTTGCATTATTTTCCACTACAGACACGCACAAAGTCATATAACACTTACTCAATAAATTCTGGTTTGACAGTGTAACTCCCTTCAAAATACTTTGTAGCAGTTACTGCGCAAACAAAAACAGCTCCAAACGTTCCAAGTGCACTGGTGAACAGAAAACAAAACTTTTTAAATTTTTACTTTTATTTAAGAAGAATGTTAATTCAGTAAAATCAATTAATGATGGTAATGACCACTGCCACTATCAATGAATATTAAGACTAACAGGTGCATACATGTGTAACATCAATAATTGAACTTAATTGTTGATTGAAAATTAATTACAAGTGTTTAATTGATTTAATCATTAAAAAAATCAAGTAAATACAATTAACTTTCACACAAAGTACTGTCCTAAAGGTTTTGCCAAAACTGTACATCACATACTGTAATTACATGTTGAAAATATGAAAATAGATGTTTAATTGCCTGAAGATAAAAAGAGTATGTACTTAGATAAATCACAAAAGCATACCTTGAATAACTAAGAACTTTTAATGTCTTTGGCAGACACAGCGGCAAAAGAAATACAATAGACACAAGACACATGAGAAACTCTCTGCTTAAATACCAAGGAGGATGGGAATCAATAGCCTTTCCAACTGCAAAGGGAAGATGAAAAAAATTAATGTCTTGACATTAGAATGATCAAGTTTTCTTGACATTAGATCTCATACTTAATTAGCCTCCCATGCAGTCGCTTTTAGGGGACTCATATTTCACCTCCTCCCCACAAAGAACTGCTTACCTGAAGCCAGCATTCCTTTCCCATGGTTTGGCTTGCCAGGAACCTGGCCAATCATGATCGAGAAAATGTCTAGCGATGACAAGTAAAACTAATCCTAATGTGTGTTTCTTTCTCTTGACAATTTGTAAACATATACACGCTGTAAAAGTGCTGGACCTGATTTGTCTTTGAGACTTTAAAATCTGAAAAAGTGAAAAAGAATTTAGACGTGACCAAATTAGAAATTTGAAGCATTTATCAGTTGATCAAATGTAGAGTAAACTGACGTGAAATTACCACACATGGCACAACAACACAGCATGATCTCTCATAGTCCTGCATTAAATCAGATGAAATTTGTCCACACAATGACCCCAAAATGTCCTGGAGAAGTGGTCAGAGGTTAGCAAACACTGATGGCATAGACTGCAACAATTCGTCCTTTTGACAAAAATAGTCCATGTCTATGTGAAGCAAATGCTAAAATTATGCAGCTTGCTACCTCGCCTCCCGCTTGATCCAATGTGTGTTACAGTCTACCAATAACAAAGTCTCTCCTTTCTACAAATAACTCAGACAAAACAAAGATATGCCAATACTTCTAATAACTGACTCGCAGGTCCCTCATCAAATTCACAAGAGGTGACAACACAGCTACAACATGACCAGCCTGAGTAGCGGCTAAAATATCGAAGATTGAATTTGAGGGCAAACCTTGGTAAATAAGCAACTTTCCATGACCAGTTGGAAAAATGTGGCTATTTCCTCTCAAAAATTCTTTAATAATTTGCAGTCAGTTGATACGCATTTAACAAGAAATTTTGAACATAGAGCACACGGTGCTCAGAGCTCACTCAAGCTGCCTCCACCATGGTGAACTATTACCGCGAAAAGTGTCCCAAAGGCAAGGTCAACCTTGGAAGGTCAACTTTCCAGAATTAAAAAACGTCTGACGTGACTGACTTTGCTTGGGAAAGGAATGTGACACTCAGAGGCATTTGTGGAGAGGAGGTGAAATATGAGTCCACTAAAAACGACTGCATGGGAGGCTAATATTTTATTAAAACAACCACAATTTTCTCCACTGAAAGAAATCTATAAACTTAACCAAGTTTCAGCAATTAAAAAACTTACGGCAAGGTAAACAATACTGATATTGACATACTGATACTGATAATGATACTGACACAGTAGCTGAAATATTAAAAGTTACAACTGTCAGGTCAAAAACCCCAGAAAGGTGAATTCCTGGCCAGATACACTGAATGCAGTGATTTTGTTAGAAATCGTCATTAAGCCAGTTACAGACAAGTAACTTTTCCTTGACAAGTTTTGACTTGACAAACTTTATTTGCTGGTGAGTAAAAGAAAAACTTGTCAAGTTTTTCTGTGACAAGTGCACTTGTTCAAAAACTAGCAACAAGTGCACTTGTCAAGGAAAAACTTAAACCAAGTTGCAAAATTTGCTGGTCTGTACGGGTCGACAAGGAAAACTTGTCAAGAAAATTGTTGTCTGCTGTGTAATTGAATTGCTGGGTAAAGTGAATACTTGTCAAAGAAAATTTGTTCATTTGTTCACACCAGCAAATAAAACTGTTGTCAAGTCAAAACCGGCTTAAACATGAGCAATTGAAAATTGCCAATGACACTTGTCAAGGAAAACTTGCTCGTCTGTAACCAGCTTTAGTGAGTCCCTGAAAAAAATAATGAGTCCCAGATCAAAATCAATGGGTCCATCTACAAAGAGCTTGACATTTTTAATACAGTAACACAAAGTTTACTCTCAACTATTGAATCTGATTTTCTTTTTGTAGAGTAAATAGCAACGTTTCCTCCATTCTAAAGAATGGAAGCACTAAAATTGATAGCCAAGACAATGTACTGCAATCACAATAAAAAGCAACTGCAATAACAGATGAAGTCACTGGCCATAAATGAGCTTGGGTAATGTTTGTGAATTTATATGTCATCTTTTCACATTTTCCAGCCACATTTTCAGTGTTTTCAGGTTGGATAAGGAATGCTGAGGTGAAAGGAATTGATAAATCCTTGTTTTAGATTGATTTGTGGTTATGTTTGCTCAAATTGCAACATTTTTTTTAAAGAAATATGCGATGATCAGTAAATTACTTAGTGCGATTGAATGTGATATATTTTTAGGCAAATTGTACTTCTTGTAATCACATCACCTAATATCAGAAGTCCTGGCTCGAACCATCAACAAACTAAATTTGTAGTAATAATATTGCCAAGATACATATGTTTTGTAGGAAATGTATTTACAGCTCATCATTTTGTTAATTTCATTTGACTTTTGATCCTAGAAACATTGATTGTGTCATGTCCGCCTTTGTTGCATCCTGCAGGACCCGTCCCATAAATTATTTTGTGTCAGAGACTCGGGACACAGGATTAACAAAATCACTGTAAGTGACAAAGTTTAGAAGATTTAGAAAGATACATGTAATTGATCCCTGACTTTGAAAGCTGTCTGAAACACTGAACTGCCCTTTAGTTAAACATTTTAAGCTGAAAACAATGGAAAAAGAAGAGAAGGCAGCCCACTAGCAGAACTTTATAGTCTATTATTTTGCCAAATTCAAGCAACCCAAAGCTTAAAAGTGCATTTTAGGGGGCTATATGAATAACCTTTATTCAAACACAGTGGTAACTTAAATAAGCTATGAGCTTGTGGCGGATCAACTATAAAAAAGTAAATTGGAGGTAAACCCTTTAACCCCTAAGGGATCTCCCTGTGACGAGTAAAATCGTCTGGCATTGGACAGAGTAAAATTGATAAGTCACTCTTAGGGAGTAAAGGGTTAAGGGAGATAGTTTTTTAACCCTTTAACCCCTAAGGGGCCTCCCAGTGATGAGTGAAACCGATAAGTCACTCTTAGGGAGTAAAGGGTTAAGTAAAATTCAAAAAATAAGTAAAGCAATGAATAAATGCTCTACAATATATATGGGTTATTAGCCAAGCGTGAGGTCAAGATGGCGGGATATTGACCAAGTTCTTTTTTTGCGTGTTTATGGACCGAGACGAAGTCGAGGTCCATAAACACTCAAAAAAAGAATGAGGCCAATATCCCGCCATCTTGACCGAACAAGCATGGTCAATAAAGGATTTATTATATGACTCAAAGGACGCTATTAAAAGACAGTAAAACGCAGGACGAACGGGCTATCCCGAGCGGTCAAGATGGCTCCATCTTGACCTCGCGGGTAGCCAATCACAGCAGGAGAATTTATTCATCTTGACCGCTGAAAGAGCCAGTCATATAATAAAAATAGTTAAATAAACTGCTATATACAATAAAAATATACAGAAATTATTCACATGCTACATACAGTACTACTGGCATACAGTTCAATAGATACTGATGAGACTGAGCAACAGAATAAATTATTCATTGAATTAGAGTTAAAGTTCTTCACTTTAGTCTCTAAGTCTAAGGTCAGGGATGGTGCATCCTTACTGTGTATAATTTATGCCGTCATTTAGAGCACACTCGTGAACTTAGATGAAAGGGACCTGTTTCATAGGATTCATTAAAACAAAATTCATACATACCACTTTGTAATTGATCACCAATCACAATCATGTAAGCAATAGTGGATCCAAACATGTACAGAAGTATAAGAATCTGAGTCGCAATATACGCCCCTGGTCCTAGAACCTCTCGGATAACTTCCTGAAAATTTTGTGATCCATGCTTATCAGCACAGTAGGCCAGAATAAGAAATGCTCCTGTGATGAATACTAGTAAACTCTGCAATTAAATATGAGCAATGATTATTGACTTTGTAACAACAAAACATATTAGTACTAACAGCACACAGCAAGTCTGTGCAAGATCTTCAGAACCACATCTGACAAGTCATGACAAAATGCAACCTATTTTGATGACAAAAATTACTCATTAACATGCTGTGCCATAACATCTGAAGTTCAGGTCCCAGTTTGTTCAAATAGGCTCGATTTCCACCGCTCACTTGGGTCTGGACATTAAAGTCACCGCCATTGAGCTATATTTGTGCAATGACCTTAGTTTGCTTACAAAGGGATCAAGCATCCAGAGAAACTTCAACATGAAGAGAAGCTGTTCAAGAATGAACTAAAAAAATCTTGCCTTGGACAGATAGTTTAATCCTGGCATTCCTTCAGATTCTCTGCATTCACTGAGCACGATTGAACCAACTAAATCCGCTCGTCATGATCAACTGATGAACACGAGGCAAAAGATTTAAACATTTAAATTTTAGAAGCGTCTCTGATGTGTCCCGCTATAAACCTTTCTAGATTTCCCCTTTAAAACACTCCAAAACATGAAAACATGCCAATCAAAGAACATTTTTCCATCTCGTGCCAGTTTAACAGTCTGGAAAAAATAATTTATACTGCCTGCTCGATTGGGGAAGGCAAGCATCTTATTGGTGGAAATCAGCAATGTCTCGTCCAGCCATCTTTTCGGGGGGTGAGAGCAGGCTCACTTCTCAAAACATCAGGTGGTAATCAAGCCTATTGTTCAAAGGGCACATAAATTTATCCAATGGATAAGTTGTTATCCATTGGATAAAAGAAGCATTAGTTACCCCAGCCATAATCTTCAGAGTTAATGGATCGGCTTCTCTGTTAAATAAGTACACTTTATTGGCTGGATAACAACTTACACGTATCTGAAGGTTAATTTACAGCTTAATAATCCACTCTCTGAAAAACCCAGGGAAAGTTAGCTACCACCTGAACTTTGATACTGTTGTGACTTGCCCTGAATACATGTGATGACCCCTAGCTGTAAACAAAGTTGTGGTTATATTCACTTAAGAACCTTTCAGGGAAACCGGTAGCAAGGTGAACACATGCCAGCACTGTGGATAGTCACAATCAAGATTCCATAGTCCTGGGTGGTAGTCAAGGTCTGTGGCATTGCTACTTACATGTAGTTACCCGAGATACTTAGTTGCAACACGTAAACACACAGAATAACAAATTAAACAATTATCATGTATTACTATACATTACCATACCCAAAGGCAAAAGCGAGAAGAAAATAAACCAAGGATAAAATTGAACCAAAATAGCAACATCACACAATAGACCTTATTCGTATCATCCATAATGAGAAAAAAAGGGAATCTTTTCTTATGTAAATGAATTCCCCCCGTAAAAGCTTCCACTTCATGCTAGATCCAGTTCAATACCAAGAATATTATGATCCATTGCAAACACACCTTTGAGCCAAAACATCAACATGTAAATTCTCCTCACCATACTTCACATTTCCCTTAGGTTTCTGGTCAGGAGAATTTATCTTGGCATCAAGTATTTACATCTTAACTGATCATTTTCTTTATTTGTATGCATATGACCAGTATGTTTGATCATGTGGTGATAACCTAATTACAAAGAGAAATTTGAAATGGCACCATAGCAGATGTGTATCATTATCCACCATAACCGCAAGAATCCTTTACAGCTTTGCTTTCCTCAACAGGTTTCTGCTGTTACCTTTTACACCCCAATGGGATTACAAAATTCAACAAGAAAGCAAACACATAATGGATTCCAGTGGTACCTGTCAAATGATGCCATGGTGAAAATGGCCTGTTGTGGCTGAAAAGGTGTAAGATCTCATGTGTTTGTCCAGACGGGAATGGAACCCGCAACCTCAAGCACTGCATACTGGCCACTTTCCAAATTATAAGCTTACCATAATGGCAGTTTGATTTGTCAGTAAATACCAAAGCACATTTCAAAGATCAAAGTCAAACAACTATTCGCTCCTGGAAGAGTTCCAAACCCACAACCTGTGGACACTGGCTTAATGTTCTCACCCATTACATGATCACACCAGCATGGAGACAACCTTTAACCCCAAATTACCAAAATTCTGAATGTCAGAGCTCTTAGCCCCCAAGATTCTGGATGCCCAGGGTGTCCATTAGGCATTAGCGATCGGAGAATTATCCGGCTACTACACAGAATTTTACTTGCGCCTTACTCCCGGAAACAGCTTTGCCCTTTCATAATAATCTTTCCTAATAACTCTCCTGTTACTTTACACTATTCTCCGGCTACCAATAGTGTTACGAGCTGTTTCATTGCCAAAGCCACTGATGGGAAGCACCACCATTCCCTTGAAAGACCCCGTCTGAATTCAAGGAATGTCGGTGGATTCGCCCCGTAGCGAGTTAGCCCCGTTGAAGTTCGCCCCACACTTAACCAAGTTACAAGACTCGCGTGTCAGCTAAATATTTGGTTTTACTGAACTTTATTATAGAAAAACCAAATATTTAGCACCGTGGTAATTCGAACGAAATACAAGCTTAATCTCGGAGTTTTTTTTTTTTCGGAAGTTTATGATAGCCTAGTGCATAGGAATTTGGGATGAAAACAAGAAGCCATAACAGAAGTGGAAAACCTACCATTTGTATAGTAAGAGCTGTAGCGATACCGCCGCATTCAGCGTACGCCTGCGGAAAATTCAAAATCCCAGCACCAAGAGCGGAATTTACAACAAGCAAAACCGCTCTCCAAATCGGTATTCCTCGGTGGTAGAAATCCTCGCTGGGCTTTTGAAGAACCGACCGTGATTTGAATACACCTACACTTGATGTAGTGTCTAATTCACTTGAGCTTAAACGCTGATCCAGGATTCTCACACCGCTGTAGTAAGGACTATCAAAGTGGTGTCCTTGTACACTTTTCTTGCTGAGGAGGGCTTGTTGTTCCGACAAACCAACGCTGTGGGTCATGTTCTAAATCAAAGTTTCCTACTTTCTTCGTAAAAAGACGATATACACAGTCTTTAGTCAGAGCAGTTCCCCAGGTATCTTATTTATACACAACTTACGACGTACTTTTAAACTGGCACAATTCGTGATCGAAGTGAGTTGCTGCAAAAAAGTTGACCACTTCACCAGTTTCCCGTGGTCTGACCGGTTACGCAAGTTCGTGCGTAGCTTTTGAAGCCCACTTTCGCGAGATTTTGACAACTTACTGTACTTATATACCCTGTTTCAAAGCATGTGTTGCCGATTTAGCAAGACTTGTGGAGTCTCGCAAGAGCATGGGACCACGACCATGGGATCTTCAACGCTGTAAGGGCGAGACGAGACCGGGCGGCAAGACCATATAGCCGGTTTGTTTACGGTTCAGTGGTGACGCAATGATCATGAACTGCGATAATCTTGCACTGAAAAACTCGTTCAATGATTGTCCACAGATGTCCTTGAGTTGGAGAGGATTCGATTCTCGGTTACAGATATAAACTCACTGAAATCAGTCCAAAAATTTCAGCTAAGCTGTATTGTTTTCGTCATTCACGGCGCGTTGGTGTGAAATTTTGCATAGATGGGATGTGCCTGCACCGCTGGCTTCACGCTGGGCCGGCGAACTTCGCGTTTCCTGATTGGTCAAAATCATGATATTGAAATATTCCCGCCACAAAAGTTACCACAAACCGGAAATGGTACAACCGGAAATTATAATCACGAGCGACCATCGTGATCCCCTAGGCTTCAGGCTGCACTATGCGCTCGGGACTTTGCAGGACACAATTACTTTGGCACCAAAAACCCATCTATCAGCTTTCCAAGGTACACAAACAAATTGTGAACATGAAAACCATGTGACAAATTTCTCCCAGAACTTCTCTGTCAATGAGAAATGTTGTCTCAAGTGGTCTGTATAAAGTTCTTTCATTAAATCATTCAGGTGCTAACTCTCTGGAATCACAATCTCAGTTGCATTTTTAGAATTCCGCTCGAAAATTAATGAAAAGCTGTAAAGATTGTCCTGTTGGCCAGTTTTCCAAAGGAAAAGAACTGGAGAAAAGACAAGCAAGTGACCCAGAGAAAACAGCATTGGGTCCTTTCTCATTACAAACCGGCTCGTAAAGAAACGAAGCACTGTTGATGCATGTACGGAACAAGTCTTGGGCCAGGAGCCCATGCCATGGGCTCCTGCTTAGACATGGTCCAATGCCGGAAATAAAACACAAACAGGGT
>JAEMWC010000401.1:312500-317500 GCA_016490735.1 Pachyseris speciosa
GGTGTTTGAAGTACGTTTTAAGTGATGTTTTCATTAGCTAGAAGAATTTCATCTGTTCGGATTCCACAGCGACCTTAGCTGAAATTTTAATTGCCCGAAAATGTTAGGGAACAAAATCTTCCTTTGAGAAAATGCTAGCTGAAGTTCAGACTTTCTAGGGAACCTTTTTTCTTTCCGAAAGTGCTAGCTGACGTTTTTGACTGCCAAAAACAGCAATAACGACCTTTCCGACAACCTCAGGGGCTAGGATTCCCACATTACGAATCTTTTAGGCCACGTTTTACTTGCGAAAATCCGAGTGCTTTCTTTAATCGACGCCGAAAGCCTAAGGCGAACTACCCTCCACCGAACAGATATCTACCGAAACTTGGCGTTGGGTGCCCCTGATGACGCCACTCAGGGTTGCGTCCAGTGGTTTTAACGTGGTCAGCAATGGCTGATGTGTGGTCATTTTAGCGGGGCCCTTGAAAGGTTCAGTTTTTCTATCTTGAAGTATTCTTTTTGTCATACCAATCTAAAACTCATTAAAGTCCCACTGAGTAACCGCCGGCCTTGTCAGGGGGCGCGGAGCAGTTTTTAAAGTGGAAGGGGGGGGGGGGGTACTCCCGGGTTTTTAAGTGAGGGGAGGGGACTAACCTTGAAAATAATTAAAACGCATAAAATTCCGTTTAATTCATAAGCTTTGACCAGCAGCTAACACATTTTATTAAATCAAAAAATTAAGTGATAGCCTTTAATACACTTTTCAACTCGATTCAAGCATTTCATGTAGAGAAAGGGGCTAGCGAGAAAATAAACTTTGTAATCACACTTAACGTAATCTGTAAACGAAGGTAGAGTAATCATTAAAATTTACTCCATCAGACAGGATCGAAAGGATCCAATCATAAATTTGGATATTTTCCCACGAGGTCCGCCACCTTCAGCCAAGCACTATTATCCCTTGAAAGTACTTTTTTGGATATGTCTTATAATTAATTAATTATTTTTTCCACAAAAGTGCTGGAGGGGCCCTGGCTTCCCCGGTCCCTCCCCCTGCGAGGTCCCTTCTTGTAAATAACTTTAGATTTCTGAGAGCGGTTTAAGAGGTCCCCAACTAACGATACAGAGGTCGATTTGATGCTGCGAGTGTTTTGAAAAAAAAAAATCTTCAGTTTCACACAGGAGTAGAAATTGTAGACACAGGCCAGTTCAGGCGACCAATGACCAACTGAATGACCTTAGGACCAGCAGCCTTGGGACGACTCACAACCGGTATGGAGCGGCCGCACACCCGTATATACGTTTTCTTTCAGTTTGCCACAAATGGATGGACGCAGACTGACATAAAATGATGTTTGAGCACGTAACAAAAGTGATCACAAAATGTTGCACTTGTGGGATGTTTGCTATGAACGACAACATGATATGCCAACTCTCCAAAGCAAAGTTTCATGTTGCACTTTTTGTGCATGTTCCATATACGTTACGTTACGGGAACCAAAGAACAAATACTTTTTTGTCATCATTGCCGTCGGGAAGTACGTAGGGGTTGGACGGTTTTGCAGGAGGGAGTCGAATTTGTTTGGGGGGGGGAGGGGTGGATGCATCGACCTCCTTTTAGGGGATGGGAAGAAGCTTATCACCTAGGGGTGGTAAGCTTCTGGGATGGATTAAAAATGGCGAGTTATAGCGCAAAAGACTTCCCGTTGATACGAGTTTCATCCAACAACGTTCCACAGAGGACTATACCAATTAGGACTTCGACCCCGAGATTTATTCCAGATGACACATATGCATGTGAATTGTTTGGCAGAATTTACTCCGCGGGTGTCGATTTCCATTCTTACGCAGCTCGTTATTGGCTATCTGTTATCAGAATAACGAACAGAAGTGGCGGTTCAGTTGAGCAGACTCTCGTGGGGGAGGAACGCGTGACGAGCCCAAAGACGTCTGCGTTGGAGGCTACGACCTGGCTACGACTATCACAGCTCAAACCAAACTTTAATTTATCACGCCACAAAAAATAAATATATGATCAGCTTCTGAAATACGACAATTTTGCAGATCACCATTTTTAGTTTTCTGGTATTGAAATGAAATGAGTGTAAATCCCTCCTTCTCAATTTTATCTCCCGCAACAAGGAAGGAGGGGGAAGGGGATGCCTTGCCTTCCATGAGTGGAATTGTACGAGATGCACGCTGGTTGATCCGACTGTGCATCCATCTTGGCCGTGCAGCCTGAACGGAGACTAGGACAGGAGGAAGTACGCCTGATCATGCTCTTTGAGCCACTGGAGTCATGTGACCTCGAACTAAAGCCTTGCGTAGCCGGAGCTTCCTCTGTTTAGCAACGGAAGCTGGAAGACGAACTATGATTGGCTAAGCGCCGAGAACAACTTCGTACCAGGGTCTTCGTTTCCCTTGACCAGCGGTCAGGAAACGAACGACCCTGGAAAGATCCGATTTGAAGTCCGAAATATAGCGTTCAGCTCCGCGTTCCTCCGCGTAAGGTCCGCGTAAGAGTTTGTAAGAGTTCTGTTTTACTCCCGTTTATTTGAAAAAGCCAATCAGAATAGTCAACCAGCTAGGGCTCTAAGCCATCATCCGTTAAATCAAATTCTGCCGAAGCCTACACCCCAGCAATATAATTTCATGAACACATTTGTAAATAGACTCATTTTTGAACACAATCTGTTATAATTACATAATTTAATTTTAGCTATAGTACATTATTGTAATTTTTCATTACACAGCTCTCGTTTATGTAACATAGGATATGTATCTTTTATCTTATGGTTTGTTAAAGACTTCAAGACTTCAAGATGGGATCTTTCGAGGGTCTCTCGTTTCGTCAAGCCTGCGCAATACGGAGCGAAGACTCGAGGGACGAGAATGCACCGCGAACGGAAGTGGCGGTTCAGTTGAGCAGACGATCGTGTAGACTTTCGAAAAAGTCCTTCCTCCTATTTAAAGGACTTTTCATACTTGATTGGCGCCAATTTTGGCGACCCAAATACTGGTCGCTGCGCTTATACCAATCAGAGGCGATCTTTGGGCCCTTGGTGAAAAAGTTGTCAATCAAAAGTAATTATGAGCAACGAAACGTGACTTGCGGTTGAAATTCCAACGTGGGGTCGATTGAGAAGCGATAACTGGTGCTCTTCTTCAAAATGCGAGTCACACCAATCCTAGCCTCCTCCGCAGGGAAGACCTTAGATAACAATGACCGAGACCAGATTCAGTGATCAGCGGTTTCAGTGAAAACATGGGTTTGTGGGGGGTGCTCTTTCTCGCCGGCTCATAAAAACTGGTTGCGGTCGTTGTTATCAAAGGATTTTCCCTTCGTAGGCGTCTTTGGGCTCGTCACGAGTTCCTGGCAAGGAACGCGTGACGAGCCCAAGGACGTCTGCGAAGGAGGCTACACCAATCCCCATTTTTGGCGCGAAACGCAAATGAAAACCCTTCAAGCGAGACAAGTCGACCTCTCACGACTTCGTCGCTCGCTAAGCCGCTTCGAGGCCTCGCTCGGTCGCTTCGCGGCCTAAAAAGCTCGCTCCTCTCGGCTTTTCTGCTGTGAGACTCGAGAGGTCGACTTGTGGCAAGTCTAACGATCGTGGGGGAGGAACGCGTGACAAGGTTTTTGCCATCACTTACATGACGTAGTAAGCGATGGCATGTAATTCATCCCCAGTGCAAAACCGCGACTTCCACAAGATGGCGGACGAATTGGATGGCAAGCGTCGCAAAACTGACCGAGTTCAAATGGTTACCTGTCAAGGCCCAGTTAATATTGCGGTCATAAAATATTGTGAGGATGAAAAATTTGACCCTTAAGGAGTTATTTATCGTTCTCTTGTTGACTGCCATACTTTCTTTCAGGGGGCAAGCGAGAGGAAGAACTTATTTTGCCGCTAAATTCCTCTCTCAGTGTTACTCTGGGTACCGAACAGGTAAAAGATATTTTCTTTGGTAATCTACTGTAAATAAATCCTGCTTAATTAGAGAATGCAGTGTTGCTGTTATAGCAACAAAAATCAATCAATCAATCAACTTTGTTTAACGAGGGTGACACTAAGTTACAGTCGTTGACTGACAAACTTGTGACCCTCGAAATTCCGGATCGAATTGGAATTTGTAACCTTCTGTTCTTACTCAGAAGGAATACGTTATGGTCTTCATAGTCTTTAGAAGTTTATATTTGGTAAACACTCGGGCAATATATCGTAATTTGGCAAATCTCCTGGGGTACCTGGCGTGTGACCAGAGAATAGACAAATAAGTAAGTCGAATTGCAGCTAATCCAGGGAACAAAGTAAATACCCATGCCTCCAGGTTCTTCAATCCACTGAACAACACTAATTCTCAAGATTTAACAACCCAGTGTCATTTGTTAATGTTTTGTGAAATCTATAAGTTTATTTGTAAGTCTGCTAGTCTTTTTCCCCTTGATTCTGATGGACTTTTACCACAAGCTCGCAGCTCCTGCTTTTTCAACATTGCTGTTCTCTTACCAGCTTGGTTGTTTCAATGACTTGCATTGAATAGATGGTTCCACGGTTGTTGGCGCCATATTAACTGGGGGGCAAACACAGCTAAAATTACAGTAAATGTATGGGATTTTGACCGACTTTTAAACCGCTGTAACACCACTACCAAGAGGCAGATTTCCACAGTGAAGATGTCTTTCAAAAGGCATTTGTACTGACAGAACAGATTCAGGCTACAATGACCGTAAACAAATTTTTAAGAGTTCGTACAAACCTCTGTTATGAAAATTATGCAAATTACCATGAATTTAGAAGTCACGTGAGAAGATTTATAATTCTAATTTATGGATGTCATACCTTCATTAATGGCCTTATTTTCTGTTGAATGAACGATATCAATAAAACCGTTAAAAGTAGTGGCAAATATTGGAAATCTGCCTCTTTTTAGCGGCGTTATAGTGGTTCAAAGTTGGTCAAAATCCCATACATTTACTGTTATTCTAGCCACATTTGCTCCCCAGTTAATATGGT
>JAEMWC010000401.1:322500-350000 GCA_016490735.1 Pachyseris speciosa
GAAGTACTACTAATAAATCGTTATTATAAATTATTATCATTATGATTTTAACAAGTTGCCAGTTGAAATGAAAAACCCTTGTAAATGGCGAGAGTTGCAGCACACATCAACCCAAACCAACATGCATAAAAAAAACTGTCAATACTCACCATTAGAAGGCACTGTACAAAAAAAGTAAGTGGACATGTTGTGGTTCAATTTTATGTTACTTGGTTTAAATTTTTTCTCCCTTTTGGAGTATGGTAATGTACGACAATGCATGATAATTAGTCTAAAACAAAGAGAGAAAAAATTAACTCAAGGATATAATTGAACCACAATAGACACCTCTCACAAGTGGACTCCTACCGTAACTGGACTGAAACCACAATCCTGCTGATTTATCTACTGAAACTTTGATCTACATTGTTTTATAACCTCCTGTAAGCAGGCAACTCTGGTAAGTGAAAAAACACTTCTTTTAAGCTCCACATGGGCTAAGATAACCTCATATAATTGACTTTTGACAGTACTGGAGCCCCCTCCCCCTCCACCCTTTCAGGGTAGGGTAAGTTACTTCACAAGACCTGTATGGTATGGTGTGTGCCACTCAACAGATCATGATTTAATTTAATTTGATTTGATTTGAGATTTGTAATTAGTAGGCAAAGAGCCACCTTGAGGAAGTACTACTAATAAATCGTTATTATAAATTATTATCATTATGATTTTAACAAGTTGCCAGTTGAAATGAAAAACCCTTGTAAATGGCGAGAGTTGCAGCACACGTCAACCCCAAACCAACATGCATAAAAAAAACTGTCAATGCTCACCATTAGAAGGCACTGTACAAAAAAAGTGAAATTTCTTGGACTGCCCCACGATATGCAAAATATGTACAGTATGTACTCTATCCAAAAGAGCTGCCATTTGCTCCCATCTCCAAAATATTTGAGTCTCATCATATGAAAACATATTGAAGGGCACAGCCCGAGTCAGCTATCATGCATAGAAATCGAGAGCAAATAATCTAATTGTTTTAGTATAAATCTTCCATTCCTTCAAAACTAAACAAGTAAATTATCTAAATCCTCCTCACAGACACTTCGAAAAATGCAAAGAAGTGGCCGCCATTTTGTAGACAACCGCTACTCACTATCACAGAATAGACAGCAAGTAGCGTAGCCAATCAGAGAACAGCATTCGTGATAGAACGCTAGTAGATTTATACTAATAAGTATTATGTGAAGAATTATTAAATAAATAGATGCATTGGTCATTGGTTTCTCTGCAGAAGGGAAGAAGGCATCCGTTGACATGAACGTTGTACAAGTGCAGATTGCCAGCCTCCCCAAAGCTCAATGATAACCCTAATTTTATTTTGATGCTTTGTTTTTGCAGTTTTTGCTCTTGCAAGACTATTTCAAGTTAATGCTGAACTTTCAAAAATTGCCAGGTAAGAGATGGCTGTTTATTTTTTTAAAGTGGAGAGAAAACTCTATTTTATGTAATAGCTGTTAACCCTCAAAGCTCAACTAAACCTCCACAATGGAAACTTGAGAAGGAAGTTACTTTTCTTTAATTTCCTCCCTCTTTCATGAAACAGTCTTTGCTTTCAGAAGGAGGTTGAAACTTGTTTGACGAGGCACTGTGATATAACTCTTTATATTGTTATGTTGCAACAGACTAGGTTCAGGAAGTGCCTGTCGCAGCATGTATGGAGGATTTGTTGTTTGGGAGAAAGGAGAATTGTGGGATGGTACAGACAGTATAGCTAAGCAGGTGATTATGTGCCTTTCTCCCTCGTGTTCATAGGTGCAATGACCAGGAAAAATCTGGGGAGAATTCAGCATGATGTATACATTAAAGTGGTCAATAATACTTTCATTCAGTCAAATGCCGCCACCCTCTTGGATGGGACAACTGGCCGCTTGAAAGAGGTTCACCCAATAACAATGTTAGGTGTGGTTAAGTGTTAATTTTACTTATAAGTACTAAATTTAGAAACAGGTGCAAGAACAATAATAGACATAATAGACTACAATGTTAATGAAAACCAGAGCTAAATGCAGAAGAAACAATAATATCATTGGTGACAAATGTGATGCATACCTGAACACAACACTGGCTGGTGTAGTGAACAAACAAGAATGCTTCAAGGCTTAAACTACAGCCAGAGATGCAGTAATTTATTGTCCCTGACGTGAAATTTGAATAGAGGTGGTCGTTTAGTGGTTTAAGAGTTTTTTCAGTGATTAACTCATGAGATGAGAGAGGTTGGCTGCTTAATAAGAGGCCACTTATTAGAGGTTCAGCTGTGTATTTATATTGCACATATGTCATTAGAAGATATCAATGCTATCACACTCATAACATACTTCATACAAACATAGGCTATTACTTAATTTACTAACAGGTGTCCAAATCATTACTACGCATGGATTGTGTGTCGTAATGTCTCACATGTCGCACTTCCAGCATGCGCCCAGAAGACCTTGTGTGGTCCATAATAACTTTACGTACATGTAACGCTTGTCAATGTGTGGTGACCCGTTTTTCTTTGGTGGGAAAATCTGTTTGCATACGCACTTCATTTTCACAAAAGATAAAAATCTGATTGACTGAAGTTTTAATTATTCCATTTTTATTTATACTCACAAGGGATCAAATATATTGCATGTGCATGGAAGTGTTAATTATCCAATGTGTGTGTGGAGCAGGAAAAGGTCTCCTTGATAGGATGCCAGCAGTCAAAGATGTTTGCTAACAGACCTATTTGAGTAAAGGCCAACACTGAAACCCTAACTAGAAAAGTCTTTTTTTTTTCCTTTTTTTTTTTTTGCACTTTCCACCACAGCCTCTGCTCTTCCTTATGGCTCAACCTCCAAAACGAGTGTGGGGAGCCACCAATTTTCTTGCTTTTCTGACAAGAGTTATAGTCATCATCCAAACTCAGCAAACGTTTTTTGGCAGTATAGTCCTTATTTATGTCAGCTGTCCAGGATGAAAACTATTTTATTACAAAAGAAACGGTACATTTAACTTATACATAATTAAAACATCTTTGTTGCCAGATTTCATCACAAAAACATTGGGCAGGACTCAGGGTGCTAATTCTGGTGGTAAGATAATCGGTAATCATCTTCATCCTTATTTTGGTGCAGTTGTAAAGAAAAGGCTAACGATACACTGAGGTCTGCTATTTTGTTTGTTAAACTTTGCTACTTTTATGTAAGGTTTAATAAACGAGCAGGAGTGTTTTGTCAAGATTATAACACGAGGCGCAGCTGAGTGTTGTAGGACTTGATAAAACACGAATTGCGAATTTATTGAACTGCTTAAACAACTTTAATGTACATCTATCCATTCTTACACGAAAATTTAGATTTTGGGTTTATATTTTGGCCTAGAAAATCGCATGTAAAATTTAGCCTTGTCTTTATCATCTTTATCAGATATAAAGACACTCATTAAAAATTATTTTTTTTTTTGTATTTCCTTCATGAATTATTAATGTTTTTTTTATAAGAATACTCAATATGTGAGGTTAAAATGCAAAGAGGCGGGCTTTTCTGTGTCCAGACAAGTTTTATTATATAGCCTAAAACGCTCTTTGACTGTTTAAACATTTAAAAACCTAGCTGGACATTTTAGTAATTTTACATAATATTTCATGATTTAGGTGAGTGATCAGCAGAAAGCCACGAGTAGTACAGAGGGAATGAAGCGAAGTGTCCAAACTAGTGATCTTCTCAAGGTATCAAGGTGTCACTAGTCCTTTATCACACGTTCTGTAAAGTTGCTTGGCTTTTACGCGGTTTTGCTTCAGTCGGTGACGGTGAAAGTGAGATACATGTATGAATGCTGTCATTTCAGCCCCCAGGAAGTTGCCATGATCCTTCCTTTGACAATTCACATTTCTGTAAAGAGAAAGAGATTGCTGGGTGCGTCTTGTAAGAACAGGGCGAGGTCTGTACTGTGTGAATGCTTTATTGAGGTCGAACACAGTATTCAACAAGTAGGTTCTACTGTCTCTTGAAGTCATTCGTTCCGAGAAGTTTTGCTTCTGTTGTGAATCGAAATTTGGATAAACGCAAAGACGTATGTAATTCTGATAAAAGTTACGACAACTTTGAATTTAGAAGACATTCATGTGCAACAATGGAACCTTTCAGTAAAAATATCTGCAGTTTTCTTATGAAGTACTTGTATGCGCATTAAAACTACCGGTACACGTGTATTTGCGGTTGTCTGTGGCCTCGGATGACGAGAACGATATGGATTGCAATATGAAAAAGTTAGGTTAACTTTTTCAAGTTTTGTCTTTGCATCTCGCAATAATCGTCATAAAATGATACTAGTTTCCTTCCGAGAAATAATTTGAAATATGCTTCTTCGTGGAACACGAGTCGTTAATTCGTGTAATAGAAAAAGTAATTTCTTCAATAATCACAATTTGAACAAGCTTATAACAAGAATTCCCGGGACATTGACCCTTAGAGTGCTCATCGGTTGTTCCTGCTAATCCAACACTTCATGGCCAGTTTTTTATTAGTTGGGCTTAAAACGTTAGTGGAAAAAAATTAAAGTGGGAAAAATTAAAGTGTATCTGATTTCCTTTCTGTCTTTTGATTTGACATCACGTGCCTAAATAGATTATACGATTCCCCTTTTTTAGTTCAGAGCTGAAGTGTGTGTTCCTGAGAGGATGAAAGTCATGAAAAAAGCAATACTGGAAAGGGATTTCGAGACCTTTGCAGAAACTACTATGAAGGTGAGTTTGTTTTTTGATTTTAAGTTTTCTTGTACTTTCCAGGTGGACGTCTGGGTAGAGGACAGGTTTATATGGTGGTTCCATTGTGTTGCGGCAAAACGACGTGTGCTGTAGAAGTTTAGTGATTTCATGCTAATAACAGAGCCAGTGTTACGTACACATTTGCACTGTTTGCCAAATGTGCTTGAATAAAATGCTGTGTCCCAGCTTGATAAAGCCGTCCGTTTGGCTCAAGTTTGTAGAGCACCGGACCGCTGAGCGGTAGGTTTCGGGTTCTAACCCCACTACTTCTCACTTACTTTCATGCTATAAGGCATAATGCAAGTTATTCGGGAGTTGGGTGTCAAATGGAACGAACGTTATCCTTTTTTTTCCTGTTTCCTTTTTCTGCCACCTTCTTCTTCAAGATAGTCAACATAGTTAGTGTAACTGTTGTGATCTACACTTTTTGAGATTTTTTTTAGTTTATCGCTAATCGTTTTGTAGGAAAGTAACCAACTACACGCAGTGTGCCAGGACACATACCCGCCAATAACACCGCCATACATGAATCAGACGTCACACCGTATTGTACAACTTGTGACTGAATACAATAACTTCTGTGGACATCCCAAGGTACGTAGCTGTTACGGTCAAAAAGCAACGATGAATGACTCAAGTTCGTTTCAGTCTCAGCATGCATCATAGTGCAATGCTTGCCTATCAAAGTAAACTTCAACTCTTCGTCAAGTTGATGTTAGAAAACTTGAAAAGTTATTTTGTCGTCCGACCAGCACAGCATTTTAAATTTCCCGCGCGCCACCATTTTGGATTTCATTGCGTCATACTGTTGCCCATTCTTTGTATTTAAACCAATGATAGCGGTGAGCGTATGATGTCTTGAAATTCAAAACAACGTCAGTCACACTGGAAATATAAATGCAGTTTGTGATAAGAGTGGGATACCCTTTAAAATTTATTTTATTCCTATTTGAAGGGGCTTATACCCTTATCATGTCGTATCAGTATTCTGATGAGCTACACTGTATGTTTCAGGTAGCTTATACGTTCGATGCAGGACCTAATGCCTGTTTATTTTTAATGGAGAGTGAAATACCAGAAGTTTTAGCCCTCGTCAAATATTACTTTCCCCCAGAGGTAGATCAAAGGTAAGAGAAAGAGTAATTAAGACATTTCTACAGGTGACTGAGAGGGGCTATGTCGTATGTTTGTAGTACAATTTTAAAAAGCTGAAAGACATTGTAATCTAAAAAACTGTAAACATTTTTTTCTTTTTAATCACTTCGACCACACTGGTAACGAGAACACCACAAAACAATTGTTTTATTGGGCAAAAGCCATCGTGCTACACTTCGGCTATGTTCTGCGGCATTTTGAAATAACGACGCATTTTGTAATAACGATTGCGGCATTTTGTGATAATGTGGTCCAGCATTTTGTAATAAATCCAATCTACGCATTTTGTAATAAGGGCTGCAGCATTTTGTAATATTTGTGAGTATATACGCAAATTGTAATACATGTGCGTTTGGTGTAATTCAAGGCGGACATTTTGCCACGGTTTGAAATCGTAACTACTGAAAAGTGCTGAAAACATTTGGTGATAAGAAATCCCCCCAAATCGCCGGTATCTATCAGGTACTTTCTGTTCGCTAGAAATGAAGAATTTTACAAGTTATTCGGCAAACTATAGCGAAAATTATCCTGTGACTTTTTATTTCAACTGAGCTGCTTACTCCGCCACGCACGAGTTAAAAGAAGACTTTGTTTGAAACGGCAAATAAACGTCTGCGGCGCCCTTTTTGTCCCTTAAAACCACCTGGTTTTTTTCTACCGAGTGGTTAGCAACCAACCAGTTATGAAGCTCATCCAAAGCTGTAGAGTGTTTTCGGGCGATTTTAGACGTTTCTTCTGTATTCCCAAGGGAGAAAAAGTGTTTGCAAATCGGAGAAAGAGCCTGTAGCTTTCCAGACGCGGTCTGTGATTGGAGAATGAGACAACTGATGATACAACACAAACAATGCCCCAGCCCTGATAACAAAATAAGCTACAGGTCATATAGTCTCCTACGCAGCCGTTTTTTGTCTCGTCACGCAACGCTCCTCGCCTTAGTGGCGAGGAGGGTTGCGTGACGAGACAAAGAACGGCTGCGTAGCAGACTACAGGTCATAGGAATTTGGTTTGTCAACGGAGTTGATAATGTAAATTGACCACCGTACAGGGATTCGATTAGCTGACGTTTCGAGCGTTAGCCCTTCGTCGGAGCGAGTCCAAATAGAAGGGCTAACGCTCGAAACGACAGCTAATCGAATCCCTGTACCGTGGTCATTTTACATTATCAACTCCGTTGACAAACCAAATTCTCGTGTTTCACTCCCCCACCGACGCAGCACCACAGTTTCTTTCAGTTAAAAACTAACCCCCTTTACAGGTCATAGGGACCAATGAAAATTGAGGTCTGGTAAAGGTGCAGGATCACTCAAATCGGACAATGTCGCAAAAGGGATGCTGCAAGCGATGTTTCAGGCGATAAGGGCTTGCGACGTTGCGTAATAATTGTCTTTAAGGGTTTCATATGGGGTGTTTAATGAGACGATTTTTTTTTCAAAAAGGGAAATTTCGGTGCATTTCTCTGGCAACTCCGAAAGGCGAAAAAGAATACGTGGCAACAATAAAAGGACCGTCGTTGTAAAAACCAAATCGGGAGCTCAAACTACGACGACGATGGCAACGAAAGCTTTATTTCGAAATTTGTAACTCTTTCGCGATTATTCCAAATTGCTGAACTTAAAAAATGCTGGCGAACTGTCCAAGGACTAATTTGCTATGAACGCCGTCAAAGTTAGGAAATAAAAAGAAAAACTTGCCGTCACGCGTTCACGTCCTCGAGAAAATATAAAATTAGGTCATTTCACGTTGTTGTTATGCAGAGGCCCGGTGCAGAGGGCGGCAAAGAAATGTACCCAAATGTTAAACGCACGGGCAGAGCCATTGTGTTTGCTAATTAAGCCTATTGTTTTGTGACGTTCTCGTTATCGTCGTCGTCCTCGTTGCTTAAGCTCCCCATTAACAGACACCAACAACTTCTTGGCAGAAATTTAGTTACGGAGTTTTAAACTGACTTAAAACATGGCATAACAAACTCATCTCCGAGAATGACTTATTTCCTTTTTTTTGTAATCTTGCTCTTAAACTAGATCTACCTGATTCCGACACTAGAGGCTACTTTTGAAAATGTACCCTGTCCCATGACGGTTTTAAACTTCCCTTCCGGGGAAGAACTCAGCCCTCGGGGTAATTTTCTGGTGCCCTTGAATATAGTGCAGATTTCCAGCTTTTGTTTTACACCCCGTGAGTAATGGTAACTTGTTTTATCGACAGATTTGTTCAAGGGATTGAAATTCACCCTCAAACTAGTTTACAAAAGGTTTGAATCTCTATATTTTATCTTTGTGTGGATTTTTTAGGATTAATTTCGCAACTGCTCTTAATACTTGGATACGTATATCTGATGGTCTTTATGTAAGATGTTTCATATGCAGTATTTCAGTTTATCTTGCTTCTCTTCTTCAAGCCGAAGCTAAAGCAATAGACCGCCCGGCAAAATCAACAAACTGGTTTTGGTGGGAACTTTGAGAAAGCCTGTCCGCCCAGCCGAGGGTTTTCATTGGGGGCGTGCACCATATACCAAGTCACGGATGGCATCAGGAAGCACACTATAATGGAGAAACAATACACCAGAACGATACAATGGAAGAACAGAATAGACTAACAATGGACTTGGTGTATGGTGCACCAGCCTTCGGTTGACTCTGGGAAACCTGTGCATCGCCCTCGCCTCTTTCCGGTCGAACACGAAGCGTGCTAGTTTGCGTAAAGTGAGATTCGGTGTCATTTTTTTTTCTAGAATTCTACATGATTTGTTGTTCTTTGAATTACTTACGTGGGTTGGTTTAACAGTTGTGCTCACAAACTGTTTTGCTTTCAGAGTCTTCTCGATTCAATTAACATTGAACCTTCTCAGGGGGCGGTGAAGTATGTTATCTCAACAAAGGTATGTCTGCATTCAGCATTTCTACATAGACGTGACTATAAGAGGACCCTGGTCCTCGCACTTAAGACACTGAACTGTCAACAACACAAGTTTACGGTAAAAGCTAATTAAACGACGGTTCGAAAAATAGGTCAATCTTAATTAACTACGATAGCTGCAGATCACGCGAAAGCGAAAGTTGGCAAGAGCGCGCTTTTCTTGAAAGCGTGGTTTGAAATTGGTTCAAGCATAAGAGTTGCTAGTCAAATGAGAGGACGAGTTTAGTGGATTGTCTGCTTACATTCACCAGCCCGAAACATGCGAAGGTGGAGGAAATTGGTTGTAACAATGTGTGCACTAAGTTTCCATCCGCGAAACATTGCCACCAAAATGGCAGAAGTAGAATCGTACAATTTTTTTAGTTTAACACGCATTATTTTCGATGATCGACTGACACGGCGCTTAATCACTCTGCGCAATATTACGTGTACCGATTGAAGTAACAATGCGTGCACTAAGTTTCCATCCGCGAAACATTGCCACCAAAATGGCAGAAGTAGAATCGTACAATTTTTTTAGTTTAACACGCATTATTTTCGATGATCGACTGACACGGCGCTTAATCACTCTGCGCAATATTACGTGTACCGATTGAAGCGATGCATTTTTCAAATTGCATTCATGAGTTTCATGTGCAAAAGAAACAATCTCTCTGCAGGTGTGTTATAAATTTTGGCACATTTTTTGCCGTCCTTTACAAAACAACAACGCTGAATGACCACGCACGACGAACGACGAATTTTACTCTTTTTTGACTATCAGCGCTGTTCCTTAATTCTTAGTTTGTGAAGAATTCACCCACGCATATATCGCCAGACAGTTTCGGTAAAGTGAATTTATATTTTGCAATGAGCTTTTCGTTGCCATCGTCGTTACTAACGCTCTCTAATATTAGAGAGGTTAAAGTGCCTATGAAATGAAAAATAATTGCTGTTCATTTGAAAGGCTTTTCAAAATACAGAAGAATGTCGTTTTCCTTTTTGGAATATCTTTTTTTGATCTAGAGATATTAACGTTTTTGTATTATGCAAATTAGGAAAGTGATGACGTCATAAACTGTGCAACTAAAATGGTAAAATACTGAATCAATAATATCTCTAGAAATATTGGAGCAGTGTTCTTGAAACTTGGCACCAGAAATGTACACCACAAAAGAAACAAAATGACCCCTGTGGTGCTGTTGCCATGACAACAGCTTTACTGCTGGTCCTGTCTTAATTAGAAATGAAATTCCCAGTTTTTGTCTCAACCAAGTATCATCCATCCCCAGCAATCTAATGAGGAGAGTTGAGACAATATTAGAACCATGTCTGTTTCGGGCAGGACCCTCTGTCCCAAATGGGGATATTTGGTTTTTGACAGAAAGAGACTGGAGCCAAGAGAGTTGCCATGGCAATGGCACCACAGGTGTCATTTTGTTTCGTTTGTGATCTACATTTCTGGTGCCAAGTTTGAAGATCACTGCTCCAATATTTCTAGAGATATTCTTGATTCAGTATTTTAACATTTCAGTTGCACAGTTTATGACATCATCACTTTCCTAATTTGCATAATACAAAAACGTTAATATCTCAAGCACGAAAAAAGATATTCCAAAAAGGAAAACGCCATTTTCTTTATTTTGAAAAGCCTTTCAAATAAGCAGGAATTATTTTTCATTTCATTGGCACTTTAAGCAACCACGACGGCAACGGCAACGGCAACGAAACCGTCATTTGAAAAACTAACTTCTCGTTATCGTAACTCTTTCCAACCTCGTTCCCAGGGTCCTCTCTCTTCCTCCCTCGAGAAAGTACCCTGGTTGCGGCTGGTCACGTGTCCAGGCGTACAAATCAAATCCGCACAGAGGGTGGGTCCTCTACTTTGTGGAGACAAACTTTAACCTTCCTGGCCCTCCCTTCAATGATTTTTCTGGAATCTGCAAAAATCTAGCAGACACGTGACCAGCCGAAACCAGGGTACTTTCTCGAGGGAGGAAGAGAGAGGACCCTGGGAACGAGGTTGAACTCTTTCGCGATTATTCCCGTTTGGTCTCAAGCAATTCGTCGCACAATGACAAAAACGGTCTCTGCAAATGCAAAGTAAGGAGCGCGGCTAGACTTTCCGAAATTTTCCACTTCAATTTAGAAATTCCGGGTGTCCACCGTGCAATTGAAAGCTGTGTCACTGACCTTAGAACACAGCACGCACAAACCTGTCTCCACGCACCACAAGGAATGTTCTTCTTTTTCATCATTGTAATTAAGTCTTTTTTTTTCAGGTTGGAAGTGGGCCATGTGAACTAGGAGAGGAATACAGTCTTTTAAACGAAGATGGAATGCCCATATCTTGACCGCACAGAGTTTTATTCAGACTGACTGAAGTGGCAAGTGGTCGTAGCAGAACGCGGATAGCTTTGAGTTAACCCTTTAAACCCTGATGGTGAAAGGCAACTACATTTATAACTACAAAATCAGACTAGCATGTCAGGGCAGTAAATGAAATGATGGCTAAAGATTGAAACAGATTAACTCGTACAATGAAGTGCAGTAATAACAGTGAGGGTGGATTTTCACTGCCGCGTTCGGACGTAAATTTAACTGGCTTTGCTCACGTAAATAAAATTAGAGGCTATGTAAGAACTGTTTGCGTCCACTCCTCTTCAAATGTTGAACAGCCTAGACGTTTCCCGTTCACTCAAGTGCCTCGCATATCGTCTCTAATTTTAATACGTACGTAAAGGCAGGCAAATCCGATTGCACGTAAAATTTTCGCGACAGTGGAAATCGACAGTGACTAGATGGTGCATAGAATTCAATGGGAGCTTTCACGAAGCCAACTGAAAGCCAGAACTGAACTTTGAATTGGTTTCCTGTGCAGGGGAAGCTATCGGCAATAACGTATCCGAATTTATTACAGGTCACACTAATGGCAGTCCGGTAACGGCAAAAAACACAACCCATTTTCAGCATTGCTTTAACTTGTGTCCAGTTGGAAGTCAAAGTCTATTACTCCTGTTGTTGGTTCAAAATTAACACAATATTTAACTCGAGGTACTTTGTCTTTCAAAACAGTTTCATCTTGAATTTGAGGAGGTAACTTCATGAAATAGACTCCTTGCTTCGTATGACGCACCCAGTGTAATTTAGATCCCTCATCCGTCAACTCCTTTTTCTGTAAGTAAGAACGTAATCAAAACTGAAATGAGAACAGTGTCTTTGGTGTGAAGCTGCTACACTCCCTCAGTTGGATAGTACCACCGTACGTTGCACAGAAACTGCCCACAACTCACCCCTTGAATTGTTTCTTGGCCTCGCGCACGCCATCGCCGGGCGCACTGGTTATTTTTCTTTCGTCCAAAAAAGCATTCTACAAATTTGCAATGAAAATGTGAAGCTTGTGGGATGTGGCTTTGAGTGACAAGGATACCTCACAAATAAAATGTATCTAGGTAAGCTGAAAGCCACTCACTGGGCATAAAGGCCTTACCTAGGTACCCTTGCCACTCCAAGCCACATCCCACAAGCTTCACATTTTCACTGCTTGTTTTATTCATGTGGGTAATCGAGCCTGGTGCTGAGGCCTAACAAGGCGAAACAGCTGTCCATGGCTGCTAATGCCCAGGCTCAATCTTTATTTAGGTAGATCTAAGGGGCAATGCCCACTACCATGTAGGCTTAGTGCCCAATGAGTGGCTTTTAAATTAGCCCACCAGATCACATTAATTTGTGAGGTATTCTACAAATTTGGCCTCCTTTGCCATACTTGGCATGGTGGATGTAAAGAATGGCAGTGTGCAAAGGTGTGGGCCCTTGACTACCAACAAATGTCACTTTGATAATGGCGGCCATCTTGAATGAATGTTAAGCCACAGTCATTGCGCGTGTGTGGGTTATTGCTAGTCAACTGGTGGTTATTTGGTTGTAGAAACAGTCGTATGTATCTTATTTTGACTTGCCTGTCGTAATCCTGTAGTGAGCGTTAATTTTTCTGTGAGATGGAAGTCCATCCATAAAGCTATACCATGAAGGGTGCCCGACCTGTGAATAAAAAAAAAACATTTTTATAAATGTACATGACATGACACCAATTTTATAAATGGACGAAAATGAACAGTTATCACGGCCAACATAATAAACGATAAACAAAAACAAAAACAAAAACAAACAAAAAAAAAAACGATTGAAAATGACTTTCAGTTGTACTATTCGCTCATAGTCTTTCTCTAGAAAATATATACAATAAATGCATTTTGTTGTTGTTCATCCGCGAAATGAAGAACGTACTCACGGAATGTAAATTACATGCCGCATAATTCTGCTTATTGACACGCAACTATGTCATTTTTAGCGATATATTGACTGGGTGAAACCCTTATTATAATTCTTGGTTTGCAACCACGTGACAGGGCGGCCATGTTGGGGGTCAAAACAATAGAAATTTTTTTCGAAGAATTTACATAAAAATAGAATTTAGTTCCCAGCGGAGAGAAAGGCCATTGTTCTTGACCCCCAACATGGCTGCCGTGACGTCACTTGCAAACCAGCAATACTTTAAATGATATCAAGACGACATGGAAACGTATATTTTTCGTTAAAGTTCACTCTGAAATGTTTGCCTAAAACCGCGTTGATGAGATACTTAAGTTGCTACGATTTTTCACGCAGTCGTTATCAATTACCTTTTCAGTGTTATCTCTCCTTTACTTGTCATTCTGTGGCTTGGCACGTTTGACGAGAAGTCAAACTTCATAATGGTAGATTCCTGAGTGAGAGCATTACAGGGGTATTCCCACAGATGGTGAGGTTCCAATGCTATTCCGTGACTTGATTCGTTATTGATCTCTTCATTGGTGAGCTTTGAGCCCTGCAATATAACCACTTCACTTCATTCTAGATCTACAGTATTAATCTATAACGGTTTCCCTTTACATAGATGTGGTCAGCTGAAGCTCACAGCATTTACATAGTACACAGCAAGTGGAAGTTAGACGATACACATAACACCATTTAAATAGTTGAGTTACTAATAAGTAACCCATTTTACCAGTCTTCACTTTACCTTCATTGTGCTTCCAAGCAAGATTTATTTTGCACAGTGACAGCGGTCAGCGGTCGTACGGTTAGAATTACTGATGAAGACAAGAAATTCTGCGAGAATTAGAAGCGGCCTTTTTGACCATCCGAGCCGGATTAATGCACAGGATAAGTTCAAGTTGATCGTAATTCAATTTTTGTCACCTTTCAGTTAGCATGACAGTCAATTCGTCACTCCGAATGATAAAGTACTTAAAATTTGACGGTGAATTTTAAGGAAGACTTTGGTGGCCTGGTGGGATAGCACGCTCTTTTCGCATTGTAATGACAACTTAGGGTCGATGGTTCCAGCCTCCGTCAAGTGAACTTTGTTTTTTCTTTGATCTCTTTTTTTTTTTTCTATTCCTTTTCACTTGTTTTTCTTTTTTCTTTTGTCAACCCTTAAGCTGTAATCCTATTTTGCAATTTAACACGGAAAAGTACTCAACCGATTCTATGGATATTCGCTACGCGAGAAACCAAGGCCAGCTGAAGCTTCACAAAACACTGGCACTTCGATTTGTTTGACAATTTCAAAGAAAGCGAACAATTTGTTATAAATCTGCGTCTTCGATCCGTTGACCAGTTTCTCGACGATAACCGAAATCTCAATACTACTAATGAATGTTGCGGTCAATATTTGTTTATCTTTAAAACCGGGTCAAAAGGAACGCTCAAATAAATTCATTTCCTATAATTCTGACTAAACATTTCTTTTTGAAAGGATTTCGCCATTTCCGACTCTGACCCCTGTATTTTATGGCCACCAAAATCTACAAGTTCAGTCTAAAAACATTTACGGTCTTCCGAATAGCTTTCGTTAAGTCATCTGTGTTGTGAAATGCTACTCAAAATAAACGCTTTCAAATAAATTCCTTTCCTACTGGATGTACATTGGAGTAATTCTATTCTGACAAAACATTTCTTTCCTCTGTAACCCTTGAGCATTGAAAGGCTTTTAAAGGGACGATGCGTGACCGACCTAATGACTTTATTTACTACAAAATTCTTTAATAACCGCAAGAAATGTCTCCTTAGCGCAATCGGATAAGGGACCGAGATTGGGATCCGAAGGTCGCGAGTTCAAGTCGCGGCGCCGCAATTAGAATATTTATCTCTTTACTTATGACATTGTTTCTTCCTCTGGCCGAGAGGGGCACGGGCCTCTCGGCGGACACCACGACAAAAAAAACTAAAAAAAAAAAAAAACGGGTAATTTAAGAAGCGGCTCGTCGCTAAGCGACGGCCGCTTAATAAGTGAATGAATATGTGAGTGATCATCGCAGTTATGAACACTACTTAAGCGATAGTGAAAATAAAGCCTTCCTTTGATGATCACTCACATATTCATTCATTAATCCGCAGTTCAAATATACGAGGTAAATTGTTCCAATTAGCTTCTGTTTGCGGTAAGAAACTGTATTTATACAAATTTGTACGAGCTGAGAGTGGGATGTAGTGTTCACAATGTGCGTGTCTTGATCTCCTGGTGGGTTTCTAGAGTGATTCCAGGAAGGGAAGAGTTCAATACACAATTACCGTAAAAGCTCTATTAAGCCAGCTGTTGCAGCTGTTCATAAGTAAGAAATGTAAGAAACAAAAACGAACACAAAAAACAGCAAGTTGTCAACTCTGTATTTTCGACCTACCCGAAGAGACGGTATGTATAATTAACAACAATATCTAACAATTCCTTACCTCGATAAGTCTGTCAAACAGAGAAACGTCAAACCCTTCTACAATGTTCACAGGAGCATGGAACTTCCAAAGATCTTGAAACTCAACTAAGAATCAGATTGGAAAGAACTTAACTGGTTAACTACTAAAGGCAACAGCCACATTTGCTATCTCAGTTACGAGGATATTAAAGGCATTGAAATGCGTTTGTAAGGCTTCCATTGTGAAACCGCTTCAGTTTGTATGCTGAGGTAAACGGTTCATAAGAACCCTTCTCTAATTTCTTACTAACACGCAAGAGTACACCGTCTAAGATTCAGTGGCCCCTACGAGAGAAACAAGAACGAAAATCGCCTCTGAATTACAGAGAGCAAGTTATCGAATTGCCGAGAATGGGCTTCTGCTGACAATCATGCATTGCGATGCGTTTGAATTGCAATACGAATGCACTGTGATTGCCATGAGGCTTTAACCCAGCGTGAGTGCTGTGTAAATGCTCGGAATAAGAAATATTGTAGTTGACTTACCGAGAAGGTAAATTGCCTTTTCCAAAGTATTTGTAGCCAAGGCAAAAATTATATTCTTTTGATTAGATGGTCGATCTCACGAAAGTTTGTAAATCGATCAGCGGAAGATCAACTATCACCCAACGCGCTTTAAAGTATTTTTGTTCCTAAGACTGACCTGCCATTGCCTTCAGGGTAGCACCCCTGGGCAGTATCTGCACCCCGGGTTTTACTCTTTTAGCGATGCTAGATGCAGCGTACCAGAAGTATAAGTTATGCCACGGAAACAGAGCACTGGTGAAGAACGGTTCACCTAAAATCACATCAACCTGCAAAGACGGAAACATGACATCGGGGGACACTTTTTGTTTAAGAAAGGTTTGGTCTTGGATCGAATGGAAAGGTTTTCTTATGTGGGCAACAACTTCGTTTACAGTTAGAAACTTGTAATTTCATTGGTAGACAAAAAACATCAGTGATGTCGCCAAAAGACAGCAAATCGTTTAGCAAATGGCGCAGTCATTTTATTCTGTTGTAACTGGTGAGAACATAAAAAGTGGGATACCTACGAAGATCGTCAGTTTGTTTCTGAAAATGCGTTTTATCCACAGGTTCTGCTTGCATTACAACCAGTCTAATTGAAAATCTTGGCTCAGTGGAAAACACCTCAGGACTGTTGTCTGTTTGGGGGTTTCTCTTTGGAGATTTATCTGCTAACCAGGCCATGCATAGACTCAATATGTAATCTTTACAACCACAGCAAAACACAAAATATAACAAAGTACCTGATTGCCGGGCAATTCATCATGGCGAAGGTCTTCTTGGCTACGAATTTCTATTCTGTCACTTAATCCGTTTAAATCTAATAACTAGAAAAAGAGTTATAATATTTCAAAATCTATGGACCAGTTTTATAAACAAACTCTAACTTAGGCAGCGGCTATGGGGAAGTCAGTAAACCTCCAAATCTGTTTAAACGTGGTTTATTTTAGTAGATAAATAGGTGTCAAGTCTGGGATGCAAGCCTTCTTGCTACCATCAGCAGCAGACAATGTTTAGATTTGATTGTTGGAAAAATTGAAAATTCCTTAGAACGGAGTTTTGTTAAACATAAATTATCGGATATTATCTTTTAATATCCGACCACGCTATATGTCTAGTAACAAGGAAAACCGTGAAAAAAAGGCTAATTCACCCTCTGACACGGACGCGTTGATGACCAAAAAACGTCCGTGGCATACCGCTGTTTGCAAGCGTAAGTGTGCTGATAAGACCAAAGTTAAGTTCAAAATGTCGTTTTGCTCAACTAGTGCACAGGACACTCAGGTTAAGTAATTCAGAATGCACATGAACCCAAAAAGAATTGTATTAACTAACTGTATTAGTAAGATGAAGCAAATGGTGCAGTGATATTCCAATAATTCGGGTAGAAATGAGAGAAGAAGGAAAATACCTTTGAACGTATTCCGTTTTTCAAGGGGTAGGGAAAGTCCCATTTGAGTTCCCATTGAAGCAGCTGGTTTTGTGGACCAAGTCCAGCCATACCGTAACACTCTATTTAGACCACCCCTTTATGACATAACCCGTAAATAGTTTCTGCAACTTTAAGCTGGGCAGTTTCGTTTGACAATATTTTGATACATGGGCAGTTTGAGTCAGATTTTTAAAACATCTAAATCGTACTTACCTTCCTTAAAAACTTCTGATACAAAACCGATGACTCTAAAGTAACAACCTGAGAAGATAAATTGACTCAGGGTTAAATTCCTCACCTATAGAAAGCCATTCTACCCTAAGGCTGTTATTTCAAAGCGTTTAGTATCTCAATTTCAACAGACATTTTCTTCTTTTCCAGACACTAACATGTGTTGTGTCATTTCTCTGCTGGGCTTTATTTATTTTACTGAACATTAGGCGTTCATTTACAACGTGAAAAAAAAAACGTTCCATTTTACCACGAACTAGCGTTCAACTTACCTTTTCAAAACCAGCCTTTACTGCCATAACTGGAAGTAGCGAGCCATCGCTAATGCACAAACATCGTGAGCTACCATCTGCGACAAGCTGAAAAGGAAACGATATCAAATGCAAAGTCAATGTTTAAAATATGTCCGACACTTTTCACGACAAATAAGGAATATAAGGAATATGCAAGGGCGTAGCGAGGGGGGGTCCTGGGGTGCCCGATTTGAAGTAAAAAACGACAAAAACAAATAGTTGAAGGACAATAGAGGTCACACAATAACAAGACTTTATTATATCTCTCAGTTAGTACGCGCGCTGTGATTGGTCAGTTTTGCGAGCCGTGTTCTACAGTACGGCCCGCTTGACTTCGACTACAGTTTTCTTTCTCGCGCGCCAGATTAAGCTCAGAGATATAGTAAATATCTTACTAACCTCGTTTTCTCGGTCCGTACTGCAAGTTATGGATCCTCCGCGCTTGGGCCACAAATCAATGGGAAAAAAATCGGTTCGTAACTTACAGTACGGACCTCGAACTCGGTTAGTAAGAGGTAAAAATTTCTTATTTTACGTTCACCTGTTTCAGTGCTTTCTTGAATGCTTGTGATCTCTGCGTGTCATTTAGCATGGCAAATCTATGCCGACTCCATGTGACATGTGCGCCACACGTGCACAGAGGACGATCAACTGTTGTAACAATCCTGAAGTATAGAGTAAACGACTCAAAAATATGTATTGAACAAAGGCTAACCGCCGCGAACGGAAGTGGTAGTTCAGTTCAGCAGACGTTCGTGGGCAAGGAACGCGTGACGAGCCAAAGACGTCTGCGAAGGAGGCTATCATAAGGTATGTGTGTTTGAAATATTTTAATGAAAGGCCCTTTAAATACCTCAATGACGGATTTCCCTACCCTTTCATATACTTCGACTCGTAAAATCCCTACCCTTTCATATATACCTGAAGCGTGAAAAAGGTACCCCTTGCGGGCGGAGCCTCCCCGTATTGGGCATTATAGGGAGTGCCCCCCCGTGGGTAGAGGCTCTTGGGGACAGGTAGTCAGTCCATCATCCATTTTACATACAACCATTTACTTTATTTGAATTCTGATCTACAGAATAACATCTACGAATGTCGTATTAGCAGGAAGTGTAGTAGCACTGACCACACCACCAGGAACTACGTTCCCCACTCTTTTCGTTCGGTGTGTGGGTTCTTTCACGTCCCCTTCAAGTTTTAAGCATGGAGGTGATGGCGACAAGGACAACAGCTCATCGTCACTGACCAATGACCACATGTCGATCACCTGAACTGTAGCTGACATTGAGCACACAGCCCAGTACAATAGTACAACCAAACTTTTTTGGTGGAAGCTTGAATATACAGACTGGTACACAACCAAAAACCTAATAATTTATATTACAATGGTGCATTTCAGGCTGTGATCGTGCATAAAAGAATCGATATTGCCCCTAAAAATATTTTAATTTTATGTTTTGACCACTGGCAAAACTAGTCTGGATCTTGACAAGTAAGTAAATTATTGTACAGCACATGTGAAAGGTTTTCTGTTCTCTGCTGTACAAAAAGACATAATTTAGAAACCAAAAGGAAGTCTTCATTACAGCTACAATGGGCAGCACATACCGATTTTGAGGTGTCACATCAAACCAAATACTAAAGTCGTCATGGCAACAATGGATATTCAATGCATCACCTGTGATGGAAAAATTCTTGTACTGTCAGTTTTTAATTGCTATATACATAACTGTATCAATCCCTTTTTTCCTGTGGAAAGCTGGCACCAACATTCAAGGAAAAACCCAAACTTTATTTTGCACAACACTGGATTTTTTTTTTAATGATGTTTAATCTTCCCGTTAAATTTAATTTGAAAAATGGGAATAACATCTCTGCCAAGTGAATAAAAATGGACACAATATTATGTTTTATAGTTGCCACTAGTTGCCTGGAATCAAAACTTATTGCTAGTACATCTAGCAATTCTGCAACAACTGTATGACCTCATGAAATCAAAATGGCAGGCGACAAACTGGAAATCTCAAAACAAAAATAGGCAATAAACAATTATTGGTGAGTTGACTGACACTGAAACATTTCCTCGTTTTCCACTAGAATTTGAGATTTGGCTGTATTTACCACAACTCAACATCAATAAATTAATATTTGTTTCAAGAGAGGTTTCTTTAAGGAGCTCCAGGATACAATAATACAGAACCTGCAAGGAAATTGAAGGGTGATCTGCAAAAGGGCGTATATTGCTTTTTTGCCTTAAAATCCAAATCTCTCTATTAAACTCACTCTACTTTGGCATACAGACTGGTTATGGTGTCAGAAATGAAGTTGTGCACTTATTTTGTGTTTTAAAGGCCTGGATTCAGCAAATTGGCAAAAGAAATCAACCATGCATCAGATCTTTTTGTTTCTGTTTCTTGAGGTTTGGGGAAAAGTCATAAGGTAAATAAATCCTTCGGCTCCTAGCTTTCTAATTGCAAAATAAGTACAGAACTTCATTTCTGACACCATTTCTAGTCTATATGCCATTGAAGCAGAATGAGTTTAGAGATATTTTGGATTTTATGGCAAAGCGATATACGCCCCTTTTGCAGAACACCCTTCAATTGTGAGCAAATGAAATGTACCTTCTTGTATTGCCAGGGGTCTTTTAAAGAAATAGACAGCTTGCATCCAATGGTCCCTCCACTGCAAACAAAATGCCAATTCATAAAATTAAAAAAAATTATTCAAGCACTGTATTTAGTAAGAGGCTAATGACTGGCAAAAGATTGTTCCTTCAGCAACTTTCACCGCAATACATTGTAAAACTATATGACTGTAAAAAGTGTGTAAAAAACAATGAAGTACCTGTCTGTTGCCACCATCAGGATGTGACCAGCGAGGAGCTGTCGTGAGAGTGATCTCACCATCAGTATCCATATCTAATGTCCACCACATGACGACGCAATGAGCAAGACCAGACTGTTTTGCCAATGTCTCCGCACAATAATAGGACACTGATTTATCACTGCTAGGTTTGTCTTTAGTGTCTGGTATAGATATCCTGTTTGCACAATCTGACTTTGAAGAGGAACAATTATTGCAAAAGTCAAACCTGGAAGAAAAAAGATGGATATGACTGCAATATTTTGTGTGGTTGATGAGTAAGATAACTGACCAAATGCCTCATGTGTTGATTCTATGAATCAGTAACTGGCTGGCTGGCTTTTTAACTGATGGCCACATGTAGCTGACTGACTGACTGACAGACTGGCTTACTAACTCTAACTGCTCAACCTACTGTCTGTCTGTCAGTCTGCCCATCTGTCTGCTCATCTGTCTGCCTGTCTGTCAGTCTGCCCATCTGTCTGCTCATCTGTCTGCCTGTCTGTCTGTCTGCCCATCTGTCTGGCCATCTGCCTGTCTGCCTGCCTGTCTGTCTGCCTGTCTGAGTGTGGTCTAGCTGGTTGGCAGAATGCCTGTTGAGCTGTCTTACTCACTCTGATGGGTTACTGATTTTTATACCATGCCAAAGAAAATACAGCCAATCAGAATGCAGGAAAGTCATTGTATATTCATCAGTATTCCACCGAACCTTCCCATCGATCAACGCAGTTCAATGGTATCACACCCAACCTTCCAATCGTGCACTGAGATTCCTGCTTATGCTGGCCTTTCTGGCCACTGTATTTTCTATGGCATGGTATAAAATAGTTATGCAACCCTTTCTCGTGGTATACCGTGGAATGTCCCACTCATCACTTGTATTTTCTTGGTATACACACTCGCTTAAAAGCTTGTGTGTATACCAAGAAAATTCAAGTGATTTGTGGGATATTCCACAGTATACCAGTCAAAAGCGTTGCATAACTAGTATGTATAGAAGCTGAAATACACAGTGCGCTTGTGTTATTCATCAATGTGGATTAGTTACCTTAGAACTGGGATAGGTGCTGACATAATGTGAATTTCTTCATCAGAGAGTTCATCAATGTGCAGATCAAAGGCACTTGCAGTTCCACAGCACTGTTCCATATCAGTTGGTAAGGTACATGTAACATCTTCCTTCTCTGACATCTGAACAAAAAATCCACAACCATATGGAATGACACTTTTGGGGAATTTCAGTTTGCAAATTTGTCAACTTTTGACTTTTGTGCATTTGGTTAGAAAAAGTGATAGCTGTGTTGGAGATTAATTTTTCTTCAGTCTTTTTTAATTTTCTTCTTTTTTAATTTTCATGCATTACAATGTAAATAACTTACAATACTATTTCAGTCACAGGCAGGTAAAACAAAATTAACAGCAACCATTTAAATGTGGAGCCTGTTTCAATTGTTTATGGTGATCATCATAATGCACCTATCGTCGGCCATCCCCTGGGGGGACCCCGGGCAAATTAAACTTTTTATAGGGACTTAAAGGGAGATTTAAACAAACATTTTCCCTTGTAGGTGGGAGAAATGAGGGAGGTTCTGTTTCCAAATGCCTTGCACAGGGGAAAATCGGGGAACTTTGTCGAGAGAAAGAAGTCATTTCAAGTTCTTTTAAATGAGATACAAATCCCCACCATGCTAACGAAAGCAGGCTCTTCTATCTGCTCGTGGCAAAAATAGTAGGCTCATCAGGTATTGCTAAAAAAATCCATTTTCACCTTGTTGACAGTTGTTCCCACACTTTATGCTGCCTTAGACCTTACCTTTAGACTTTTGTTTTTCATTTGCAAATTAATTTCTTTTCAGGAAACAAAAACAACGCCATGGCCATGCAAACTTCTGAAAGTACAGGTGTATATGTTGCTGAAGGAGACCTTTACCGGACACTTTTCAGTCTGTTGCCCCCTCCCAGGAGGGGCAATTTCTTTACTTTAACTGTTGTTCTGTGTCTCCATCTAGGAGGGACTTTGGCTGGGCCCTGTACAAAGTCCCCTCCCTTGCCGGGTCCCCCTCCCCACCTCGGCGGGTGGCCGATGATAGGTGCACAACAGCACACATGTGGTATCCTTGTTCTGCTGCTGAATCATAGCATTTTCTAAGGCTGTGACTATTAATTATAATAAAAGAAATTCTAATTACAGAGCTAAAGATAACATTGTGATCTAAGGATGGTACATGCAGATGATTATCTGCTCACAAGCTACAGTCCAGAATTAAGGCTGACATGAATCTGATGTCATAGCTACCTGCTTTGGATTAATCTGATGCATATTCCAGAGAGAATCACTCCCAACAACTTGAACATAAATTGTAGCTGCTGCAGGAACACTCACAAAACCTGGCTGATGTAAAAAAGGTACATCACTTATATCTGAATGTATTAAGGAGTGAGCTATTTAAATTAAAATAATGCTTAGATTGGTATAAGCAGATCAAGCAAGATGGAACATTCTTGAATGAGGTACTTGGACTGTAAGTTATGTAGATCAAACCATGACGTAATAAACACACCAGCTGTATGCTGCCTCTGACAGTTAATTTGAACTACTGCAGCAAGAGCAATGGCAAGCCAGAAAGTCAGTTACAAGGTTCAGAACACAACAAGCATCCACAACACTGAAGAGTCATATAAAGATCAGTAACAAAAAGCATGAGGTCAATAGTCAACCATGCCCCTTCTTAGAAACGGGACATATACCAAAGCTATCTCCAGTTATGCAAGAGCTCTGTGAAGGGGAATTGTCTACAAATGAGTGTTTTAATGTGTTATCAGATTTTCAAAACAATAAGACCCCCGAAACGATGGACTTACTATTGAATTCTATAGATTGAAATTTCTGGCCCCTTCTTGGCGATATGTTAGTGAAGTCCCTAAACTATTCTCATAGACATGGAGAGCTATCAGCATCACAAAAACAAGCAATTATTGTTCTTATAGAGAAGAAAGATCGTGACCGGCGTCAAATAAAAAATTGGAGACCAATTTCCTTGGTTAATGTGGACGTCAAAATAGGATCCAAAGCTATCGCTAAAAGGATGGAAAAGGTATTACCACATATCATACACCATAATCAGAATGCTTATGTCAAAGGCAGGACAATCTTCGATGCAGTGCGCACAATTGATGACATCATGTCTTATACAGCTTCCAAAAATATTAGTTCCTTGTTGGTAGCAATAGATTTTGAAAAAGCTTTTGACTCGGTTAACTGGAATTTTCTTAGAAGAACTCTTAAAAAGTTTAATTTTGGACCTTCTTTTATTGCCTGGATAAATGCGTTTTACTCTGATACATCGAGCTGTGTGATGAATAATGTTTTACAACCCCACACTTCAAACTATCTCGAGGGGTGCGCCAAGGTGATCCTCTCTCTCCTTATCTTTTTATTCTTGTATTGGAAGTCCTAGCTATTGATATCAGAAATGACACAACTATTCAAGGGATTAAAATTGACGAACAGGAACTAAAACTAATCATTTTTGCCGATGATCTAACTGTCTTCGTAGCAAATACGGAGTCTTTTCATAAACTCGGTTAAATTAAGTTTGTTTGCTAAGTACTCGGGTTTAAAAGAAAATAAACAAAAAACAGAAGTACTAAATCTCGGTCCCTCCAACATAACTTCAGAAGAGCTAGGGGTGGAGCAAGTAACCAAAGCAGTTAAAATTCTGGGAATACACTTTACATATGATCGTATGCTCTCTTTCAAACTTAACCTTGAGACCATCATTAAATCCATAAAGAAGACCCTTCACTGTTGGAGCTGGAGAGGCCTTACGTTGATTGGTAGAATACAGATCACCAAAACATTTGCTGTTCCAAAAGTTTTGTGCCGTTTGAGCCTAATTGGCACTAACAAAGATTTTATAAAAGAGATCAATCAAATATTGTATAATTTTGTTTGGAAAGGCAAAGATAAAGTGAAACGCGTTACTTTGATAAACGATATTGACGAAGGTGGTCTGAAAATGCCTCACATTGAATCTATGATTGATGCACAAAGAATTACTTGTATCCAAAAGTTTCTGGATGACTCGCCAAGTTCTTGGAAGTACATCCTAAATCACTACCTTAATAGAGTTGGAGGTAAAGTGTTATTTCATTGCAATTTTACTTTGTCGAAACTGCCTCTACAACTACCAAGATATTATAGGGAATGTTTCTAATGATTGCTTGGACCCTTTTGAACAACTCTAATCCCTCTTCTCTTGTTGAAATAGCTAACCAAATTATTTGGAACAACAAGTACATTTGTGTGAATGATAAATCAGTTTTCAACCAAAGATTATTCACTAAAGGATTCTGCAAAGTTGGAGACTTGTTTAAATTTGTTCACATTGAGCCACGCATAACAGAACTACAACTTAATATGGTAGATTTTCTTTACCTGAAGGGCTTATATCACTCATTGTTGCCAGAGTGGGAAAAAATCATGACCAACAACACAAGTGAGGTACTACTAAAAACAGAACTTTTTAATGTGAAGTATTCCGAAACAGAATTGTTATCGTCAAAGAAAACTTACAAACTCCTTATTTCAAAGATCTCAAAACCACCTACAGCGAAAAGAAAATTCGAAGAGCACTATGCCTCCGATGATCTCCCTCTTGATTGGAAAACTATTTACTCAATCCCTTTTGAATGCGCCATTGATACAAAAACCCGTGAATTCCAATATAAAGTTTTGAATAGAATTCTACCCTTCAATGACTTCCTTTTTAAAATTGGGAAGATTGAGTCTCCTCTCTGTACCTTTTGTCGTACAACAGAGGAAAACATGCCTCACTTGTTTTTTCACTGCTCCATTGTGCGAAGTTTCTGGCACTCAATACAGCCCCTCTTTGAAAGCTATACAATTTGTGAAATTGATGTTATTCTTGGTGTTACTCGACCAGTCAAAGATTCTCTTCTTTATAATCACCTTATCTTACTCTCGAAGCAGTATATTTATAGTTGTAAACTCAAGAATGCTTTACCGACAAGAGTTGTATTTTTAACAAAAGTGAAAGCAGTCTTTGAAATGGAGCATCGGATAGCAAAAGAGAGAAATAAACTCTCCTTTCATCTTAAAAAATGGGATAAGCTCCTAACACGGGAACATCACCTCAAACTTCCATAATATTACACTTTTCACTATTCTGTTATAATTATTTATTATATTTTTATGGAATTGAGTTTTCCTCATAACTATTTTCTATTTCTTTGTTAAAAAATAGCACCTTATGAGGCACGTTTAAAAAAAAAAAAAAAGGAACAAAAAGCATGTGAGTAGCTGCATGATTTTCCTACAGGTGGCTAATGGTAAATTTGAAACTTTGTGAGAAAATGATTTTTAGGCTAGCTTAAAGAACTGAAACAACAAGATGGCTCTACAAAAAAGTTTGCTACTGCAAGACCCAATGAATTTGACTAAAATTATGTGAAATCCTTCAGTGTATGAAAAACCATTTGCCACCCATTGCCCTGTCGGATGTACACTTAATTCATTTGGATACTTTAGTGTTGTTCCACAGGGCTGTCACTAATTTTTTGCAGTTTTGGATGAGCAGAAAGTTTCAGAGGATTCCAGCTGTTCTGGTATAGTCAAGATACATGTAGTGTTTTTTTTTTTCCATCAAAGTAGCCAGGGATCAAACTCAAAAGACCACGGGACCCTTCCCCACCTTAATGACGACCCTGCTTCCAAAAACATTAGATAGATAGGTACATAGATACTTTTATTATTGTCTAAAGCCTTGCAGTGTAAGCTGAAATACACATTGATATAAAAAAGGTAAAAAACTTTTAAAAGCTAAAACGTTTAATAATTATATTATCTAATATGAAGCTCCTTTTACAATGTTTGGTTTTACACAAAGGGAGTACAAAGTTCCTTGATGTCCTCAGTGAGTAATTGCTAGGCAAAGCATTTCTAACTGGGAGCATACCCCATACTAACTGGGAGCATACCCCATACTACCTGGGAGCATACTCCATGCTAACTGGGAGCATACCCCATACTAACTGGGAGCATACCCCATACTAACTGGGAGCATACCCCATACTAACTGGGAGCATACTCCATGCTAACTGGGAGCATACCCCATACTAACTGGGAGCATACTCCATGCTAACTGGGAGCATACCCCATGCTAACTGGGAGCACACCCCACGCTAACTGGGAGCACACCCCACGCTAACTGGGAGCACACCCCACGCTAACTGGGAGCACATCCCACACTAACTGGGAGCATACCCCATACTAACTGGTTGCATACCCCATGCTAACTGGGAGACAGTATAGCCCATACTAACTGGGAGCATATCCCATGCTAACTAGGAGCATACCCCATGCTAACTGGGAGACAGTATAGCCCATACTAACTGGGAGCATATCCCATGCTAACTAGGAGCATACCCCATGCTAACTGGGAGCAAACCCACCTTATGAAAAGTTTTGGTTTGGAACCTCAACCCACCCTTCTTGACATTCCAGTTTATCCTCTCACTTTCCTTCGCTAAAT